>WAAD01032133.1:4785-43897 GCA_013389945.1 Fregata magnificens | reverse complement strand
CCTTTCAGCCTTTTTCAACGTTCTGCCGAGCTATGTCGCTGGACAGTGCTTCGTTTTTTACGAGCCTCTGTTCTGTCCCTCTTTGGGCGCTATTTGAGGCATATTAAGACATGGACTCAACTTTCCTTCCAAGTGAGACCTCGTTTATTGTTCCCTACACACTTTTATACATAGCCCAAAATATCAACTCCACCATATACATTCCCCCTTAAAACTTTCCACTGTTGATTTCTTCTCTGTTCCAACCTCCCCTTGACTTTCGCGGATTCTTCTGCTTATCTTTTACGGTTTCTCCTGCTTGCCGCGTCAGCATTCCACCTTCGGTATCACTACTTTTCTCAGGCCCAAGGCTTGTTAGATATCAGCTCCTCTGTGCTGCGGCTCCAAGGGCTTAGTAAGACTGTCATATCTGTTCCCTGCTGTCTTTCTCTTCCCACAGCCAGAATGCACCTCCAAAATTGAACACATCCAGGTCTTGCGGCCACAGCAAAGGTGCCAGGACTAAAAGCTCTTGCTGGTTCTCACCTTCCCTTTGCACCCCTTTCACAGCCACAAAAACTTTGGCGCTCTGCGCTTGTCTAGCATCCTGGCAATAACAACACTCTCTTGCCTTTGTCGGTAGAACACAGCTACAAAATTGAATAGGTCTAGTGCTTGCTCCCACACCAAAGGTGCCAGGACTAAAAACTCTTGCTGATTCTCACCTTCCCTTTGCACCCCTTTCACAGCCACAAAAACTTTGGCGCTCTGCGCTTGTCTAGCATCCTGGCAGTAACAACACTCTCTCGCCTTTGTCGCCAGAATACAGCTCGGAAATTGAATAGGTGTAGTGCTTGCTCCCACACCAAAGGTGCCAGGACTAAAAACTCTTGCTGGTTCTCACCTTCCCTTTGCACCCCTTTCACAGCCACAAAAACTTTGGGGCTCTGCGCTTGTCTAGCATCCTGGCAATAACAACACTCTCTTGCCTTTGTCGGTAGAACACAGCTACAAAATTGAATAGGTCTAGTGCTTGCTCCCACACCAAAGGTGCCAGGACTAAAAACTCTTGCTGATTCTCACCTTCCCTTTGCACCCCTTTCACAGCCACAAAAACTTTGGCGCTCTGCGCTTGTCTAGCATCCTGGCAGTAACAACACTCTCTCGCCTTTGTCGCCAGAATACAGCTCGGAAATTGAATAGGTGTAGTGCTTGCTCCCACACCAAAGGTGCCAGGACTAAAAGCTAGTGCGGTTTCTCACCTTCCCTTGGCAGTCCTTTCAACAGGCACAGAAACTTTGCCGCTCTGCGCTTGCCTAGACTCACAACGGTCCCAACAATCTCTCCCCATACTCGCCAGAATGCACCTCCAAATTTGAACATATGCAGCCCTTGCTGCCACACCAAAGGTGCCAGGACTAAAAGCTAGTGCGGTTTCTCACCTTCCCTTGGCAGCCCTTTCACAGCCACACAAACTTTGCCGCTCTGCTCTTCCCTATACGCCTAATGACCCAAAAGCTTCTCCATATTCTCCCGCGTTCTCGCCAGAGAACAGCTTCGAAATCGAATGTGAACAGTCTGTCCCCATACTCGCTAAAGCCCAGCTCCGAACTTGAACACGTCCAATCGCTTGCTCCCACACCAAAGGTGCCAGGACTAAAAGCTCGTGCTGGTTCTCACCTTCCCTTGGCAGCCCTTTCTCAGCCGCACAAACTTTGCCACTCTGCACTTGCCTAGACTGAGAATGGTCCCAACACACTCTCCACATCCGCCTGCATTCCCGCCGGAGCCCATCTCCAAAACTGAATATGAAGACATTGTCCCCATACTCGCCAGAACGCAGCTCCAAAAGTGAATACCTCCAGCGCTTGCTCCCACACCAAAGGTGCCAGGACTCAAAGCTAGTGCTGGTTCTCACCTTCCCTTGGTAGCCCTTTCACAGCCACACAAACTTTGCCACTCTGCGCTTGCCTAGACTCACAACGGTCCCAACTCTCTGTCCCCATACTCATCAGAATGCACCTCCAAACTTGAACACCTCCAGGGCTTCCTGCCACACCAAAGGTGCCAGGACTCAAAGCTAGTGCTGGTTCTCCCCGTCCCTGCACAGCCCTTTCACAGCCACACAAACTTTCCCGCTCTGTGCTTGCCTAGACTCAGAACAGACCCAGCACTCTCTCCTCATTCTCTTGGATTCTCACCAGAGCCCAGCTCCAAAAATGAACACGAACACATTGTCCCCATACTCGCCAGAACGCACCTCCGAACTTGAACACGTCCAGCGCTTGCTCGCACACCAAAGGTGCCAGGACTAAAAGCTAGTGCTGGTTCTTACCCTCCCTTTGCACCCCTTTCACAGCCACACAAACTTTGCTGCTCTGCACTTGCCTTGACACAGAACAGTCCCAAAACTCTGTCCCCATCCTCGACATAATGCATCTCTGAACACGAACACGTCCAGCGCTTACTCCCACACCAAAGGTGCCAGCACTAAAAACTCTTGCTGGTTCTCACCTTCCCTTCGCACCCCTTTCAACAGGCACAACAACTTTGGCGCTCTGCACTTCCCTAGCCTCCTGGCAGGAACAACACTCTCTCGCCATTCTCGCCAGAACGCATCTCCAAAAGTGAATGTGTCCAGCTCTTGCTCCCACACCAAAGGTGCCAGGACTAAAAACTCTTGCTGGTTCTCACCTCCCCTTTGCACCCCTTTCAACAGGCACACAAACTTTGGTGCTCTGCACTTGCCTAGACTCACAACGCTCCCAACACTCTCTCCCCATTCTCTCGCATTCTCGCCAGAGCCCAGCGCCGAAAATGAACACGAACACATTGTCCCCATACTCGCCAGAGCCCAGCTCTGAACTTGAACACGTCCAAGTGCTTGCTCGCACACCAAAGGTGCCAGGACTAAAAGCTAGTGCTGGTTCTCACCTTCCCTTGGCAGCCCTCTGACAGCCACACCAACTTTGCCACTCTGCGCTTGCCTAATCTCCGAACGACACAACACGCTCTCCCTTTTGTCTTCCTTTATTGCCAGAACACAGCTGTGAAATTTATTACACCCACCACTTACTCCCACAAGAAAGGTGCCAGGAGTAAAAGCTATTGCTGGATCTCACCTTGCCTTGGCAGCCCTTTCACACCCATGCAGAATCTGGCGCTCTGCACTTGCCTAGCCTGCTAACAGTCCCAGTTTGTGAGCTGGGCTCTGGGAAGAGTGAATCTGGGAGAGAATTTTGGGACCATTGTGTGTCTATGCAAGCGCAGATCGCCAATGTTTGTGTGGCTGCGAAAGGGCTGCCAAGGGACTGTGAGGACCAGGAAGAGCTTTTAGTGCTGGCACCTTTGGTGTGGGAGCAATCACTGGACGTGTTCAATTTGGGAGCTGGGCTCTGGCGAGAGTGAGAGCGAGTGTGAGAGAATTTGGGGACCGCTGTGAGGCGAGGCAAGCATAGAGCCCCAGTGTTTGTGTGGCTGTGAAAGGGCTGCCAAGTGAGAGGGGAGCCAGCTGTAGCCTTTTTTAACATGGCTTTAACTGACTTGGAACAAAAGAGATGTGTTTCAAAGATGTTAACTGTAGATATTGACACTTTTATGTTGTGTCTCAGCAAGACCTTAGGTTCTACTGTCATGTGTGTTTTACTTACTGCATCTCTTTAAACTTTTCTTTGAAAGTAGACAAACGGGTATTTTTTTCCGAAGTCAACTAGTCAAGAAAAAACAAACTTCCTGAGAGTTTTTAAATGTAGTGTTTGTTTGGTTTGGGTTTGATTTTTTAGTTCTTTTTAAATCCACCTGTGAACATCTTGATCTTTTGGGATTGCAGTCCCAGTTTTTCTTCCATATCTAGAAACACACTTTGCAAAATCCTCAGATTATCATAAAGTCCGGACAGCACAGGGTTTCTGTGCATTGTTCTTTTACAGGCGATAGCTGGTGATATGAGAATGTTCTCAATGGCCATTGCATAGGAACTACATGCACAGTAGATCTGTCATATCTCAGAGGTGGTTTGCACTTCTGATGACTTCTGGGTTGAATTGGCTTGAAATTATAAGGGAAACATTTATGTTAAAACAATGGGAGGAAAAAAGCCTCTCCAACCCTCCCACCACAAATAAATGCTGCTGCTCCATTTGTCAGCACTTAGCATGAGCCGTTACTGTTCATATATGTTGTGCAACATGTTTTCCACTTTCATATTGTTTACACTCAAATGATGCTGCTCAGCTAAAGGAGTATTCAAACAGGCAGGAACCATGCATCATAGGGTAGAGTTTTGTCCCAGGGTAAAAAGCAAAGTAGAAATGAAAATAAGATGGTACAAGGAACTAGTGTTTATAGCTGAAACCCCATTTTGATCCTCCGTAATGTTCTGATCGTTGGGCATGGAATTTTGTTTTTGGTATTTTGCTCAGGTAGTGACCATAAAGATAAAAGTCAGATTCAAAATTAGAAGTTCTGAGTAAATTATTAGATTAATTTATAGAGTATTTCTTCCATTGAACAACAAATACCAATTAGACAGACAGTTAATCTCTCTAAGACTTAAAGAATGAAATACATTAACTGTGTAAATATGTGTGTCTTTCTTTGCTTGCTGGTATTTGTCTCAACCACATCTTAAAACAACAGCAAATACTCTGCATTTGTAACTGGAGGTTTATCGAGCAGCAATTTTTGTTATAATGAATATTCCTGTAGGTTTTTTTAATTCTATTTGTTATTGTTAAGATTAAATTATGTTCCTGTATTATTGATCCAAAAAGGATTTTTTTAAGTTGTTACATTTTTAAATCGTTGAAGACTTATTATTATGAGGAAAGAAGAAACCATACAAAACTGACGAAATAATTTTTCTCAGCTTTGTATAACCAGGACTTAGAATAGTTTCAATTCCCAGAAAATGAAATACTCAGTGTTAAAGACAGAAAGTTTATTTTAATTCCTTTATATTTCTCAACTTTCTTTTCCAAGGAAAGGAATTCTCCATGAAATGTGGTTTGTTTCAGTCTTGTTAAGTATCTGGTACACTAAAAATCACATCATGCTTTCCACCACCATCCTTCATTTTGCTTGATTCTTAGCTTTTTTCTGCACACTCTTTAGCCAAGAGTTGTTTTTCTGAAAGTGTTGTGTCTTTGTTTGAGAAAGGTCACATACTTTAATCTTAATAACATCTTTCTCAATGTCAGATGATATGTCAGTTAGAGAAAACCATGAAAATTTGATTTCATGAGGGTTTATCATCCCAGAAATTTAGTTCTGTTTCCCATTTTAAATGAAGAATGACAGAAATTCACTTCTGTGTATACGCTAATGGGGTCTTTGACATGGAACGGTATCCTTAACCACATTCAAGCATTTTGCTTTCTTCCTTTTTTTATGATAATTTTTTTTCATAGGACCAACATCAGTCCTCTGTTTTGTTTGTGAAAAACACCTCCATTTAGGAAGATCATAAAGTTGTAACTGACAAGACAGAAGAAGATGGCTGAGCAGGTGATTTTTCATCAAATATGTGTAGAGATGAACAAAACATGCAAGCAGGAAGACATCATTGTTTACACCTTGTAATAATCTGTCAGTGCTTAAAACAATTGTTTTGTCTTTCAGCAATATAATGGATGAGATGATCACAACAGAAAGGGCGTATGTTAGATCCTTAGGATATATCATCAACAACTATTTTCCAGAAATAGAAAAAATTATTTACCTCAGGATTTGTGACGGAAGAAGAACATTATCTTTGGGAACCTCAAGAAACTTCATGATTTCCTCCACCAACACTTTCTGAAAGAGCTGGAGCACTGCAGAGATTTCCCACTGTCAGCCACTGCTTTCTCAAACATGTAAGTTACATCATCAAAGGAGGATGTGTTCTTCTAATCTGACATTTTGAGTAACCTACAAATTCTGTTGCCTATTGTGTCATCTGAATTGCAAATCTCAACCCGTGACCAATTTATGCTATTGTCAGTCAGTCTGTGTCACCTCTAGGGTCCTGTGCCTGCTAATTATTTTAGCATTTAAAACTACCTGGCCAATGTGTTTAAATCTCATAATGTGTTAGCGATGAAGTAATCTAACTTCAGTATTTCTGATTTTATGCAAACTCAGTGTCAGGGAGCAGTGAAGGCCAGCTGCTCCCTAAGGGACAGGGGAGCTGGGAGGCAAGCACGATATTAAGGCTGGTAGGACAGGGGTATCGCCAGCCAGAGCCAAGTCCTGGAGTATCCGAGCAAGGGAGGAAGGCAGGCCCACAGATGGCAGCCAGTGTTGGTCAAGAGTCCAGACCATCAGGCACTCCACAGTGACAGGCACATCCAGGTCAGGCCAGGAAGTCAGTCTGCAGGTCAGGGTCCTGATCAACAGGGGTACAGGCACAAAAGTAGCTGAAGCTGTGGCAGGCACACCTGTCCGGTAGTGACAGAGTGAGGGCCCAGAATGGAGCTTGAATGGAACCTCTGGATGGACACATGGGCAGAGGCTATGGTAGAGGTTCCAGGTGAGGCTGGAACAATTAAGGCAATTAAGGCCTACTAGTGCACTCAGGGCCCTGATACTAAGTTCGTGTCCTTTTTATGAAACAGAGAATATAATGACGCAATCTTTTCAGTCACATGCTAGTGTTATAATACCAGATGAGAACTACAAGTGTAACAGGCTGCCCCCATGTTAAACAGGGCCAGTGCCAGCCGGCTCCAGGATGGACCTGCTGCTGGCCAAAGCTGAGGCCATCAGCAGCATTGGTGGTGCCTCTCCGTTAACATATTTAAGAAAGGGTAAAAAACTCTGTGCAGCAGCTGTGAGAGAGAGGAGTGAGGAAAAAGTGGGAGAAACAACCCTGCAGACACCAAGGTCAGTGAAGAAGGAGGGGGAGGAAGTGCTCCAGGAATCTCCAGAGCAGAGATTCCTCTGCAGCCTGTGGTGAAGACCGTGGTGAGGCAGGTTGTTCTCCTGCAGCCCATGGAGGACCACACCAGCGTAGATATCCACACTGCAGCCCATGTATGATCCAACACCACAGCAGGTGGATGTGCTCTAAAGAAAGCTGCAGCCCATGGAGAGCCCACGCAGAAACAGTCTCCTGGCAGGAACTGTGACCTGTAGGGCATCCATGCTGAAGCAGTCTTTTCCTGAAGGACCGCACCCTGTGGAAAAGACCCACACTGGAGCAGTTCTCGAAGAACTGCAGCCCATAGAGAGCCCACGCTAGAACAGTTTGTGAAGGACTGTATCCCATGGGAAGGACCCCATGCTGAAGCAGAGGAAAAGTGTGAGGAGGAAGGAGTGGCAGAGATGAACTGTTATGGACTGACCACAGCCTCCCGTTCCCCATCCCCCCCATGTCGCTCAAGGTGCGGAAGAGGTAGAAGTCAGGAATGAAGGAGTGAAGTGGAGCCTGGGAAGGAGTGAGTGGGGGAAGGTGTTTTTACTTTTGTTTTTGTTTCTCACCATCCTACTCTACTTTTAATTGGCAATAAATTAAATTCATTTACCCCAAGTCAAGTCTGTTTTGCCCATGATGGTACTTGGTAAGTGATGTCCCTGTCTTTATCTCAACCGACAAGCTTTTTCATCTTATTTTCTCCCCCTTGTCCTGTTGAGGAGACGAAGTGAGAGGGCAGCCGGCCAAGATTAACCCACCACAAGTACACTTTCTTAAAGTTAGCTGTATTTACAAATCAATTAAATAATTACACTTGGAGAATCCTGAGAAAGTAAGCACTTAAATTCAGAACATAACAGTTATGACACTGTTTCCCCAGAGTTCCGGCTCCCAAGTCTCCTCTTAGCTCTGTTAGTGAGCTGTACAATGCTCCTGTTAACCACTGAAAGGTTGGAAGAGGCCTCTTGGGGTCATCTGCTTCAATGCCACAACTCAGCTTCTTTCTCAGCCAGTAATATGGATAGCATCTAGGTTAATGTGTGTGACTATCGTAGTCATCTGCTGAGCATTTGAGTCATTTGCTAATCATTTCCTAAACATTTGAGTGTGTAACAAAGCACATTCTCATGGTTTAACCCCAGCTGTCGTATGGTATGGAATATCCCTTCGGCCAGTTTGGGTCAGCTGTTCCAGCTGTGTCCCATCCCAGCTTCTCGTGCACCTGGCAGAGCATGGGAAGCTGAAAAGTCCTTGGCTAGTATAAGCACTACTTAGCAACAACTAAAACATCAGTGTGTTATCAACATTATTCTCATACTAAATCCAAAACACAGCACTATACCAGCTGCTAGGAAGAAAATTATCTCTATCCCAGCCAAAATCAGGACACACACACAGAGATCCTTGAATTTGGAGTCTATTTTACAAATACTTTCAGGCTGTAAGAGTTAGGAACAATTAATTCTTCAGCATTTGTCTGTTAGGGCAGACACAACTGGAATTTGTGAGATCCTTAAAAGGTTAGACAGACTGCTAAAGCTGGATAGTTTTTCATATAGAAATGCCTGCATAAGGACGTAACAGCTGGCAGACTTCTACTTGCTGTTTGCTTTTACAGTGTTTTGACTGTGGTAGGAGCATAAAGGCCTTGTTTTCCTTAGCTGTGTGTTTGAGCTTGGCAAGATAGTTTCTGGAAATGAGGTTTTTATGAAGATAAATTGTTTCCGTGTCACCACAAAGACACACTGGAAAATGTAAAAACCATCTCATCTCCTCTCATATAACACTGTTTTCTTGCCAGATTGCAGCTTTCTATACTGCCATTTCAGTGGGTCAAACAAACCTGAAAATGGAAGTGTGGAATCATGCACTCATAGAATATTTTAGATTGGAAGGGACCTCTGAGCGTCCTAGACCAACGTTCTCCTCAGAGGAGGGCAAATCTCAAAGCTAGATCATGTTGCACAGGGCCCTGTCTAGTCAATGTTTGAAAATCTCTAGTGATGTGCATTACACAATGAATGGAAATTTATATGCCTCTTTATGGAAAATGACTGTGATCTCGGGCTTCTATTTTATTTTTCTTCTGTAAATAGTTTCCCACCTTCTTTTCTCTTTAAAATGGTCTTGGATTAAACCTAGTGACTTCAAGTTGCATGGGGTTTTTTTTCCCCTTTTCTTTCTGAACCCACTTCACTTTAATATGTTTCCAGTAGCATGTTTTGAAGTTATTGTCTGCCATTATATGCCTGTATTCACGTAGCATTATGTGAAAGAGCTTAATGAGGCTGTAGATGAAAACAAGGCATCGACTTTCATGTGGTATTCTGTTTGGTTTGTCTAAATAAATCTGCATAAGTACTGCTAGAGAAAAGAACAGTCTGGTAACTGAGAGTACATTTGTTTTGAAATAAGTAGATGGTATGAAAAATGAAACTTTTTTTGTTTGTTTGAATTATCTCATCTGGAAATTCAGTTGTTACTTCATTTTTCTCATGATTACTAGGCCAGAAAAAAAATCTTACTATTTTGCTTCTGATATCAGGATGCCTTGGAGGCCATGTGCAAAACTGAAAAACTCTTGTGGTGAACTGACAAAGCAGCAAGCTTTCAAGTTATGGTTCTTCTTCTACATCATCAGTGTATGATGCAGAGGAACAGAATTGGAATAGTCTTTCTTCAAGCTGTTTGGAAAAATCACCGTTGTGCCTCTTTCTGAGATATCAGTCCTGAAATGATAATTAATGACATACTTCTATGTCATTACTTATTTGTCACCTGGATGCACAATCACACTTTTTCTAGCTGATCTGAAGGAAAAGCCACATTCTATTTATGACAGTAAACTGGAGGAATTGTATATGACCTATGATAGCTGGTTTCAGCCCACCATAATATTTACAGCAGATACGATAGTTTGCATGGCAAGCATTTGCCGAATTCCCAAAGGCACTTTCAAGAAGCCTTTGAGTGAAGCCTTGCCCAATGCTGTAGTTTGTGCTTTGTTTAAAGGACTGGCCAGAGTAATGGCTGTTAGTGTTCGTTTGCATCAAGGGACCATGCCTTGGATACTTCATTTCAGTATTTTGCACATAGTGCTGTTTCTCACTTCAAGCTTGGATTAAAGAAGAAAAATATTTTAGCTCTTACTACAGTTATGGTTACTCTGTTAGGAATAAGTGGTGGTTGCTTGCCTACTAGCTATATGAATGTTCTGAGACAGCCAGTTTGACTTTTCAAGCCGAAATCTTAAGGTTTTCCTTTGCAGAAGACAGTTAACTTTGTGTTGTATGTGCTTAAGGTTCAACAGTGTCAACACTTTTCTTTTTCAGGGGAGTGATACAGGCAAGAATTTAGTAATTTATCTGAATACATTTCCTGCCTTGCGTAAATGCTGGCCTTAACGTTGACAACTCCCTCCTATCTACACATCTCACGCTCAATTATTTTTTTCTTTTTTAAAGAAGGTGGATGAGAGCAAAACCTGCTATTGCTGAATCTGCAGAAACTGGCACTAAACCCACATAAAGGCTTTTAATGGTCTCTTTTCTGACACCACAAATTCCTATTTATTCTGTTCCTACAAGACAATGTTACAATCTGTAGCGCCTTCTGAAATATCTGGAGTGGTTGCGTATTACAGCTTCAGTTGATGAAAGAGCCAGGCCCTTTGACAAAGAAGATGGAGTTGTAGTTACTGTTCAGAACCCTGCTATTTCAGAGCATCATGTTTGGGTAGACTGGAGGCTCTCATTACATTTTATTTGCCATCAAAACAAAAACACATGATCCTTTCCTCTTTCCACACTCCACGTCTCTTTCTAATCATCTAGTACCAGTGCTTCTAAAACTGGCAACAAGCCCAAGTTTTTCCCCTTATAGTATTAAACACAGGGGAGAATTCTCAATTAAAGGTTTGGCTTCAACCCAGTTTATGTAAGAGTTGAGTTTAAGTGCTTGTTTTAATTCACAAAGTTGTTGTGATGTGGCTATGGTTGTTATCTATCTAGCTTAATTTTTGGCCTGTTTTGATTTTTCCTCTTAAATATGCACTCCATTGTTTTCTCCAGTATGTCTGGACTACTACCCTGATGTCTGAAAAAGTTAACAGGTTTCTGCTGACCGAAAGGTATCAGTTTTGGGGAGGTTCTTGACTAGGAGGCTTCTCACAGCTGAGGTGAACTCTATGACTGCTTTGCACCGAAGTGAGGGAGATTCGGACTGAAAGCCTAATCTTTTTAACTTCATTCTCTTTTAGAAAATGTTGAAGAATGTTGTTATTCTGAAGAAATAACTGTAGATCCTTCAAACATGCTGCGAAGTCAAATTTTCATTCTGCAACCAGTTCAAATTTTTCTTTGGACTTTTGTGTCTTCTGGAGCAATCTCCTTAAGGATAAGACACATCACAAGATAATGGTGGTCAATTCAGCGCTAAACCAGATAACTCCTGGATACCTCCAAGATAAGGTAAAAATGATTTCAAGTCCTTGACTCTCCTCTTGTCTCCAGGGCAGTGAGATAAACTCATTTTCTCCATTTTGTCTTATGCAAAAGATATTCAAGCATCTCCAACAAAAATGTTTGGCAATTCGTAACAGTCACTCAAGCATCCTGACAGCACAGGGGAAACAAGAAGAGCAGATAGTGAGACTTCATCAGGCATAGGAAATTGCTAAGGTCTTCCCAATCTGATTACATAGGCAATGTTACTCTTGTCCTGCCTTCTTATTTTTCAACTTTTTGTAACACTCTGTTTTCCCCATATCCTTCTTTGGCTCATGCTTGGTAAAGAGCTGAGAGGAGAGTTGTTCTATGCCTCTTCTCAGTTTTTCTGCTTGTGACAGGAGGAAAGTCAGTGTCTGTGTAGGATGGTTCATTTCAGAAAATGTGTTGTGGCAACCGTGAGCAGTGACTACTTCATAACACTGCTGGTCTTCAGAGCTGACCTTCACATTGCTTTCCCAGAGAATTTGTTGTTTGGTGAGTGCTGGAAGAGGGAACCAGAATAGGCTTCTCTGCTGCACAACTTTTCCAAATTGTATCTTCCCATCTACCTACTATGATCAAGTTTTTTTCAACTATTGCAGACAGTCATGTCTCACTACTCAGCAAGTCTCTAAGCAGAGAGTGAACAGGCGTTTATCCTGGGATCAGGAGTGGGGTAATGCTTTTGTCCTAAAAGTGGCTAAAATGTGCCCTGTCATAGGAGCGATTTCCTGAAGCTGCCTACAGGACTGTCAGTGTAAAGAATGCTTCTTGTATTTGGACTATTATGGAAAAAAGCACATGAATTCTGGCCTTGAAGCAATCAGTTCCCAGCTCAGATAGGCTGCGGTATTTTCTCATTACAGAATTTCATTAGCATTAATAGTTGATATGTTCTTCTGCCAGGA
Source organism: Fregata magnificens (assembly GCA_013389945.1). Lineage (NCBI taxonomy): Eukaryota > Metazoa > Chordata > Aves > Suliformes > Fregatidae > Fregata > Fregata magnificens. The sequence goes on along the minus strand of WAAD01032133.1, from coordinate 31,628 downwards.
TAACAAAATAGGACAGCCTTTAATGTAATTGGGAGCAATGGAGAGGTTTTCTTTGATGACGTGAGTGAGTAAAAATGCTGATGCAGAAGCTAATGATCACTTAGATCAGATCCACTTTTAAAATAAATTTCTCTTTAATTAGTATTAGAAAATCTGGATTTAAAAACAAAAAGAAATTATTTCTGAGTGGGAAGGTAAGGTTTTTGCTTTACTTTTTCATGATGTTTTTCTCCTTTAATTGTATCTTAATGGGAGGAAGGAGAAATTAAGTATATATAGGAAGTTAGAGATCTGAAAGATTCAAAAAAATGTTGTGCTTTTTATTTGAAAGGGACTGTAATCCTTTGCTTTGATTTTTTTATGATTGTATTCTCTAATCAAACAGCTACGCTTCAGTCTTGCAAATACCTTTAGGGCACAACAGTGTCTGGCCTGATTCACAATAGATAAAAAACAGATGATGGAAGATAATAAACTGTTTGTGTTTGTCTCTTGAAAGCAAACCCTTCTTGCTGTATTTCATTGCTCAGGTTGTTTTATGAAAGCAAGATCTGTTTATTTACCTTTGGATGATATATTTGAACATTTTTAGTTTAAAGGTAGGAAGATACTCATGTGTTTCCCAAGATGGGGGGACAAACATTTCAAGTGGTTTTTTCATTCAGTGTTCTAAGCAGTTGACAAGAGAGTTTCCCATTATCCTGCTGGATGTTGGGCAAGCTGTTTCGCTTTCTCTTTCCCTCTCATTCTTTCCCCTTTCTGAGGAGCTTAAGGGACTCTTCTGTTAAGGCTTAGTAGCCCTTAATTTGGGCATGATCCCATCTTCTGTCCAGGGGAGTACTGTACAGTGAAGTGTCTGTGTTTCTGTCTGTGCTGCATTCAGTAGCTGAACTCCTTACAACTCCTGCAGGTTGTTAATGCTATGAGACATTAGCCCATTCTCATAGGAATTTACTGTATGCATATATTAAAGAAATTAGATCAGGTAGATAGGATGTTAGTACTGTTTTAAGAGTAACAATGCTGGTTAAGAATTTGATATTTTATTAGCTTTTGCTCTGGAAAAATGAAGTACCTATGAGTACAGCTGCATGGTTTTACAGAGTGTTGGATCTGGAAGGGTTGATGCGTATAGAAAGCAAAGCTCCCTGCATATGTAGTCCTTGGTTGTCCTGCTGATGTCTGGCTGGATAAAACATCAGTACAGCTACAGTTTAGAAAAAACTTCCCTAAATCTATATGCAGACTATTTTTTTTGCTTCTTTTAACTGGAAAAAAATCTAATGGTAGAAAGGAACTAATTAGTAGAGAAGTAGCAAGGACTAACAGCATCTTTGTGGGGAAGGTCGAGGGAAAAGACACGCTGAGTAAACAGGGACTAGGATGTCAGTAGTTTGGGGAACAAAGGGTTAGAAGTTGGTGCACTGAAGTGAGAAAGCAATGGGATCTGTGAATCCACTTATCTAATCTGCAAACAACATGAGAGTAAGCAACGCAGATCAAAAGGCAGGCGAAGCACCGCCTCCTTTATCCTGTTGCTAAATGTTGCGAGCAGTGAAAAGGTACGAGAAGAAGTAAACCTTGTAAACCGACTATATAAGCGTGTATCTGCCAAGAATAAAACGATTCCTGCTCTTCATTGCTTGAGTCCATGCCTTCATACGCCACACATCTTCTCTGTTTTTTTAGGAAGAACAGATGGGCATGTATGCGTTGTACAGCAAGAACACACCACAACTGGATGCCTTGCTAACCAGCCATGGAAATGATGTCTGTAAAGTAATTACTGTCCCGTTCCTCACTTCATGTAAATTGTGTGATCATTACTTATTGATTTTATAGTTGTTTAGGGAACATAGCAGCACTTACCCATTTCTGCTACTTCTTGCAGAATAAGCAACAGAACCTGGGTGGTAAGACAGATTTGGCCTCCTATTTGTTGAAGCCCATTCAAAGAATGAGCAAGTATGCACTTCTACTGAAGGATATGATCAAGGAGTGCACAAAAGCCCAGGAGCAGGAACTCAGTGATCTGAGGGCTGCTGAGGAGATGGTGGAATTCCAACTACGCCATGGAAATGACCTGCTTGCTATGGATGCTATTCGAAGATGTGATGTAAGCATTTTCCCACTGTTACTTTGCTGTTCACTTGACTTCCCTGCCATGGTTTTTCTCCAAGATAGCATGTCACCAAGAGAGACAGAAAGGAGTGCTTTGACCCCTATGATTTGTCCTGGTCTGGAGCTTGTAAAACTCAGTTATGGATCAAAATCCTGGAGTGTCCAGTGCTGTACACCATAATTAAGAAAACAGTGTGTAGGGGGAAGCCATGGCTATCCTAAAATGCTTCTGCTTGTAGGACATGTGTGCAGCAGAGGGCCTAGGCTAGCTGTTTGGCTATGGAATTGCATGTGAGCACAATGAAGAGATACCTGAACATTTCAGTTATCCGATAGATCTGAAAGCTGTTCTAGCAGATTCACATTGTTGTTTAATCAGCAATGCAAATGCAGCTGGCCACCCAGAGCAACATGTTCTCAGAATGTTATGTCATGTTTCCCTGTAGCTTAGCTTACTTTCAGCTTTGGAGTAGACATACTCTCCCCTCCTTCCTTACACATGGTGAAATCAATGCAGTCTTCTCTTATCTGTCGAACTTTGTCATTTCTCTCAACAGGTTAATTTGAAAGCAAGGGCAACTGCAATGTCAGGATGAGTTTATGGTTTGCTGTGGAAGGAAGAAGTATTTGAGGCATGTCTTCCTCTTTGAAGATCTTATCTTGTTTAGCAAAACAAGAAAGATTAATGGGGGATATGACATCTATATGTACAAACAGTCATTCAGGGTAAGTTACATCCTTTTGTCCTATTACAAAAATTATATAATGCACAATGCTCCTTTCTCAGTACCCTGCCCTGAACAGGGATATGCTCTCTTTAGCATTATTGGGTGAATGGACCAGCATCCAGCTGTAAATTTCATTCCAAATAGTTTTTTACTATTATTGTTCTAGGGAAAAGATATTAAGCTGTTTTTTTCAAAGTTTGGAGAAGCTCTGAATAAGCAAAATACGGATATTCTGTTTTTCTATGTCGTAAGTGCATAAGAAACACAAAATGCTTGAAAGAGTCTTACCATTTGGACAACAAGGGGTGAATATATGAAGTTCTAATTTGCAGTCACTTGGATTGAGAATACAGACATGTCCACTGTTGTTTGTGGATTGTGGTTTGCCAAAATACTGACACATGTGCTTAATTTAAGTGCATGTCTAAACTGCTGTAGACATAGAATTGGAGCCATAACCGGAGTTCGCCTTGCACATGCAATGCCAGTTGATGTGTCTTCAACTGGTAGAAGCTGAATAGTGACTCAACTACTACATCCTGTGTTATAGATTCAGTTTAACTGAATTCACTTCAATGCTCTGATCATTAGAGGATGCATGCTGTCTTCTAGCAGCAGCACTGCTGTGTCCCTCCACTCTTTAGAAGGAAATCATACAAGACACAAACTGCTGACTCTTGAGAAAACAAGTCTCCAGCTGGAAGCACTTGCAGGTTCATAACCAAGAAATCAAGATGCAGAGCTCTCTCAATTAAGATGTATGACATGAAGAAATCAGTTTGTTCTGTTTGTAGTAAAAATCAAATTGTTTTGTATCTTTCAGACAGCCAAAAATGGAATGACAGAGAATGTTGGAGATAGTGGGCTGAGGTTTGAAATTTGGTTTTGAAGGAGAAGATCATCCCAGGACACATACATCCTTCAAGTAAACTCAGCAGAAATTAAAATTACATGGACTAATATCATAGGAAAGATTCTTTGGAGAGAGGCTCTGAGTAATTGCGGTATGCAGTCTGTAAAGATGTTTCAGTCAAGAATTTCTTGCTCTAGGCAGGCAGACTGACCCTTACCAGAGTGAAATAGATCTTATGCATCTGAAGCCAACATAAATCTTCAGGTTAAGCAAGACACACTTGAAAACAGCAAGCGTGTAAAGTGGAAGCTTAGTATTTCCACACCTAGGAGTGATGCTTGTTGAAGAATTTGGTTGCATGTGCCTTATATGCAAGCTGCGGGACCATAAATTCATCTGTTATCTTTTATTTGGTTCTATGTTCTATGAAGATTTATTTTGGAGAGAAAATGTATGGGCTGGCAAAAATCAGGGAAGAACCTGAACTTCAGTCATATGTAAGGGCTTGTCCTTTCCTGGTATTGCCGATCTTGGATATGAAAGGGAGACACTTCCCCCTCTTAGCTGAAAGACAGAGTTTTGACAATGAGATTAGACAGGATAACCATTCTGGTTTAGCACTTCCTTCCCGGGAAAGGAAAAGGGAGCCTCAGTGGTCTGCTATAGCTTCTCCTTCACCCTCCTGCCACCCTCCATCCTTTAGTATTGCTGCTTATCTGATCCCTCAGTAAACCAGTACTTCTTTGATACACAGACTAATTTTCTGTTGGCTTAGGCACATTATGAGATGTCATCATGATTTTAAAAATAAACACCCTCATTCTCACTGTACATCCTGTCTGTTCTGCAGTCATGCATACTGTCTCTTTGAAAAAAATAAGGCAAAATCAAACGTTAAAAATTCAGACTTTCCTCTTCCCTCAAACACAAAAGCCTTAAATAGGGAAATAGGAAACAAAATGTTTCTTGAGTTTTAAGCTTTCTCTATAAGCAATAAGAAAGTGTATAATTTCATTCCTTTCCGGAAATAAACTGTTAATTAGCACTTAAATGTTTCACTTAAGAAAATAAGAATATTTAAGAAGTGATCTGAAGGTCCTGAAACCTGTTGGACAAATACTTCTGTGAAAATAGTCAAGGGCAATATTTAGTTTGTATTAGTTGTCTCACCTTATCAGCACAGTATCTCTTCATAAACATTACACATCAAGCAGGGTTTCATGATTGTGGTGGGTTGACCCTGGCTAGACGCCAGGTGCCCACCAAAGCTGCTCTATCACTCCTCCTCCTCAACTGAACAGGGGAGAGAAAATATAACAAAAGGCTCATGGGTCGAGATAAGGACAGGGAGACATCATTCAGCAGTTACCGTGATGGGCAAAACAGACTCGACTTGGGGAAATTAGCTTAATTTATTAACAATCCAATCAGTGTAGGATAATGAGAAACAAAACCAAGTCTTCAAACACCTTCCCCACACCTCTCCCTTCTTCCTGGGTCTCTACCTCCTCCCCCCGAGCAGCACAGGGGGACAGGGAATGGGGGTTGCGGTCAGTTCATCACATGTTGTTTCTGCCACTCCTTCTTCCTCAGGGGGAGGACTCCTCACACTCTTCCCCTGCTCCAGTGTGGGGTCCCTCCCACGGGAGACAGTCCTCCACGAATTTCTCCAACGTGGGTCCTTCCCATGGGCTACAGTTCTTCATGAACTGCTCCAGCATGGGTCCCTTCCACGGGGTGCAGTCCTTCAGGAACAGACTACTCCAGCGTGGGTCACAACTCCTGCCAGCAAACCTGCTCCAGCGTGGGCTCCTTCCTCCACTGGTCCACAAGGTCCTCCCAGGAGCCTGCTCCAGCACAGGCTTCCCACAAGGTCACAGCCTCCTTTGGGCATCCACCTGCTCCAGCATGGGGTCCTCCACGGGCTGCAGGTGGATATCTGCTCCACCATGGACCTCCATGGGCTGCAGGAAGACAGCCTGCCTCACCATGGTCTTCATCACAGGGGAATCTCTCTGCTCCGGTGCCTGGAGCACCTCCTCTCCCTCCTTCTTCCCTGACCTTGGTGTCTGCAAGAGTTGTTCCTCTCACATATTCTCACTCCTCTCTCCAGCTGCAACTGTGCCAGGTTTTTTTGTTCCCCCTTCTTAAATATGTTATCCCAGAGGTGCTACCACCATTGCTGACTGGCTTGGCCTTGGCCAGCAGAGAGTCCATCTTGGAGCCGGCTGGCTTTGGTTCTATCAGACATGGGTGAGGCTTCTAGGAGCTTCTCACAGAAGCCACCCCTGTAGCCCCCCCCTACCAAAACCCTACCATGCAAACCCAATACAATGACGATCCCTGTTCTCTAGGCACATTGTTCTCTAGGGTTTTTTAATTAATGATTATTTGAAGGATGATCACTTCGAAACTTCTGTAGAATCCTAGGATTCTTCCTTTGTAGAAGCCTTAACAGAAGACTCCTTTAAGTTCCCTGGAAAGGGGAGAGTAGAAAGGGAAAGTGTAGAATCCTACAAAGTTGTCTAAGTGATCACAAAAGTTTTGCATCATACTTTAGCCAATTAATTTTTGTTAGTCTGTGTCCTGTCGTTTAAAACTGAAAGTCACTACAAATTGTATCTTGCCTATACTACATTTTTAAAATGATCACGTCTGTTTTCACCACTAGAGGTCGTCACTGGTTTAGCTGACTAATTTGCAACTTGTTTTCTGATCTGTCAATAAAGTAGATGCAAAGAAATTTTTGTGCGTGCTGATTGAAACTAAAGCAATAACTGTATACCTTTTGGTGACCTGTGTTACAGTACCCATGTACAGTGAAGGTGACCATAAAATTAATGCTGAAAAATATTTTTTAGATTCCTCCAGGTTATTTTGAAGATAAGTAAGATTTATTTTTAAATTTAACCCTTTTTTAACCAGACCCCACTAAAAAATGTTTGCTAAATGCTGCAAGTTCAAGAATGGAATCTCACAGATATACCATTTACTTAGATGAGAATTTTCTGTAGCTTGTTTCCTTCTGAAGGGTATAACACAAAATGTAAATTGAAGGAGCAGAAGGAAGGGCAAAGACAGGTGCAAGAAGATTCACTAAAGTCAGTGCAGCAACATCTAAAAGTAATGAAATCGTAGCAGTTTCTGGTTTATTTTTCCATTTCTCTGCTGTTCTGCTGGCATCCAACTTTAAAAGTCTTTTTTCCCAAGAAGAGAAAAAAATTCAGTGAGAAAACAACAATAAACTTGAAACTGAAATGAAAGAAGTAAATATATTCAAAAGGATATTGTATAGATATGTTGCTAATGCTGGTGCTTCTTTCTTTTCTTCCTTCTATCCTGCAAAAATTTTTAGCTACAGGACAAATCAGGCAGATCCTTCTAAGTTCTGACAGTATGGGGGTACCTCCTTACAGCTTTGTTGAATCCAGCACTGTTCTTCTGCAGGTCTCCACCACCTCACAGTGGATGTACATGCTGGATGAATTTGCTTGGCATTTTTTCCTATCGTTTTAAAAAAATGCTGTTGCTGTTGGACTTGCCAGTCTTGCAGCTTTTCATTGGCCCTGCACATTCAATTGTGCCACATCTTATCTGGCTCTATCCTCACAAGAAAGTGCCTTTGTTCTTTATTTGTGGAAGGGAGTTCTGGAAAGTTTGCACTTACTTTTCCAGGCATAAAGCTGCGCAAATAAACACCACCCTCTCTTTTCTACTTTATTGGCAGCACCAAAATATTTTTGAGGTATAGTTGAGCGGTTTGTTAGCATGCATGACCCTCAGTTTTCATAGAAGACCACTTGGGTAATACCCAGGAGATATCACTACTTCTCAGTAGCAGTTTTAGTACAAATACAAAGTGTAAGTCCCTACAGTCTAAGTCTAACTCTTGGGTATTACTTTTGATCAGATGAAGGTGATGATTTCTGCTTTGGAATTCAAATTAGCTGACCAGAGGAAAGGAATGTCTTGAACACTGACAACGCTATAATGGGAAAAATCATCACATTGTTCCCCTTTGAAAGAAATCTTTCCCTTGCTATGAGGTGACAAAGCAAGTTTGTAGTATAACTGAAGTAATTGGGAGAGACTCAGTTGTGATGGTGACAGTATGGGCCAGAGGAGGGCAAAGAGGGGAGAGATGCATCTTGAAAACTCTTTTATATTTCTAAAGAAAATAACAGCAAAAGCAGCGAGGTTCAGGAAGACTTGCTTCTGTTATTTTTCACTTAATAATTTTCTGGTAGGGAGTCAGTCAGTAATTAACTATAGGAAATGTCTGATAGTTTAAGATGTTTTATTTCTACAGGAAATATTCAAAGAGCTCCCTAAAATTTATTTGCGTACAACATCCATCTTAGAACTTTGAATGCAAGAGGTGGTATCAGTGGGAATAGGCAATAAACCTTTGTACTGGGTTGACCCTGGCTGGACGCCAGGTGCCACCAAGCCGCTCTATCACTCCCCTCCTTAGCAGGGCAGGGGGAGAAAATGAGACGGAAAAAAACCCTCATAGGTCAAGACAAAGGTAGCTTAATAAAAGCAAAGGCCACCTGCGGAAACAAAAGGAAAAGGAAAACAAAGAACCCACTCCCCACCTCTCACCAGCAGCGACGCCCAGCCACCTCCTGGGAAGCAGGGCCCCAAAACATGCAGCAGCTACTGCCGATGACAAACGTCGCAAACAACGAATGCCCCCCCTCCTCCTCCTTTCTCTCAGCTTTTCTTGCTGAGCAGACGTCACATGGTATGGCATAGCCCCGCTCAGCCCGTGTCAGCTGTCCTGGCCGCCCCCCTCCCAAGATCCCACCCATCCCCAACCCATGGGGTGGAGGGGGGCCAGGGGAATGTTGGAGAGACAGCCTCGATGCTGTGCAAGCACTGCTCAGCAGCAGCCAAAACATTGGTGTCGCCTCCAGCCACCAACTCAAAGCACAGCAGGCTACCATGGGGAAAACCAACTCCCCCTCACACAGACCCAGTACAACCTCCACCCCTTACTCCATACCATTTGTGTCATGCTCAGGTCCCACATAATTTAATACATACACATATATATATACTTTCCAACCATTCCATTATATTTAATTCTTATTACTGAAATCCCTTCTTACCGACCCTTACAACTAAAACTACATACTTAAACCATCTTTATACTCAACATACAGATTTATACATTCTCATTAACTTCTGTCCCCTGTCCTTGAACACCTTCCCTTCCGTGGGCTTCCTTCACTCCTCCAGATGTTCACAAACAGGCTATGACTTGAGTGTTCAGGACAGGAGAAGCAGTATGTTCAATTGTCAGGCACCAACACCAGTTTAGTTTGAGTGATCATTGCACTCGTCTGGTTCCTTGCGAAACTCGCTCTTCGTCGGTTCAGGTCATTCCTGCTACATTACTTCCTACAACATACAACCCACATCACAGATTATTTTTCCCCCAAGGTTAAATCTCCTTGAGGCACACACCGGGTCTCCCCATCTTTCCGCATTACCCACCAAGTACACCCAGGCCCTTGAGCGAAGACAATCCCATGAATGGGTTTGCCTTTTCCCATGAGAGGAGCAAGCCACACCGCTTTCCCCAGCCCCTTCCCTATGTGCACTACGGGGACCTTATCTCCTCCCACAGTATGTAGGGGTTTTGTTTGGGCAGGACCAGGACAGTTAGCAGATCCTCTACTGTTAACCAGCCAAGTGGCTTCTGCTAAATTTCTATCGCAGTGTTTCCATGCCCCATTGCCCAATGCTCTCAACGTAGTCTTCAACAGTCCATTATATCTCTCAATCTCTCCAGAGGCTTGTGGGTGATAGGGGATGTGATACACCCACTCAATGCCGTGTTTCTTTGCCCAGGAGTTTATGAAGTTATTTCAGAAATTAGTCCCATTGTCTGATTCAATTCTTTCTGGGGTACCATGTCACCACAGAATTTTCCTTTCAAGGCCTAAAATGGTGTGTCAGGCAGTGGCATGGTTTACAGGGTATGTTTCTAGCCAACCAGTAGTTGCTTCCACAACGGTGAGTATGTAGCACTTGCCTTGGCATTCGTGACAGTGGTGCAATATAGCCAATTTGCCAGGCCTCACCCTATTGAAAACCCAGCCACCATCCTCTGTTCCAGGGAGATTTTTACTTGTGTGGCTCGCTTGCTTGCAGCACATATTTCACATTCATGAGTGACCTGTGTGATGGCCTCCGTGGTCAGGTCAGCCCCTCGATCATGAGCCCATCTGTATGTTGCATCTCTCCCTAGATGTCCCAATGTTTCATGGGCCCATCGAGCTAGAAATAGCTCACCCTTATGCTCCCAATCCAGGTCCACCTGAGCTATTTCAATTTTGGCCGCTTTGTCTACCTGTTCATTGTTCTTCAGTGGCACGGCTTTTGGGCATGTGAGCATCTACATGACATACCTTTAGAGCCATGTTTTCTACCAGGGCAGCAATGTCCTGCCACAATGCAGCAGCCCAGAGGGGTTTACCCCTGCCTTGCCAATTGACTTTCTTCCACTGCTGTAGCCAACCCCATAGGGCATTAGCCACCATCCAGGAGTCAGTATAGAGATAGAGTACTGGCCACTTTTCTCGTTCAGCAATCTTTAGGGCTAGTTGGATGGCTTTCAATTCTGCAAACTGACTTGACTCACCGTCTCCTTCAGTGGCCTCAACAACTTGTCGTCTGGGACTCCACACAGCAGCTTTCCACTTCCGACAGTTTCCTACCACACAACAGGATCAATCAGTAAACAAAACATAATGCCTTTCATCTTTTGATAACTCATTATTCTTCAAATCTTCTTCAAATACATCAGCAGTAAAAGGAAGACTTGGAGAAACTGTGGACCCGCTGCTGAACGAGGTGGGGGCCCTGGTGATGCAGGATGCGAAGAAGGCGGAGTTACTGAATGCCTTCTTTGCTTCAGTCTTTACTGCTAAAGCTGGCCCTCAGGCATCCCAGCCCCCAGAGGCGAGAGAAAATCTGGAGGAAGGAGGACTTCCCCTTGGTTGAGGAGGATTGGGTTAGAGATCACCTAGGCAAACTAGATCCTCACAAATCTATGGGCCCTGATGCGATGCACCCACGAGTGCTGAGGGAGCTGGTGGATGTTCTTGCCAAGCCACTCTCCATCATCTTTGAAAGTTCGTGGAGGACAGAAGTGCCTGAGGACTGGAGGAAAGCCAATGTCACGCCAATATTCAAAAAGGGCACGAAGGAGGACCCGGGAAACCATAGGCCAGTCAGCCTCACCTCCATCCCCGGAAAGGTGATGGAACAGTTCATTCTGGAGGTCATCTCCAGGCATGCAGAGGAAAAGAAGGTTATCAGAAGTAGTCAACATGGATTCACCAAGGGGAGATCATGCTTGACCAACCTGATAGCCTTCTATGATGGGAAGATGAAAGGAGAGCAGTGGATGTTGTTTACTTTGACTTCAGCAAGGCCTTCGACACTGTCTCCCATAACATCCTCACAGACAAGCTTAGGAAGTGCAGGTTAAATGAGAGGACAGTCAGGTGGATTGAGAACTGGCTGAACAGCAGAGCTCAGAGGGTTGTGATCAACAGCGCAGTGGAGTTGGAGGCCCGTAACTAGTGGTATTCCCCAGGGGTCCGTACTGGGTCCGGTTCTGTTCAATATATTCATCAATGACCTGGAAAAAGGGATAGAGTGTACCCTCAGCAGGTTTGCTGACGATACCAAACTGGGAGGAGTGGCTGATATGCCAGAAGGCTGTGCTGCCATCCATCGAGACCTGGACAGGCTGGAGAGCTGGGCCAAGGGGAACCGAATGAAATTCAACAAAAGCAAGTGTGAAGTCCTGCACCTGCGGAGGAACAACCCCATGCACCGGTACAGGTTGGGGGCTGACCTGCTGGAAAGTAGTACTGCTGAGAAGGACCTGGGAGTGCTGATGGACAGTAAGCTGATCATGAGCCAGCACTGTGCCCTTGTGGCCAAGAAGGCCAACGACATCCTGGCGTGCATCAAAAGGAGCGTGGCCAGCAGGTCGAGGGAGGTTATCCTCCCCCTCTACTCGGCCCTAGTGAGGCCACATCTGGAGTACTGTGTCCAGTTCTGGGCTCCCCAGTTCAAGAAAGACAGCGAAGTACTGGACAGAGTCCAGTGAAGAGCTACAAAGATGATCAGGGGACTGGAGCACCTCTCTTACAAGGAAAGGCTGAGAGACCTGGGTCTGTTCAGCCTGGAGAAGAGAAGACTGAGGGGGGATCTTATCAATGCTTACAGATATCTAAAGGGTGGGTGTCAAGAGGATGGGGCCAGACTCTTTTCAGTGGTGCCCAATGACAGGACAAGGGGCAATGGGCACAAATTGGAACACAGGAAGTTCCACCTGAACATGAGAAAAAAATACTTTACTGTGAGGGTGACAGAGCATTGGAACAGGCTGCCAAGAGAGGTTGTGGAATCTCCTTCTCTGGAAATATTCAAAACCTGCCTGGATGCAGTCCTGTGTACCCTGCTCTAGGTGAAGCTGCTCAAGCAGGGGGGTTGGACAAGATGATCTCCAGAGGTCCCTTCCAACCCCTACCATTCTGAGTTTCTGTGATTTCTCATTGAAATCAGCATGCGAACCCCCAGCATATCATCTTTCGTGGAACAAAGTGGAATACAGATCATGTTATGTGTTTAAGTTGGAACCCTGAGTGCCTTTTTGTATGGTATAGGAAAGATACAGAAATATTCTCATGTATGTGTGCTGCCCTGATCTTAATGTTGCTGCTGGGCAGTGGTCTGTACTTAGCTGAGTTAGCTTTGTTATAAATATGAGGGTTTAAATGAATAAATGCTGACTAAAGATCTCACAGTTAATTACTGCAGAATCACAGTATAGCTCCAAAATAGAATGCAGAGGATCAGCATGTGACTGTTCATTCTGCCTTCCCAGCAAGGCTTCCGTTAGCAGCAAACAGCAGCTGCAGATAAAAATAGACAGTGTTAAGCAACTAGGATCTTTAGTTAAATGCAGAAGTCACTCTCCATGACGGCAAGGAGTCCAGAGCAGCAATGAAGTCTCTCCGATTCATCAGTGCTGAAGCATTTGTGTCAAATGCAGAGTTTGCCAGGAAGAGTCTCGGCGGTGTGGCCCATAATCTTTTTCCTCTTCTTTTTAAAGCCAGCTATTTACTGGAGCAAGGGGAAGTGATTCATGACTTGGTAGAGAACTGGCCACTTGTTGACTTTAACATGGGAAAACTTTTGGGAACTACTGTGGACTACCAGGAAGACCTGAGCCACAGAACATGCTCGGTGTGCTTGGAAAGCTGTCTGACAGGGCTGAGAGACTATGTGCTGAATCATCCTTCTCCCTACGTGAAAAGGCTGAAAGTGGTCGACCTGACGGGTATAAAAGATGTTGAAGTTCAGTTTTGCGAGTGTAAGAAGACAATGGGCAGGTGGGCCAGGACAGAGATGCTCTCTAAGCTTTGTTTAGAACTGCTGGTTTACCTGCAACAAACACAGTGCAATCCAGGTACCTTTGAAATCAGTATTGATGTGCTAATTGACTTGTTTGTTACAGAGCGGAACTATGAGCTGGTAGTGCAGGCCCTGTTGAAGAAACGCTATTGTCCACTGAAGATCTGCTGTGTGGCATTCAGATCTGACAACCTGGCTTTGCAGAAATTCTTCTATATCATAAAGCTCACAGATCCCACTTTGTTGCGCAAACTGGAAATAGTTCACAATGTTCGCTTGGAAATGGAACACTTGGAAATACTCTTCAACAGTATCCACTTTCCTCTATTGATGTCCTTGACCTTGCCAGCACGAACATTTAACGTGCGGAGGTTCACAGCTACAGATGAACGGATGCTTACTAACATTGGAGAAAAGATGAGTGAAATGACGCAGCTGACCGAGCTGAGTATGTCATTTTCTATACTCACAGGAAGAATACAGAAACTGCTCAGGTAATTTGGTCATCCTGCCTTCAGTCAAACTGTAAAGAACAGCCCTTTGTGCCATCAGCAAGCTGAGAATCTCTGAGAATAAGGGAATTGAGTATATCTCAGGGGGGGTGTGAGAAGGGGCAGCACGAAGCTAGGAAAGAGTATTTGTTGGGGAGAACTGGAAGCCAATGTATATCTAATACACTTAGAAGAACTGACTGTTCTTACTAGTCTTCCAGAGCCCATCTGGTGAGTATGATGAGAATACACTTTTGGCTACCACATAAGATGGGGGTACACACAGACATTTTTGATTTGCCACTTTCTTGAGCTTATATCTCAGTCAGCTTGGGCTGGCCTTTGGTGCAAGACCTGAGTCATATTCCAAGTATTTTTCAGGGTCTCTAGTGAATTTTTGTCCTCTAAAAAAAGAGGCAGTAAATATATTAAGATTCCACAGATATTTTTAGGTGGGCAGAGGGATAGTAGACTTTGATTTGAGATTTTGATTTCAGTTGTTTGTTGTGTCTGTTGCTCTCAAGGCAAGAGAGATCTGATGCTTTTCTGTACTGCAAATTAAGCTAATATATGAATATTCATGATGAATTCATGGGAAAAATTGGCAATTCTCAAAAAGATAACAAGCTGCCAGTGAACAGTGTTCATATTTGAACAGAAAGTAAGTTAACTGTATGCTTTTCAGAGCATCTAAAAAAAAAGGCAGACAAAAGTTTCATCAAGACAAATCACCTTGGTCTAAAATTCATCCTGTACAAAGGAGTCATTTCATTTAAAAGTTGTGAATGGCACACTGCTTATATTGATAGAAATAAATTACAAGTTTCTAACCTTGATCCAGCTGGTCAGAGGTCTATGGCAGAAGTCTTACTAAGATTTAGTATGTATGAAAGGGATCTCTTGATTTTCATCTGTCAGAACTATTTTATATTCAACTAGAATATTTGCACATAATCTCAGGTCCACTTCTTCCAACCTTCTTCTTCATCGGAAGGTCTCTTTGCAACTCCAGAACAATACAACATGTAAACCTCTTGGGCATTTAAAAACACAGTAGAAACAAAAGTAGAAACAAAAGCAGATGTCTTGTTAGAATACTGATTGGCTTTCATCTTGGAATGAATCCTTCCTTAATATAAATGATCTAAATCTCTGGAATTATAACAGCTTTCTACAAGAAGCAACCACCAACGCTTTTATGGTAGTAATGATCTGCTATTAATTCAGCAAGTAATAGACACCTGAAAACATATAACTGGTTACAAAATAGACACATAGAATGCTACCACATTAATCCCCATTAAAACAATACAGTTGGAGTCATGTAAAGTAGGACCTAATTCATGGAACTGATTTCAGGAGGAAAATATACTTGTCATTATTGGCACATGCTTCTGTTTCTCAAAAGAGGTTGGAAAAAATAATGAATGTGGCAGATGGCTGCATTCATAATGTGGATCGTTGTATGAAATTTTGTAAATGTAGCTTTTCAATGTTTTATGCCATAAATCTCTTTTTCTCTTTAATTCTGCAGCCCACTAAAAACTCCACTGAAGATGCTGGATGTTTCTAACTGCTCATTGAACCGTGCTGATATGGCCTATTTAGCCAATAGCTTCCACGCTAATCACTTAGAAGCCCTGGACCTGAGTGGTCACAATATACCTGATCTTTACCCATCAATATTCTTTAAGCTTCTCAGCCATTCCTCTTCAGTGCTCAGGAGTCTTACCTTAGAGGACTGTAACATCCAAGACACTCATGTCAGCATGTTGATTTTAGGTTTAAGCCCTTGTCAGAAACTACAGGAGTTTAAGTTTCTTGGAAACCCGCTGTCATCCCAAGCACTTAAACACCTTTTCACATTTCTCTGTGAGTTGCCCATGCTGAAAAATGTGGAGTTCCCAGTTCCAAGGGACTGTTACCCTAATGGCATCACCTACCCAATTGATGATGCCAGTCTCTGCGGATTTGATCAGCAAAAATATGAAAGTGTAGCAGCAGATCTTAACCTCATTTTACTCCAAGCAAATAGGGAGGACGTGAAGGCTTCAACTCCACTCTTTGGCAGTTATGATGCAGCTGTTCAGGAGACGAACAATGAACTGGGAGCTTACTTGATCAAGTCCTTCAAAGAGACTTTAGAAAAGTTCACTACTTCTCTTAACAAAATGAGTTAAAGGTGTACCATAGTGGTGATGAGATGCTCTCAGAAGTTAATTTAGTCTTTTCTAGAACTGCGCCTTCATTGATCCGTCTTGAGTTTTCTTTATTTTCTCAGCTGAATTTACTTCTGTTTGAATAGCCTCTGATCATCTGATGTATTTTAACTATGGTGTATCTATTGCATACACCTTAAATAAGCACTACTTGCTCTCAAAAGAGGGGAGGACCCTTAATAGTTTATTATTTTACACAAAAGCACTTCGTTTCTCAATAAAACAATAGGTGTCTAAGCTTGGCTGATTTCTTATACAGTTTCCTCTGGATTTGGCAGTGAGGCTTGCAGCCCTATAGACAGAAAAGTCCTTTCCTAAGACCAGCAGAACGTCCCAAAGATTGTGCGCCTGTCCTCACCTATGGCTCCCTAAACCAATTTTTGTTTTTGCCCTTGGCCTTCCAAATTCACCAGTCTGTGTTTTATCCAGTACATTCCCAATAGTGGGTGATGTATAGCAGCCTCCATGTCCCTGTGCCCCTCTTTCTTCTGCAGAGGTAAGCATGATAAACCTCCTTTTGCATGGGGAATTAAAGAGTTTGTCTAATATATTGTGCTAGTGAGGAGTAAAGTTCCATGCTGAGGAGGCAGCAAACCAAATGGTTGGCTGACAGCAGGGGGTTTCCCCCACTTTCCCCAGCAATATAGTCCAGCCCATGAGGACTCTGCTGAAGCTCTTGCAAAGCGTATTTTACAAAGGCGTACCAGGACAGTGCTGCACAGCCATGCTTGTGAGGTCAGCAGGTAAGTGCCTCAAGCTGGTCCCTTCGTTGAATCAGCTTCTTGGCTGGTAGAATGTACCCTGCTGCTTTCAGCTGTTTTAAAGAAAGTCTAGGACAGTGGTGTACTGGGGTCTGGCTGAGGTGGAGCTGGTTTTCCCCATGGTAGCCTGCTGTGCTTTGAGTTGGTGGCTGGAGGCGACACCAGTGTTTTGGCTGCTGCTGAGCAGTGCTTGCACAGCATCGAGGCTGTCTCTCCAACATTCCCCTGGCCCCCCTCCACCCCATGGGTTGGGGATGGGTGGGATCTTGGGAGGGGGGCGGCCAGGACAGCTGACACGGGCTGAGCGGGGCTATGCCATACCATGTGACGTCTGCTCAGCAAGAAAAGCTGAGAGAAAGGAGGAGGAGGGGGGGCATTCGTTGTTTGCGACGTTTGTCATCGGCAGTAGCTGCTGCATGTTTTGGGGCCCTGCTTCCCAGGAGGTGGCTGGGCGTCGCTGCTGGTGAGAGGTGGGGAGTGGGTTCTTTGTTTTCCTTTTCCTTTTGTTTCCGCAGGTGGCCTTTGCTTTTATTAAGCTACCTTTGTCTTGACCTATGAGGGTTTTTTTCCGTCTCATTTTCTCCCCCTGCCCTGCTAAGGAGGGGAGTGATAGAGCGGCTTGGTGGCACCTGGCATCCAGCCTGGGTCAACCCACCACAAGAGGTAATAATGCAGAAAAGACTAATGTTCAAAACGTGTAGAAAAATTAATCCACTGCCAATTTCAAAAATGCGGAAAAGGGACAAGGCAGGTTGCTGAGTAACTAGAAGTTCATTTGCATAAAATATTGCCCTCTTCTGCCAGGACTGTGTATTTTTCTGCTACAGAATTACAAACAGTCCCGGGAAGAATCACATCGATTTGGCAAGCTCCAGTGCAAGATATGTATTTGACCAACAGAGTAAACAGAATCCCAGACCCACACACACACTGTGTTGGAACGTGGGTTAAGGGGCCAATACGTGGTCAGGATGCAGCAGTAGTGCCACAAAACAAATCTGGGGAGAGTACTATAACGGGGGAGGAATCCCTGGGTAGCAGGCAAGTGTCATAGTCTACTCAGCTTCTCACCTGTAATACTGCGGACAGACCAAAGAGAAAGATATTAGCAAATCTTACCTATTGTCAGCCAATTTGAGGCCTCTGCTGACAGCCTCTGTCAACTCTACCAGAGCCCAAACTGCTCTGATGTAGAACTGGAGACTTGGTTAGTTTCTAGGTCATCCAGAAAAAAAAAAAAAGATGCTCAGGTTAATGCCCAGCACTCTGTCATTAAATATACTTTACAGTTCATGAAAACTTGATTAAACAGCACTGAAAGTGAATGTTGTAGTGGAAGTTGAGGTATCATTGTAGTATTAAAGATCATTTTTGAGATAACAAAGGCAGCTTACTTGAAGTAATACTAGATCTCATCATCTGAGAGTAAGGAAGAAACTTTCTTCATTTAGGTAGTGCTGGTTTGTGAAGCTTTCTGTTTATCCACAATAAGAATATGCAAGCAGCTACTAACCTAGTTTACCAAAAAAAAATTTATGGACTGAGTACTAAGCAGAGCTTACAGGTTCCACAGTAGACATTTAAATGATTTTTTGACGTCATCTTAGCTTGTTCTTCCTTCTAACATGTTTTATTGATTAAACATATGATGGTAAAATTGAAAGTGAATGGACATGACCTGTTTATGTTTACAGAGTGCAAAAAAAAAAAAAAGAAGCAATCTAAGTTGCCAAGCCAAGCAGCTGTGATTTAGAAAATGCCAGAATTGGGTTCCATATGGCCTTGCTTATATATGGACAGAGTTCCATGTGCTCCCTTGTCCTCGTCTCTACTCCTTACCTTTCCCTTCGAGAACCTTGCTGTTCTTTCCATCCTAGACTTGACCCATGACTTCTCAGCCAGACGTAAGTTGTTTGAATTTTTCTAGGCCAAGGATTTACTCCTTTGGGATGAGTAGTGGCACTTCCTGTCGCTGGGAGAGGACATTCTGTGTACAGTAGCTGCAAACCTATGTGTAATGATTTCTCCACCCTGGCAGCAGGGCCAGCTAACAGGTTGTACTTGGAGGTGAAGGTTGGCCATTTTGGAAGCATGTTGTGCTACAACAGCCAGTCCCTGCCAGTTTCAGAACATGCCAAATAGACAGCTTGTTCATAGATCAGCTCTTATTTCAGAATATTTAGATGCCTTATGAAGACTGCTCCCTATGCAGCTCTCTTTCTGCTTTCTCCTTGCCTAAAGCCCATCCTGGTCCACCCCTTTATTTTATTTCCTCCTTCTTCTGCTTCCCACAAACTCCTGGCTCTCTTCCATTTTCAGTCTTACATATACACGCTGTCTGTTTATGACTCTCTGGGCCAGGAGGAGTGTGTAGAGGCCACAGTTTTAGTTTTAGTGCCCAGTGAGGATCAGCACTATGTCTATTTCAAATATTCCCTTTGAGCCTGGAGTATGGAGTGCATTGTACTATAGTGATGCATATGCATCACTTCATGCAGAATAGCTGTGAATGAATGGCTGACAAACAGCTGGAGCACATTGATCCATGTGCAGAAAGGATTTGGATCCTGTTCCTGGGAAGACAACTGCTCTGCAGAAGCACGTGGACATTTTCAAAGTTTTGTCATCTTCTAAAATGCATTTTGATAGGATTGAAGCAAAAGTTTTATTGTTTACAGTTGCATGTTAAAATTTTATTGCATTAAATAAGCAAAATGCATAACAGGTGTATCAGCACTTTGAATAGTATTGAATTCAAAAGGCTGAACTGCAATAAAACACTGCTAGTATATGACAACAGTATTTTACTGACACAAAACTATATTTATCTCAGAACTTGTTACAAGAAAATGTCATATTTTGGGCAAAGAGGAATTTGTACCCTTTTGGAATGGAATCAGATATTTTTTTCTCTTTTAAATCACACAATTTCCAACTTTAGAGCCAACTTGTTCCAAGTTCTGAAGAACTTCAGACCAGCTGCATGCAATTACCTTTGCTGTAGTGACAGGTGCTCCTTTGTGTAAATCCTGTCCTTAGCTCTCAGATTGTTGGTTTTAAATACAGGCCAAGCTGTAGCATTTTGGTGTTGCCCTAGCTTACTGCAACAAGGATATGTGCCATCTCTCAGAAGGATTCCTGCACCTCTTCTGCCTCAGCAGTGCTGGTTATGGTTTGGGCCTGCTCTTTCTTCCTTTTTCCATGTGTGTGGGACTTAGCATTCTGCTATTAGAGAAGAAGGACTAATGCTACAACTACCTAAGCATATAAAGTTACCTTATACTTTGCAAGTGCAGCCAGATATTGATTTAACCCGTGGATAAATGCTGGAAAAAAAAGTGAGTGCTGTATCTGTTAGTGCTCCTGCTGCTGTTACTTCTCCATTCAAATACAAGGATGAGTAAACATTAGAAAGATTTCATAAAGAGTGAACAGAAACTTTTGAGAAATAGCAAGATTTATCCCTATCTTGAACATTTTAGTGCCAGCAACGCTGGGCACTCAAAATGGTTGATAAAGTAATAATTCTGTAAGAACTATTCTCAGACAATAAGGTGCTAAAAATAGCTGTGCTACATGATGCTAAAGCAGCACATGACCATTGACAAATACACTGTTTAAAGAAGACCACAAGACCAGTGTGTTTGGAGAACTGCTTCATTCTTAGGGCTAAATTGGACTACGAAGCATTTTGTTTTTTCTCTGAGGGCTACAGGACTTATTTTTGGCAGTTCCCTGTCATTGTATGTAAAACTTAATCAGCCTACTTTGGTTCTCTCACAATCACCTATTGAGAGGTATTGCTCTAGCCAAATAAATTGTCAATAGTTTTGACCTTCTCCAGTCTGTATCTTGTGATGGAGACAGGAGGGAAATAGCAAAAATCCTTTTAAGCTGCATGAGATAATGCTTAAAAAAATTCTTTAGCTGGTACTATATAGTGTACATTATGTTGTGAGTTAGTCCTACTTTTTGTTATTTTTTAAACTGTAAACCTGAAGGTCGTAATGAAATTTAACTTTATGACAATTGGATTCCACCAAAGATAACAGTGATATGAAACTTCAATTTGACATGACAATGAATAATCTAAAAAAGAGTTTGAAAGTTTTCTGGTAAGTTAATGTTCTTATAAAGATGGAAAGTACTGGACTGCTTGGTAAAAGTATTAGAAACTAACCCATGCACCCCTGCTACAAGAAGAGGATAGGATTCCCTGAGTATTCCTCAAACACCTGATTTTTGGATGGGGAGACTGGTTTAGCTTATTGGATTTCAGGATGAAGTCAATAAGTAAGGCCAGTTTTATAATAAAGATGTCATTTGTGTATCAGAGGTATAGCATGGGCTTGTGGGATTTTTTAAAAAATACATATTTAATTTCCTCTTCAAGAAACTTTGAAATTATATTCTGAAAGCTTGGCATATCTCTGCCCATAGTCTGGAGTAATTATTTTCTGTATTTATTTACTTATTTGTTTATTTTTATATTTATTACAGAAAATAAGTATTAGAAACCATGTTTTTGTGAGCTGGAAGAAGAGATAAGATATGAAATTCAACACATCCATTCCCTTCTGGATGTTTGCCATTAATTCAATAAACTTTGCCTGTCTGTCAAACTGCTTCAGCTTCTATTCCTGAAGCAATATTTTCCCAGAGTCTAGAGCCAGTATCAAACAAACAAAACCCAAACACCACCAAAACCTTATATTTAATAGAAAATTCATGGACAATACACCCACTTCTCTAAAATCAACTCTCCAATTCATACCTAAAATGCTGTACTCTACAGACAGACCATTAGACATCAAGAAACTTGCTTTGTGAAAAGATTTCTAACATCCATCTCAGTAAGCTAAGGAAAGCTATTGTGCACCAAATGTTTTCAACCAAGTGAACTGCATTTTTAAAATATCCACCAGCATAAAATTACTTCAGGATGAAACAAAAACCCTCACTGACTGCACATATCAGAACCCTATTTGTACACAACAGAACCACATGTGACCATCTTTATGGGAAGTTACTAGGAAATTGTAGCCTATGCTGATTTATTTGCAGTCCTCAAACTCCAAACATTATCTAACCATAAGAAACAGATTCTGCCTAGTGAGTCAAAATACCACTTTTCAGCTGAGGTTGGAGGTCCCTTCCAACATCAACCATTCTATGATTCTAATATACTGAAGATTAATCTAGGCTGTAATGAAATGTGAACCTTGCCAAAGGCCATCCACAAATCCACCTTCCCCTCCCTCTTAGCAGGAACTTATCCATCAATATGGCTATCCTTGGATCCTACACCTGTGATTTTACTTTATGTACTTACACGAGTGCATCACATTTGTAGCTGAAATACAACCACCGTTCAACAGAATTAATTTGTATAATCAATGGATAAAAACATCCACCTATTAAATTTTTCAGAAAACAAATGTGCTATCTCTTTTGTTCTTAATTGTCTAGGAAATCCTAGAAAACCTCTTCCAAAGATAAAGTTGGGAGCTAAAAATCATAGCTGTACTGGATAACAGAAATTATAGACATGAGTAGAAATATTGGTGGCATAACACAGTATGCTGCTCCCTTTCCTCCTTGTTAACATTTCCTTTTTCACAAGCTTAAATTACTTCTCAGGTCTAACCCTTGCCCCAGGAAACAGCCTCCTCTCAAGCCCCAGGAAACAGCCTCCTCTCAACTTACACATTCAATACACGGGTACCAACTACTTTTACTTTTACCTATTTTAAAAATGATACTTCCCTAAACCCTGAGTGAATTTTTTTTTTTTGAAGTTGTGTTGACTTTGGCTTTGAAGGCAGTTGTTACACTTTCAAAACTAAAGAACCTGCTGTACCTTCTGTAACAAAAAAAAAAATTGTCTTCCCCACATTTCACTGACTGTTGCAGATTTTATTGTAGAAGAGAATCAAGTATTGATGCTGTGAATTTTGCAGTCTGACACATTCTTGCTTGAATGCTATAGCAATCTCAATGAGGAAAAAAAGGTACTTAGGCTATGATCTTTGTTCTTCTCAGGTTTGAAATTTTCCCTTTTCCTCTTTTGCAAACTGGTATAGCAGCTCGATGTATGAACTGAGGATTATCATGCAATTATTGTAAACTGTAAGGATTCCATCATTCATGGTATGTGTTCTCTTGCTTTCTCTTCTCTAAGGAATACAAAGGCAGAACATATTTTTTGCCTATGCTGCACAAGATAGCAAGTCCCTATGTTATTTATGCAGTTATGTCAAGAGCCTTACTGCAAAGGTAAATTAATGTACAGATGCACTGCACAGGTAACATATTTGTAGCGCAAATGCATACTTTTTTGTCTCAACCATACAACAGAACAGAATACAACAGAACAGAATAGTTCAGTTGGAAAGGACCTACAATGATGATCTAGTCCAACTGCCTCACCGCTTCAGGGCTCACCAGAAGTCCAAATGCCTCTTCAACACTGACAGGCATGGGGCATCGATCACCTCTCTAGGAAGCCTGTGTCGTGGAATAAGATTTTTTACAAAAGTTTTGGTCTAGCAGCAATTTAGGATTTATTAATATTTTTGAGATAGATCACAAAATTACATTCTATAATTCTTAACACTTAAGCATCAGCCAATTTAACAGAGCAATTCAATAGAATTTGTTACAATCAAAATAGCAACTTAGTTAAAGATTCAGGAATGGCAGGGGTCACCCGAAACTTACAGCAGGGTTGCACACAGAGATGGGGTTTAAATGAAATTGCATATACACACAGACAGGCAGACAAAGAGTTTAAATCAAATTGCGTGCACACACACACATACACACAGAGGTTAACTATGATTAAAGTTTCCCTTTTCGTGAGTTTCATGAATTACTCACTTTTATGTACTGGCATTCATCAACAGACAGTCAGTGAACCTCGCGAAGTCAGGCCTTTGAGTCCTCATGAAATCGTCAATGGACGATCCTTCAATCCTCGCGAAATCTATCCTGAGAGGCGTCCCAGCTCAGGGGGAGATACTGGGTCACACAGGCCACTGCGGTCCCAGAGAGCTCCAAAGGTTTCACCTTGGAATCGCTATTAATAGGATCTCAGGATGATTGACATTGGTCAGTATTTCCTAATTCGTGCTGAGTTATTGTGGTATACAATTCGGGCAGGAGATGGTCCCAGAGCAGCCAGGGGGTGCCTGACCACCCCAGCCCCAGACTACTGCACCTGAGACCAAGATAACAGCACAATGGGAGTTTTCCCAAAGCATGCATGGCTTACACTGGTATCTCAGGATGGTCCTGATGTACCATTCAAGCAGCAGATGGCCCAGGTGTGGCCAGAAGGTGCCTGGCGCCCAAGTCACTGTACTTGTGCCTAAGATAACAGCACAATAGGACTAATCCTGATATCTCAGAGCAGCCTGGGGGGGCTGCACCACCACAGCCTGTTCCAGTGTTTGACCACCCTCTTGGTAAATACATGTTTCCTCATGTCAAGTCTGAAGCTCCCCTGACTGATGCAGCTTTGAGCCATTCCCACGTGTCCTGGCACTGGATCCCAGGGAGAAGAGATCAGCACCTCCCTCTCCACATCCCCTCCTCAGGAAGCTGTAGAGGGCAATGAGGTCTCCTTTTCGCCAAACTAAAACCCAGTGTCCTCAGCCTTTCCTCACAGGACATGCCTTCCAGCCCTTTCACCAGCTTTGTTGCCCTCCTCTGGACACATTCAAGTACCTTAACATCCTTTTTAAATTGTGGGGCCCAGAACTGCACACAGTACCCAAGGTGAGGCTGCACCAGCACTAAATACAGCAGGATAATCACCTCTTTTGACTGGCTGGTTATACTGTGTTTAATGCACCCCAGGATGCGGTTTGCCCTCTTGGCTGCCAGGGCACACTGCTGACTCCTATTGAGCCTGCTGTCAGCCAGCACCCCCAGATCCCTTTCTGCAGGGCTGCTCTCCAGCCACTCCTCTCCCAGTTTAGACTTGTGTCCAGCGTTACTCTGTCCCAGGTGCAGAATCTGGCATTTGTTCTTGTTAAATTTCATGCCGTTGATGACTGCCCAGTGCTCCAGCCTATCTAGATCCCTTTGCAAGGCCTCTTGTCCCTCAAGAGAGTCAACAGCACCTCCCAGTTTGGTATCATCAGCAAACTTGCTAATGGTGCATTCAACCCCTGCATCCAGATCATTGATAAATATGTTGAACAGAACTGGCCCTGGAATTGAGCCCTAAGGAACACCACTGGTGACTGGTCGCCAGCCAGATGTAGCCCCATTCACTACAGCCCTTTGAGCCCTAATAACAGTTGTTATCAGTTGCTACAATTTCATTAGTTTATTAACTTGACATTGGCTTTTTAAGCTGGTGAGAACTGACAAAACTGTGCAGGAAATGAGAAGGCAAAGCAACTAGTTAGGTCAAGTGTGTAAACTAGGAAATCTATAATATAGTTAATTTAGTCTTTTGCCTAAATGATTTCAAGCATTTGGAAGTAAAACACTAACATCTACCACTAAGGCATTGTTCTCAAAGCAGCACTTTTGAGACAATAATGGATTCCAGTTGAACCCTTCTTCGCCTTGATGTCTCCAAGGACGTAAAAAGCAGTTGTACCTGTAACTGCTGAAATAGCATTTCAAAGCTTCATTTTAAATTCTAAACTACACTGTTAAGTATTTTTTTAAGCCATCAGCTCAACATATCTGTCCTATGGGGTATGCTTTGTAGTCTTTACATCCTGATCATTTGACAAAAACTTTTGACATGTCTGTCCTGGCAGTCCTTTTGTTATTTATGCTCCATCACTACAAGTCTCTGATTAGTGCTTTATATTTATTTCATTAATAAGGAGAGTATTGTTAAACACAAAATGCTATGAGAAGGAATTCACTGAAAATTACTTAAGTAAAACTAAATTGATTCTATTAACACTGCAGTTAATAGAATCATTGTAGTTCTCCAGTTTTTGGAACTTTCTCCTAGCTTCAGAAGAAAGAAGTCACTACACTGCTGCTGAATAAAGAACACTGACTACTGTCATGCAGTAAGCAGAAGTGTTAAAACGGTTCAGGGTTGAACAAAATCTGGTACCATCACATAGCAGCTAACCTTAGCTGTTTACGAGGGGAAAAAAAAAAATTCCAGAAGATTAATGTAACTGTTATTTTGGTTTTAGGCTTTCAAGTATATGTTTACTCAAAACAGAGCCAATTCAGAAACTGGGGGTTTTTTCCCTCTATTCCCTTTATTTGAAAGGAGCAATTGAAAATGTCCCAATGGTGTTTCGAAGATGTAAATAGTCTTGTAACAGACACCAAAAATCATTGTATAATAGCATGACTTGCTGCACCTGTCATTCAATGCAGTGTGTAGAGTAATGATGTGATACAACTGTTATCCTTTCCATTGCATTCTTATCCCGCTGTCCCAGGTATTCTACCATGCTGTGCATAATCCTGAAAAAAACTCTCTTGTGCTACTCTCTGTAGCAAATTACTTGAGCTATTTGTTGCAGAAGAATTCTATTAATGATGCCATGACCCTACCTAAATATTGATTTCTTCAAGATTAACTGCCAGGTTTAATGATCTTAGCATAAGATTTTTTTGTGCTGTAGAGCTGAGTACAAATCCTACTTATACATGTATTTGGCAATGTGTTTAAGAAAGAGGTAGATATACTAATTCAGAAATATAATGTGGGAACAGTGAATAGGACGAGAAATGGACAATGATGGTAATGTTTTCAAAATAAAGACCAGCTCTGCATGTGATGACTTGCAGCTTTGCTATTCTAGTGGACAAAGCATAAACACCAAAACAAAAAAAAAATATGTGAAAATCATAGAATCATAGAATCATTAAGGTTGGAAAAGACCTCTAAGATCATCAAATCCAACCATCAACT
Source organism: Fregata magnificens (assembly GCA_013389945.1). Classification (NCBI taxonomy): domain Eukaryota; kingdom Metazoa; phylum Chordata; class Aves; order Suliformes; family Fregatidae; genus Fregata; species Fregata magnificens. The sequence continues at coordinate 5,104 of WAAD01032133.1, read as the reverse complement.
AACACCACCATGACTCCTAAACTAGGCCCTGGAGTGCCACGTCCATACCTTTTTTGAACGCCTCCAGGGTTGATGACTCCACCACCTCTCTGGGCAGCCTGTTCCAATGCCTAACCACTCTTTCGGTAAAGAAATTTTTCCTGATGTCCAATCTAAACCTCCCCTGGCACAACTTGAGGCCATTCCCTCTCGTCCTATCGTTAATTTCTTGGGAGAAGAGTCCAACACCCGCTTCACTACAACCTCCCTTCAAGTAGTTGTAGAGAGCGATATGGTCTCCCCTCAGCCTCCTCTTCTCCAAACTAAACAACCCCAGTTC
>WAAD01032132.1:189646-228386 GCA_013389945.1 Fregata magnificens | reverse complement strand
AGAAGGAGATCAGGTTGGTCAGGCAGGACCTGCCTTTCATGAACCCATGCTGGCTGGGCCTGATCTCCTGGTTGTCCTGCACCTGCCTGGTGAGTGCACTCAGGATGAGCCGCTTCATAATCTTCCCCAGTACCGAGGTCAGGCTGACTGGCCTGCAGTTCCCCAGATCCTCCTTCCGGCCCTTCTTGTAGATGGGCGTCACATTGGCAAGCCTCCTGTCATCTGGGACCTCCCCTATTAACCAGGACTGCTAATAAATGATGGAGAGCAGCTTGGCAAGTTCCTCCGCCAGCTCCCTCAGCACTCTCGGGTGGATCCCATCTGGCCCCATAGACTTGTGAGCATCCAGGTGGCGCAGCAGGTCGCTGACTGCTTCCTCCTGGACTGTCGGGGGTTTATTCTGCTCACGGTCCCTGTCTTCCAGCTCAGGGGGTTGAATACCCTGGGGATAACTGGTCTGACTATTATTAGTCTTAATGCAAAGAAGGCACTAAGTACCCCAGCCTTTTCCTCGTCCTTGGTGACAATGTTCCCCCCCGCATCCAATAAAGGATGGAGATTCTCCCTGGCTCTTTTTTGTTGTTAACGTATTTGTAAAAACATTTTTTGTTATCTTTTACAACAGTGGCCAGACTGAGTTCTAGTTGGGCTTTTGCCTTTCTAATTTTGTCTCTGCATGACCTAACGAGATCCCTGTACTCTTCCTGAGTCGCCTGCCCCTTCTTCCAAAAGTGGTAAACTCTCCGTTTTTTCCTGAGCCCCAGCAAAAGCTCCCTGTTCAGCCAGACCGGTCGTCTTCCCCGCCGGTTCGTCTTACGGCACGTGTGGACAGCCTGCTTCTGCACCTTTAAGACTTCCCTCTTGAAGAGTGCCCAGCCTTCCTGGACGCCTTTGCTCTTCAGGACTGTCTCCCAAGAGACTCTCTCCACCAGTGTCCTGAACAGGCCAAAGTCTGCCCTCTGGCAGTCATGTGATAAATACAGCCGAAGTAACACTAGAATAGCATTTGGGTGCCTAATTCCTTTGGAAACCTAAGCCTTGCACTCTCCCTTTGAGGGTCACAGGAGTAACGCAGCAGCCACACAGACATGCTCTCCTCTAGCAAGGCAGGCAGGCTTTCTGTGCGTCTTTTTACTTAGCCCTAATACATGCAGTGGTCCGCATGTAAATAACTAAGCCACGATTTGTGTAGAGTCCTGTGCCAGAAGACAAGCTGTACAGCTCTATCTTTGTAATGCTGCTTTCCTTCACTAAGAAGTCAGAGCAATGAAATCTCACAGAAATGCATGAAACCACAGTTGTATTGTATTTAAAAGCAACAACTGATAACTACAAATATGTAATGCTCAACAGCAAAAGAACTGAAGTGGGATTATAGCTTTAAGTTAGCAAGACAGATAGTAAAGGGACAAGAAAGTTTAGGTACTTGCTGCCTCCTGGGAGGTTTATGTGGATGTACTAAAATGAAGATGGGTCTCTGGAGCTGCATTTCTCCCAGAGAGTGCTCTCTTGGTGGGAGTGTTGGAGTACCTCCAGCAACATCCCTTAAGGTTGTCTCTCATAGATATATATATGGATGTTAGGAATCCCAAAGACCCCTAACACTAGCAATTTGCAGTTATATTTAATACTTTAAGTAGTTATTGAAGGCATGAATATGTTGCCATCATGATGAGGTACTCTTAAATTCTATAAGCTAAAATCTTTTCTGCAAAACAAAGCATGTGAACAGCTGGCTTCTGGAGTAGTGCCTTGGTTTGCCTTTCTGATCATGAATTTCTACATCTCTGTGCTTGTCTGGGTTTTGTTAGAACAATTTCTACATCCAAACTCACATGTACGTCATCTGTCAACCAATTACTGGAGGTTATTCAAAGGTTATATCTGAAGTACTCATTTGAGATATAAAGCGAGCATTTCATTCATTGATAATGGTTGCTGAACAAAGGCTTGAAAATCCTAAAGGAACCATCAGAATAGATTTGAACTTCTACACTGTGGGAAGAGCGTTGTGAATTCAAAGTGTGACCTTGACAGAAGCAGCAGGTAGCTGTGCTCACACCTTCTGAAGCATGAGGGACACTTTTGCATATTTGACGGAAGGTGCTTTTCATGTGACTGACATGTTTAATATTTGCTTGGGGTTCTGAGCCTGCACCAAGTGATTAAAGATACTTTTGGAAATTAGCGGTTTTGTTTGCACTCCTTCCTCTAATTGTTTGTTAAATAATTTACCATCGTTTTGTTTCAAATCTCTGAGTACTGCAAATGGTACTTAAATAATATGGGTTAATGCAGAGGGAAGTAAATACAGATGTGTAAAGAGTATGTGGAAGAGGGGAGGAAGGAGTGACCACACCTGGGCTTTAGGGGCAGAGGTTAAAAGGAACGTGAGTATCTTCCTCACCTAAATAGGAGGTGATAATTTACAGATGGTTGGCAGATCAGGCAGATCTGCAGAATCTATCTTTATTATGTGGATGTTAAGTGGACTGTTATGAACTTAAAGACTGTAGCAAATTTTCCAATGGTTTGCATTTCTGAATATCAAGTTACGCACCAAACTAGGTCCCTCCAGAAACCAAACTCTCTACCCCTCCTTAACAAATACCTCTTCTGCTGCACTCTTTTGTTCTCAGTGGCCCTCATCTGAAACTCACTGGGCATCTTTCTATGTATTTCACTGTTTTCTTGAAGGTCATAGTGATGACTGCAGTGTTCAGGCTGTTCTGTAAACATGGTAGGTATCCTTTCAGCATGAATTCAACTTAGCATGTTTCACCTCTTTGTGCCCTACCGAATGCATGGCTCAGGTTTGTCAGCATTTCATGCATTGCTTCTGTCTTTTCTATTGAGATGAAATAAAGCAAATGATGCAGTGAGGTTATTTAAACAGAAACTGAAATTCTGGGAAAGAGGTAATGATGGAGAAGTTCTGTCTTTGTGATTTCTGATCTGATTTCAGAGTTGTAAGTAAAAGGCAAACTATGAGTCTCTTATCCTTTTGACTGTTGTTATCGTGCTTAATCCACTAAAACCTTCGTGACTTAGATAACACCATGAAGTCCAGAAGTCAATGACCCACCAATTATCAGAAGACCTCGGTCAGCCTTGGATGGCTGCAGTTCTTGCAGTTGTCACTGCTATGCCTCATCATATCTACAAAAGAAACTTCTAGTATTAGGAAAGAACTCTGGCCAGCTCAGACCTGATATCCTGTGTTAGTCCTGGGCCAACTACCTACCTTGTGTGTGACTCAGGTTATGCATATATGAGACAGATAAAATTGATTATGCTGATGTGTTGTAAGAAAATGGCTGAAAACACTGATTTCCGCAAAATACTGACCTGCTTCCCCTCCTCCTTCATTAACGCAGCCCTTCATTAATCCTCGGGTGATCCCACTACTAAGGTCAGCTACATGGTTTTACACAACAGTCCAGCATCAGTGGATGCTGAATGGTTGTGATAGCACTTTTTTGTTAGATTTAATTCAAGCAGTGATGGGTATTTCCCCATATCCCTTACAAACATAGCAAGAAAAAATTAAGCAAAGTATGAAGAAAGAAAGGATGGGAATCCTCCTACATATTTATAAACAAACCATCCACTCCTATCCTTTGGCATGTCTGGGCTGTCCACATGCTAAACCTTTGGGAAATTTAGTTACACTCTGCAGAAATTTCTCAAAAAACTTGTGGAGAAAAATTTCGTGGTGTTAATGTAGGAAAATGCCATTTGCAAACCTCAGAACAATCCTGATTAACTACATTTACTCCCTCTTTGCTAGATAAAAAATAAAAGGAAACAAGTGTGGAGTGCCTTGTGCCTCAAATTCCCTCATGCCCCTGTTCACGTAGCGAGTCCTTTGCATTCTCGGTGGATGTATTGGTATTGTTCTCCACCCAGCCAACCCACTGGCTATCCATAAACTAATATTGGCTAACTCTAGATGACCTATAGGCCTCTGGCAGTACATCAACCTACATAAAGACTGTGATGTACATATAAATGAGAGTGGCTGAGTAAAATGAAGCAACAGAAAATACCTTTTTTTAAAAAAATGAAAAGGAACCCAGGCAGTCTGCATCACTCCTTCCTGCTTTTCTCTCATACACAAAATTCCACCTTACTTTGTTCAAGTAGACCTCTTTCTCCAGTCTTCATGCTTTATCTTGGATTTCTGCCTTTCCATTTATTCTATTTTTTTAAAGCAGACTTCTTGGATCACTTCTTTCTTTGGATAAATATTCAAGATATCAGCAACATTAGTATCATGGAAATTTCCGCATCTACATCCAAATAATAGAGTTTAACTGTTGCCGGATTTCATATTTAGGGGTGCAAAATGAGGTCTGGGATATAACAGCCTCAAGTGAAAGAACCACAGAAGCCTTTTCCTAAGCCTCACACCGTCCAAAGGAGGCCTTGGTTTGCTTTCAGTTGATCTAGGTAAAGAAAACAGGCACGTGTGCTCAGTCAAAGGCTTAGGCTGGGCTCTTTCACACTCACCAGATCATCAAATTGTCTTATATGCAAGTGTCACTTTTTGCAATTACAGTTTTCTTTCTCTTTCTGCAGGAAGAATGAAAAATAAAACTTCATATTGAACGACTTGGTGAAAATGTCTCATGTCAAACCCAGAACAGCACAGGGAGAACTGAGTCACCCAAAACAAACCTTGATTCATCTTAAAATTAAATGCATGCTCCCTCAAGAAAAATTCTTACCCTTTAAGCACATTAAGGCTGGTACACAACTGTGCTCTTCTTTGTAGCAATTCTTAATAATGCCTTCCTCCAGTTGCCTCTGCAGGTTTCCTCAAAAGTCCTGTCCTTCTCCATCCCTCACTGGTATCCAATACACATTTCCTCCTTTGTGAAAGGTGCATACGTCTGTCCTGGGTTAGCTGGTTGTTGAATAGCTGCTTGTTCCTCAGGCTCCCAGTGTATGACTGTCTCTTCATGTACATTCAGCTCCTACTCTTCCAAATGGCTTTCTCTCACAAACAGGTTTCCCAAAAGCTGTTGAGTCTATGTTCCAGGCATTTGCTCATGATATACATTAAAGGGAGGACATGATTACCTATATTTGGCCTTGTAGATATGATACAAGAGAAATCTAAGGCACAGTCTTGGACTCTGTGATCTGGAACGTCCCACGTGAGTTTTGGAAGTTGTGTCACATCTCCATATGCCTCCACACCAATGTTGTTACATACAGCAGAAGGCAAACTGAGCCTCTGTGGAAAGCCCTTCTTTGCCATACAGCTCCCAACCTTTGCCACTTGCTAGGTGATAGTAAAGACAGTTAGCTCTAAAACTGAGCAATTGTGTTATTACTTCCATACTCCTATTGCAAACCATGGTACCCAAACTTGCTTAACAACCAAAAAACTCACTGCTTTCTGCCAGATTAATACAGGCAGATCCTTCCAGTTGTTATTTGGCTGTTCTGATTACTTGGCCATCATCTGTTCCTCTCTACTGTCTGTAGCAGGGCTGACAGCTGGGGACAGGAGTCACAGCTTCAGTTCTCCAAATTCAAAGAGAGACAGCAATCAGGCTTCCAAGCCCTGAAGGCTACTAATTTCCTGACTGTTAAAGCAGAAAAAGCATTCACATATAGATAGCAGGGCCAACCTTTGGAGAGAGAATGGCAGGACAAATTCTCAAATCTGGTTGAATATCAAATAAATAAATACGAATCTGCCACAGAAACCTGCAGAAATGTTGCTAAGCTATGCACAAACTCATGCATGCCAGCCATGTTCTTACCCCTGGTCTAGGCAAAGCTATGCACAGTAATGGAAATGAAAGAGCACACGCACTGCAGCCTGATTACTGCCTCTATGTTATATGCAAACACTGTATGTGTTCTTCATGACTCCATGTAGATTCTTAATGGTCAGAATATTTTTCACAGACCTGAGGCAAAGTTCATTCTTTTCATGCCCAGAAAACAATGAAGTCCTATCTGGAAGAAAAAATAGGCTTTTTATGGATGTTTGATTACCTACCTAATAGCAATATTCTGAGTTCCTTGAGCTGAATTTGCTAGAGGAACTACACTTATTTTCTTTCCTTCTTTCCTTTGCCTCCAGCTGCCTGTTCCAGAACAGGACTTCTGTTCTTTGTCCATCCATTACAAAAGCATAGCCTACAGGAGAGTATTTATGCAGAGAATGGTACTGCTGCCATCTACTCGTTGAAGGAAGCATCAGCACTTTCTTGTTAATCCATGAACACAGCTCCGTTTATGTCCCAAATCACCTTTGATTTCCCTAAATCTAAATATTTAATCAGAATTTTTATTTCACTTGCATTATGCGTGCACCAGACAATCCACCCATGCTTTCTCTTTTCCTTTAGCCACAGCAACGCAAAACAAGTAGTTGCACGAACACTATAGTTTCCTATTTCATGATGGGATTAGGAGTATCTAATAAGATGCCAGCTCTGACAGAAACGTTTCCTGTAGCTATGGCATTAATAATGCCTCTCTCTCACATGGATTCTCTTCTACTATGGCTGAGCTCTTGCTATTGTGGGGACCTTCATTTGGCAGACTGCCCTTGCAAAACTTCTCTTTATGATATAATAATATACATCTACTGTAAACAAAATGCCTAATTTTTTTTACATTTGTGTTTGAGGGCTCTTTGAGCTTCATGAAGGTGCCTGCCTGTGATTAAGAGCAAGTTTTGGTCCTGTATGACCAAATCGCCATGACTCAAAATTTGGCTAAAATTGAAAGGCTCCATAAAGGGCTGTTAATTACTCAGCAGGACTCCCCAACATCTCCATTCCCTTGGACATGAGTGGAGGGCTTTTTCTGCTGTATGACTTGCCTTCATGGTGCTGCTGTGATTAGCATGCTGTTGTGTGCATTTTGCTATCTGTGTGTCTACCAGGGGAATTCTGCAGTGAAAATTTTCTCTAGAATGATTTCAGCTAAAAAAATCCTGATTTTCTTATTTGCTCCTTGTGCTGCTTTTTAATTTTGCTGCCTAAACAGCACCCTATCAAATCAGCTACTAAAAAAAAAAAAAAAATCTGGGTATCAGCTTAGCTGCATTATTGGAGCACAAACATGCCTGTCTGACTCCTTTATAGACTGGGTATTGAGGACACACTTAAAACATTTAAGGGACTGTCCTTTCCAAAATGTCTCATTGCTGAGCCTTTATCTGTCTGGGGATTTGCTACATGTCAAAATTAATACTAAACAGCAACTGTATCTTGGAATTATTGGAAAACCCAGTTTACAGATACTTTGGTTCTGGCAATGTTTGTGCAATATATAGATGTAAAGAAATAAACCTGACATTTTCTGATTTACAAGTTTAGTCCTCTTTAGCAAAATGTCTCGATCTTTCCTATGATACTCTTTTCAAATGCCACAAAATTGCTTTGTGTTTTAAAACGCCCTTGCTGAAAGTTTTATACATTGGAGCTTCCCTCTGGCCTCCGTAAATGTCATTACAGCACTCAAAGGAATACTATGGTCTGGAAGCACTTCTAAAAGCCTAACAACAGAAAAATTATGTTAGATCTTGAAGAAGTAGGAACCAATGAATGCATCCCACATTCTCTCTTTCTTTTCTGTCTCTTTTTTTCAAACCTTTACCCCTGGGACAGGAGTTCCAACTGAATTTTAAACCTGTTTGACTCATTCTTCTCTTGGAGCTGCGCAAAGGGCTGCATACAGAATGAGGTGCCATGGAGGAGTCCATGTCCCAGTTTCATCTCTCAGAGTGACTCTTGGTTAGGTGAGGGAAGCAATGATGTACTTACCATGAGGCATCTAATTCGCTCAAGGAATTATTGCCCACTAAGCAGGGCAGGCAGCTGGGTGACATTCAGATGGGTGTGTTATGATAAGTGCATCCACAGGCGGTGCACATCTAGTTGCCTACTACCTTCTTTGTCAAAGAAAAGAAACAGTGTGCAGCACCAAGTGATGCCTCCAGCTGGCATTGGTCCGAGTTTCCACAGAGCTACAGCTATCCTTCACTATGAAATCCTCAGGCCGAAAATGATACAGAAATTCAAATGATCATTTCAGAGAATACAATTTTTTATTATGATTTAATTCTAAACAACTCTGCTTCACTTGTGTGCTGTTAAGTTAAAAAATTGCTTTCCTTTTAAGCGCTCATGAGTAAAGCTACATTTTTGCTGCTACATTCAGTGATCTAATGCATCTTTCACATCTATAAATGCCGAAAGAGCTATTAATAGCAACTCTGCACCAGGGTTTTTGTAACTATAAATATTTTGGCATATACATTGCAGAAAGCTCTTATAATAAAATAATGAAAAATTTCATAATAGTATGATTTATATCCACAACATGATGTGCTAAATTATGTCCAAATTTAAAAATGGATCTCAGTAAATTTGTATGGTGTGTTAGCAATCAGTTTTATCAATGGCTTGGAAAGAAAAAGTTTGAGATAGGCAGCTGGAAATAAATTAATAAGGAAATCAGGAATAGAGAAATAAATGTTTGAAGGAACCTGTACAAGAACTCATACTTAACAGACATCTTAGTGCTTCAACAGTCTGACCAAGTTTTTTTTTTATGCTAGAAAAGGCTGATGTTTCTGCCCCATCACTTAGAGTGTGGCCATTTTAGCAGTTGAGCCACAGACGTCCAGCAGGGAGAGGAGGATGAGCAGACGGAGGGAGATGGGTGGATGGGAGGAAAAATCCACCTCTGCCAGAGAGTCGCTGTTTGATGCAGCAGCTGATCCAGGTAGGAAACTCCTGGCTGTTCCCACTATTTTCTTTTCATCCTCTTCTGGAGGCTTTCACCTGAAGTGTGTTGTGCTGGATGCAGTTCTCTGTACAACCATGCTCTCACAGGGAATGGAAAACAGAAGCAGAGCTGAGACCAGGAAACTTAATAAATCCATCCTGAATCCGTACTGAATATATGTTATTTCATAAAGTCCATTGGTCTCTGGTGGGCACTGTACAGGTCAAAGACAGCAGTTTAAATTTTTTTTTTTGGGGGGGGAGGTAACGGAAAAGCACAAAAGGGCACAGAAAGGGCACCTCTGACGACGTGGGAAACTGTCTGAGAACTGGAAGCTGGGAGGATAGGAATGAGAAAAGATCACTTTGTATTTCTCTATTATTGTATTCCTTCCTTAAACATTTGCTCTTGGCCACCCTGCAACAAGTCACAGGGCTGGAGGGACCTCTGCTCTGACCCTGTGTGTCAGGGCTTGAAGGTTTGTTCTCAGGGACCAGGAACAAGGGAAGATGCTGTGCAGGAGGCTGGCATGGAAATTCCCAGTGGACCAGCAACACACACTCCCAGAGCTGCCACCGAAAGCGGGCAGATGAGAACCAGGTTACTTCCCTTTGAAAAGTATCTCACAATCACTGTCATATTCTAAGATTCCATCAGAAAGTTTTCCCATATGCATTTCTGTTCAAATACATGTGACAAAAACAGTGGTAGTAAGCTGTATTACATAAATTCTGGAAAGCTGCGTATAGCCTGTCCTCTCGTGCACACAGAACATCTCAGTTCTGTCACAGGCTGTACTCGGGGAGGGAGGAAGGATGCTCTTCGTATTTGTGCCCGTTCTGGAAACAGTGCTCAAACTGATCCAAAAAAGTGTTCTTTTTTCCTCCAAGGTGATATTCTGGATGGTGATTTCTTACATGGCAGGGACATCTGCTGGTGCTAAAGTAATCCTGCAGAGCACCCAGCTTACCCCAGAGTCACCCGGCGGGCAGCCGAGGGGATGAGGGAGCCCCTGATACAGTGCTGGAGGGAAGGGACCTGAATGACAGGGAGCAGGCGTCCAGCCTCTCGGCTGCCCTCCCTTTGTTTGCAGAAAGGCATAGTAATACTGCTTTGGAGTACAATGTGTTAGGAAGATGAATTTAAAATTTTAATCATTAAGAAAATTCACTCTAAATCGATACTTGTACTTGTTTTAAGGCACCACCAAAATATAAATCATACACTTACCCAACTGCAGTGAATTATGCTATATGAATAATACGATTCGTACACAATTCATGTATGGACAGCCAGGATAATAATGCTGGTATTTCAACCTCAAAGCAAAATACGTTGCCTTAATGTCTGTATAATGTAATGATTCATCACACTAGGAGGAAAAATGGAACAAGGTTAGTGTTCAGGTACCTGCACAAGTCCCAAAAAGATGGCTGTTTGCCACATGCGATGAGCATATCTGATGCACGTTGCAATATCTGTTCTTGCCAAACACAGCTTCTTAAATGGCCCCTGTGAATGATTTCCATGCTGCTGAAGGTGGCTGGTTATGGTGCTGGGGTGGCTGAGCTTTCCCCTTCCCTAGCTCCATCCTCTTTCTCCATGGTTTTCTCAGGCAGAAGGGATTTCAGTAATATGACTTGCATATCAATAAGTAGTTCCTAGTTTACGGTGGCTCTGGAGAAGATTATATGATAACAAAACAATTATTTTGCAGTATTATCATTATTGATTTTTGGACCATGGATTTAAAATTTGGAGGGGGGCTGGGAGGGGAGGAGCTTATCTAAGGATCCTGAGACTACTAACTTTCAATTTTAAAAGCCTGTATTGATTTCGAAAATCTATGCCATCATAAATTAGGACAAGAGAAACGATAGTTATCTCCAGCAGTAATCAAGAAAAAAGAATGAAATTCTACCTGAGAAAAAAATGTCCACTTTTTACTTTCCCACTTTCTATGTAGAGGGAATCATCGATATTTTTTTAAATAGTCTGAGTTTTGATGTATCTGTATTTATAGATGTGAAAGCAGCTGTATAAGGGAGGAAAACTGATGTGTATGTGTATATATACATACATATATATATATATATATGATGTTCTTAGGCTGTTATGGCATAGCCCTGCAGACTGGCTCCCTTCAGCACCTCCATACAGAGACTGAGGGCTTTGGCCCAGAGCCCGAGGAGGAAAACAGCCTTTCCCTAGAAGTCCTGGGGAGAAAGATGGCGTAAGCAGGAGCTCCCTGATGTTTGTTGAGCAGACACATATTCAAAAATGGTAATGGAAGCTCACTGGAATGAGTCACAACAGTGTGCGTTAGCTGGGCTCCATTTTTATGCAAGCTTTGTGGTATTTAAGGGATGCCTGTTAAAGGTCACTGTGTTTCAAAGTTGCTATAAACATAAGCAACATCAGGAAGGAGACCTTGTGCAGNTACAAACCTTCCATTATTATTTTCATTATCATATTATACTGCAAAACCTCCATTTTGCAGCTGGAGAAACACAAAATTTTCAGGTTAAATCAGAAACCTGGTTTATGTGGTGGTTTGAGGTTTTTTCCCTCTCTTCCTCTGTAAATAAAACTACAGAGCCAAAGTGTTTTGCCTTCCTCTGGGCAGAGAGCCCAGGCATGGGCCATTCTCAGCTTTTGTAGCCACAGTCACCTCCTGGCACATTGGGACCCTGTTTTGGGAAGGGTTAAGGATGTGAACAAGAATTAATTTGATATATATACACAGAAGAGAGCTGCAGAAAGCACGTTTCAGTAGTCACAAGGGGGCAGAAGCAGCCTAAGATTAAGTCTGCTGCTCAAAGGTGGCTTTTCCTACCCCGGATTCCTTCTTTTACATTCAAACTCATAAAATCTTCTTTGAATGAAAATGTAAGCATACGACTTAATACAGTTATGCCCACCTGTATTATTAGCTCAGTCCTGAAAAAAAAAGTCTGAAACGATTTTTGTTTATAGGCTGATGAAGAGATCAGCTTTCTTGGGAGCTGAATCTTGGGAACAAGGGGCTCCAGGGAAGCCAATAGCTTAATAGCATCCTTACCCACTGTCTCACTGTTCTTTTAAAACCCAGTTGCAAGACAAGTTCTGTCACTCGGAAAAAGAGAAAATGAAGAAAATATACTAACTTCTTCAGGTGCAGTACACATAAAACACGATTATCTCCCCTTGCCCCTCTTTGTATGTTCATCTTTTGGTTCTGATACCAAGAGGTTGTTTGCATGCATTCAGTTTTAACTATATCAGTATCCTTGCTAATTCCAGCAAGGCCATAAGGAAAGAGCAAAGATACAAGGCTTTTCAGGATCATGGCCTTATGGTGTAATCTTTTTAATGCAGAGATAACACCTGACCTTATATAGCTGGAAGTCCTGGAAATCTCTCTATGCACAGAAATTAGCTCCAAAATTATTTCAAATTACTTCAAAGCAGCATCATGAGATTGGGCTCTTTGTACCAAATTATATAAATTTGTGGGTTTTAAGCTGAAATCCAAATCAGAGGCTGCTGCTTCCTGCCAACAGCTCTGGATCTGATGGGTATGCAGCAACCACCCACTGCCATGTAGACGCGGCCTCCTGAGTCCCCGCTCTGCTGGCTGATGGCTTCCAGCAGCATGGGGAAGCCAGCATGGGCAAGCACAGGCCCTGTTGGACTGGGTACAGCCATTCCAAACTGATCCAGAACTTCTGTATTACAAAACAACCCTTTAATTTAGAGCTCAGAGCAACGACTCATTTTTTCCATATTGCTGAATAACTTAGCTACTGAAATATGCATTATGGACAGAACTTGTAACTACCATTTTTAGAAACAACTCCATTTATCACGTAATGAAAAGGACAGACAGAATGCCTAGAGAACTTAGCTGAATCCCCTGTTTAATCATAGAATCACAGAATCACAGAATGGTTTGGGTTGGAAAGGACCTTAAAGATCATCTAGTTCCAACCCCCCCTGCCATGGGCAGGGACACCTTCCACTAGACCAGGTTGCTCAAAGCCCCATCCAACCTGGCCTTGAACACTTCCAGGGATGGGGCATCCACAACTTTTCTGGGCAACTTGGTCCAGTGCTTCACCACCCTCATAGTGAAGAATTTCTTCCTTACATCTAATCTAAATCTACCCTCTTTCAGTTTAAAGCCATTATGCCTTGTCCTATCACTACATGTCCTTGTGAAAAGTCCCTCTCCAGCTTTCCTGTAGGCCCCCTTCAGGTACTGGAAGGCTGCTATAAGGTCTCCCTGGAGCCTTCTCTTCTCCAGGCTGAACAACCCCAACTCTCTCAGCCTGTCTTCATAAGAGAGGTGCGTCAGCCCTCTGATCATCTTCGTGGCCCTCCTCTGGACTCACTCCAATAGGTCCTTGTCCTAATGTAATACATGCCTACTGAATCAAATCCATTTATTGATGGGGAACTTAATTTACTGGGGAATGGAATAATATAAATAATAATATAGTAATACAATAATATAAAATAAATGAAACACAGACAATAGCATGAGTGGTGAACAGACTCAAGAATCAAACCCTCTTGTTTGGTATCATTTGCACGTTACCTTAGGGTAAAGAGATAGACCTTCGCACATGCTAGGCCCTTGGATAGCCTGAGACACCAAGGAATTCGGGGATAAGTAAACAGCTTCCTATTGCACCAGTCCAAAGTGACTTTGATTTCTTGTCTGTGTGACCTTCATTACAATTTAGAGGTGGCATGAAGAGAAGTCTTAATTATTTTCAAGGATTTCAAACCGTCATTCATCTTGCAATGTACTAATGGTGATGGTTTCTAGTTTCTACTAATTAGTTCCTAAATTAAAATTGCAGATGTCACTAAACCAAGAAGGACAGCAAATTCTTTTGATGACAAGAATAGAGTTCAAAATGTCCCTGACAAATTGGAAAATGGACTTAAAAATAGGATGAAATTAAAAAGACGCCAGAATTAAATTGAAATAAGCCAAAGATATGATATGTAAGTGGGATTAATCGTCCCCATTGATACAGGATGGGGAGCAACTTTCTTCAACAGTTTTGAAGAGAAAAATCTGGTCTAGTATGGTCATAAACTGGCCTTTGGTCAACCATGTCATATTATTAAAAAAATGGGAAATGTTATCCTAGGATGTATAGTCAAGAGTAAAACTTGCAAGATATGTGAAATAATTCCTTCCATTATACCCTTCATTGGTAAAGCTTCAGGTCAATTACATTATTCACTTTTGAGTGCTGCCATCTGAAGAATAGACCAATAGGATCTGCTTAGTTTAAAGAAGTGAGGATGAAAAAGAGTATTGACTCCTTGCTATGAGGTGGGAAGCAGGAGGAATGAAGGAAATCAACCCTCAAAATGGGGTTTTTACAACTGTGAAGAGTAAAAAAACCTTTCTCTTAAAATCCTGATCAGAAATTCCAATAGGAAAAATGGAAGAATAATATGATACAATAAATTAATAAATAAATGTGTACAAATTATGATGACAGAAAGGAATTCAAAGTAAGGAATTTAGAAAGTTTTAATCTCTATTTTAGAAATCACTAAATGATGGCTAGTACATTAGAGATGAAAACTTTCCTAACTTCCCTGACATTCAAAAAGTAACGTTTCTGAGAAGACTTAATAATTTCTGTGGCTGGCCTCTGTATGAGTATGAACTCAGCCCCCAAGGAATGCTGTTTCAGAAGGAAGCTCTTCCTGCTTACCATACTGCTAAAATAAAACTGTTCTAGTTTATGTATGATAAGTGGGTATAATTACGTTGTTATTTGCAATTAAGCTCATTTTACAAACTGTGCTTCTGGGAAGTTCCAGCTCATCTCTTGCTTTTGAGGTTTTTTCCTGCTCTTCTCTTTCTGATAAGCTTTACTTATGCTAAATAATCCTAAAGAGAGGCTTAGGTGATCTACAACTCTTACTGCTTATGGTTTTCTAAGTAATTGTCTATATTTCTAAAGCTACCTTTAGTTTAAATTCACTTCATTTAAGACCTAAGAGGGTAGACACTGTAAGTCTGGTTTACAAAATGGGATAATAATGTTCTCTAAATACTTAAAAGACAGCTGTAAGGAGATGTGGTGGGTTGACATTGGCTGGCTGCCAGATGCCCACCAAGCTGCTCTCTCACCCTCTCTTCTCAATGGGATGGGCGAGAAAATACGATGAAAAAGCTCGTGGGTTGAGATAAAGACAGGGAGATTGCTTAGCAATTACCATCATGGGCAAAACAGACTCGACTTGAGGAAGATTCATTTAATTTATTGCCAATTAAAAATAGGTTAAGGTAGTGAGAAACAAAGACAAAACTAAAACCACCTCCCCTCACTGACCCCCATTTCTTCTTCCCAGGCTCAACTTCACTCCTTCGTTCCCAGCTCTTCTACCTCCTCCTGCCAAGCGGTGCAGGGGGATGGGAAATTGGGGTTGTGGTCAGTTCATAACCCTTCATCTCTGCTGCTCCTTTCTCCTCATATTGTTCCCCTGCTCCAGTGTGGGGTCTCTCCCAAGGGTACAGTCCTTCAAGAACTGCTCCAGTGTAGGTCCTTCCCACAAAGTGCAGTCCATCAGGAACAGACTGCTCCAGTGTGGGTCCCTCATGGGCCACAGGTCTTGCCAGAAAACCTGCTCCTACATTGGCTCCTCTCCACAGGTTGCAGCTCCTGCCAGGACCCTGCTCCTATGTGGCGTCTCCATGGGCTGCAGTGTTGGTATCTGCTCCACCATGGTTCTGCATAGGCTGCAGGGAGACAACCTGCGTCACCATGGTCTTTTCCACAGGCTGCAAGGGAATCTCTGCTCTGGCACCTGGACCACCTCCTCCCCATCTTCTTCACTGACCTGCGTGTCTGCAGGACTGCTTCTCTCACATTTTCTCATTCCTCACTCTCACAGCTGCTGTGCAGCATTTTTCACCTTTTCTTAAATATGTTATCACAGAGGCACCGCCAGCATTGCTGACAGGCTCAGCTTTGGCCAGCGGCGGGTCCATTTGAGCCAGCTGGAACTGGCTGTGTCCCACATGGGGGCAGCTCCTGATGTCTGCTCACAGAGACCAGCCCTCCTGCTACCAAAAGCTGGTCACGTAAACCCAGTACAAGAGGATAGTCTAGTCTCCATGATGATGTTGGACAAGAACAAGAACATGTGCTTAAACTGCAGGAAGGGATATATGCGTTAGCCATTCTTGCAGTGAGGCTAGTGAAGCAGCAGGATTTCATGGGAAGGCTATGAAATTTTGATTACAGGATGTGTTTAAGAACAGACTGAAAAACCTTCTGTCAAAAGTGATCATATTGCAGAGCAGGGGTAGAGGAGAGGGCCTCTTAAGACCCCTTCCAATTCTGTGGTCAGGTTGAAAGAATTAGTTAATTGGTGTCACATAAGGTAACTTTGCTCTGGGGGCAAAGCCATGATCTGGGACTTTAGTTGACTGATTTATTATATTTTCTTATTTAGTATTTTGTGATAATTTCTTAGATTTTTTTCTTCCTTTTCTTTCTTACCTTAAATTAAGTTTTTGTGGTTGTGTAGTCCTTTGCCGGTAAGCTATTATCTGTTTGTCTTTCTGGGAGTTTTATAGTGCTGTCCATGTCTATTACCATTCCAATTTAGTATTTACTGCATGTAATCGATGGCAATAGTAGTCCCTAGCAGACTTCATAAAGTGTTTGGCTTTCTTTTGCTTTCTGGCTAAAAATTTCTGCTTTGGGATTTGCCCTTTAAAATGTAGAATATATTCATTTTTGTTCTGTTTGTGCCATCAGCATGGCTCCTTTTAACAAACAGACTGTTTCTGAGAGCAGATATTTTCTGGTTATTGCATTTTTCCTCAGGTGCAGACATCATACATTCAAATATTCGGTGCTGACCTCTTTCTTTTGGGCTGTCTACACAGGCTGTTAATGAGCTTGAATATTGCATTAAAGGCTTGTTGATGGCTCCCCAGAGAAGAGTAGTCTCCTATGGATGGAGTAATAGCAGATAAATATTAAAGTCTGTTCCCAAGATATTCAGCCTGTGAGCTTTGCAAAGCGAGGAAGGCATTTTGCTCTTCATGCCGTGCTGTAACAATAGAGGAGGGAGCATGCTGCCACTGCCCACATCCTGGTGTGCCTCTGTGGAATCCCATCTCCAAGATGGGACAAACCAGATACCATCAGACAGTACCTCCTTCCCTGTCCTTTCCTCTCTGGGTCCACAGGGAAAAAGTATCCCGAGCATAGGGACTGGGAGGGTTCCCAACCTGCACAAGCAGAGAACCAGGAGCGCTGAATGTGACATGGGAAACACTGACCTGGAAGCCTACACACAGCCTGCATGAACTGTGGTTAGTCCGGTGGAGCCCTAGCCCAGGCCTAGGACTCACAGGCACTGTGGTTATACACATGAACTCAGTAATACAAGGTCCCTTAATAGATATATTTGTCTGAGCATTACATTCACATTAAAAAGAATATCCCATGAAATCAACTTTATTGCAGTGCTGAATTAGAGACACTAAACTCCTCAAGGCCAGGAAATTTAGATAAACTATAAACTTTTCTGAAACACATTTGATTTTACCTCTCATTTCCTGCCTTTTTCATAAACACTTATAAAGGTTTCCCAATACACTATCATGCAATCAACGAGGTGATTTATTTTAGAAAATATCCTGGGTTTTAGAGAGCTAATATTACCATGATGAAGTTGCGCAGTGTAAAACCACAGCTGGCCCTATTGGGGTAGAAGTTTAATTTGGAACAGCTGTAATAAACTAATGACACCCCTCAAGCCATGAAGAGAAGGTATTGCACTGTATATCTGTGTTTGTGTTAATATTAGGGAATGAAACTGTGTTACTGGGATAGGAAGGAAGGAAGGAAGGAAGAAAGGAAGGAAGGAAGGAAGGAAAAAAAGAAGTTATTCTTTGTAAAAGTCTGTCTCATGGCTCTCTGGTTTTAGGAAGATTGAGAAAAATCTTTGACTTCTCAATTTTAATACTGATTTGCAGACTTTTGGTGTTTGAAAAGCTAAAGGCATCTGTCACTTGCTTTTTCTTTTAGAGGAAGCAGAATGTGACAGAATTTGGTCACTAAAGAATGAGCTACTCCTACTCATTAGGCACTCCTACTATTTCTGATCCCAAATGCAGCCTGCTAAGCTCAGTGCGTGCAGAAATACAAGAAAATCAGCATAAAAACCACAGAAGTACCTTCAGCATGCTGGCAGTATCCAGCGTGACTTTTTAGAAATGGTACCTGAAAAGGCTGTCTGACACAGATGTGAGCATTCGTAACCATCTGAGAAAGTGAGATGGAGACACCTGCCTTAAATCCTGTTACTAACAACCTCTATGGTACGCTGAGCAGCCTCTCCAATTGAATTAAAACCGTTGGAGGAAGTAGAACAGTTCAGTTTACATGTTGCCAGGCTATTATTCAAACCCTTCTTTGGAAACACCCAAACGCCAGCAACAACAAGGGCAAGAACGGTGCACACTGTTTTGAGACTAGGCTCTTGATAGTGCAGAAAACAACACTTTCTCTCCAAGTCCCATGGAAAAATAAGAAATGTAAGCGGAATCACATACCAACTACACGATGATTATTTAGACATGCAGGTCTGATAAAAATAAACACGCTACTTTTTCTTATTTACACTGTTTTTTCAAGGTGTAGTAATTCCACGTAGGATTCAGTAATGAAGTTGCAGTAAACACTATTTTAGATTGAAGCTTGTAAAATGTACAAGATATATTGTTATCTGACACAGCAGAAACATATTTAATTTGGATGCATAAATGTCTTTTAATACCTAGAATTACAATATTAGAAGATTGTGACTGTAGTCACTTAATGAGCACTTTGAGGAAAGACAGCAAGTAAAACAGGCTCTGACATACAGTGTACACTACACATCTACTCTACCACATGACATTTCTAAATGGGCTTCCCTACAACAGTATTTGACAAGTGATGAAATCTGGGTTGTTAAATCTGACAGTCTCTCAAGCCTGTATCTCCAGGATACTTTTTGTTAAAAGGTTCTCAGCTTTGGGTCTTCCTGAACAGAACTCCTACTTTAATAATTGCACCAGCACATTGAACAAGTCCACTTGTTTATCATGCCCTATTTTCTAGAAGGAATCAAGGATTTAAAGATGTTTGTTTGAGGCACCCGAAAAAGGACCTGAATTCTTGGAAGGTGGATGCACAAGATCATTTTTCATCTTCCCAAGAAGCACATAAACTGAGTAATATAAAATATAAATGTGTAGGATATCATAGTAATGTTATATTCCATATATTATACAATGCATATTATATACCTAATTATAATAACCATATGAATCCATATAGTAAAATATAATTATGTAATTATATTTTATAGTATATATGTATTGATATTTACTTTAAAATACAAAATCTCTTATTAGCCTTAGACTTTTGCTCCAAAATGTGAACAGTTCTTACATTTTTGAAACTCTGAATGTCACTAATTTGCATTTGCCCGTATAGTTGATTTTGGGCATGTGTTTCAAAACTGTCATTGTGTCATGGTTTAACCCCAGCCAGCAGCTAAGCGCCACACAGCCGCTCGCTCACTCCCCCCCGGTGGGATGGGTGAGAGAATTGGAAAAGTAAAGTGAGAAAACTCATGGGTTGAGATAAGAACAGTTTAATAATGGAAATAAAATAAAGTAAAACAGTAGTATTTGCAGTATAATAATAATAACATACAAAGTAAGTAATGCACAATACAATTGCTCACCACCCGCCAATCGATGCCCAGCCCATTCCCAAAAAGTGATCACTGTCCCCTGGCCAACTCCCCTCAGCTTATATACTGAGCATGATGTCGTTTGGTATGGAATATCCCTTTGGCCAGTTTGGGTCAGCTGTCCTGGCTATGCTCCCTCCCAGCTTGTTGTGCACCTGGCAGAGCATGGGAAGCTGAAAAGTCCTTGACTAGTGTAAGCACTACTTAGCAACAACTAAAACATCAGTGTGTTATCAATCAACATTATTCTCATACTAAATCCAAAACACAGCACTGTACCAGCTACTAGGAGGAAAATTAACTTTATCCCAGCTGAAACCAGGACACATTGTTAAGTGTGTGAGAACATGACATGTATTTAATATCCATTGAATGAATGACTGCCTCCTCCTGCCTTTCCAAATTCCAATATCCCCATCGCTTTAAAAAAAAAAAAAAAAGAATTTCTGATATCCTGTTCCCTCAAAATGCTCTAAGAACAATAATATCCCAATATCCCCCTGAAATAGGTGTGTGTGTTCATCTCCAGTAGTAGTTGGTCCAGTCCTGTAAGGAATGCCTGAAATCCCCTTCCCTGAAGCACTGGTGTCTTGCTCTGAGGGCTTCAGATCTGACCGACTCAGCAGAGCTGAAGGGCTGTCCCATAAAACATAGCAGCAGCCCTCAGCATGAAGACAGAAATCATGGCCTGCAAGGCCATGTTCCTACTATCTGACCATGGTCAGGACACCCTCTTGTGCTCTCTCCGTCTCTCTGCATCAAGTTCTTTTTACATAGATCATTTTTAGGAGGAGGAGTGGAGAATAACTAACCAAAATAATCTAGTTGAATATTTAGGAAACTCTAATGAAGATGAGAGATACAGGCTTGATACAACACTATCTGATATTATCCTATGTCCAAAATTTAGACCCTCAAAACCCTGCTCAGTTTCCACATAATACTTCAATGTCTGTCTTTGGTGTAAGCAAGTTTCCTAAATGTCTCATTCTGGACAGGTGAAGAGACACCTTCATTTTGACAGAGTATGCCTGTCTGTCCAGTTGCTGTAAAGACTCATAAGCTAGACATTTCTGTGGCTATCTGTCTCAGTGACAGGACTCAATCCCTTAATTGTTTCAGCCCACACCTACCAGATAAAATATTATATAAACAGCAGCAATGTCTCCTTGTCCCTGAAAGCTGCCTAAAGTACTCGTCCTTCCTCTGTTGCCAGAGTAAGCACATATTATGCATCTCCTTGGAGAGTTTCCTGATCATCACAAATGGTTTATTCTGGACTGGACTATTCCTTCTACTTCTCGTTGAGTCCCTGCATATTCACTGGCCTCGAGAGACCAAGTGAAGAAGAGTAAACCCAGTGTTCAGTAGTTACAGCACCAACAAGGAAGACAGAGACCTAGTTTCCAGTTTCTTCATCAGTAAATAGTTAAATATTTGACTATTCAGCATCACAGCCCCCAAAATCTCACAAGAAACATCTGCCAGACTGTGGGAGAAGTGTGCAAACATTGCACCAAATAGCAGAGTTGATCTCTATCTTTTCATTTTTCAGAAATAATCTGCAAACACATTTTGATCTCTGTGAAAATGTTTCTCATGTTCGAAGTAAATTACATGGCCAGTGTGAGGGAGCAGGCTCTGAGTGTCAAAGTCTTGGATGTAAATAAAAATATCTAAACATCTGAAATCCAAACAAGTGCATTGCAAATTGGCTTGTAATAATAGGACTGGCTCATCTGTAATTTCCAATCCAAAGCACCTTGAAACTTCAGGATGGCTAACAGTTTGGGTCTGAAAGTATCTTACACCATGGTCCATCTCTGCCTGAAAGGGAAATGTGAACTGTTTTGTCCTTACCTTTAGGTATGTACTTACAGCACTGCTATGACAAAGCCATGCAGTTAGGCTGTTGCTTAGTGCCCTGTTCACGTCTGTGCAGCTAAGACCCAAGAAAGTGGGAGATATGGTGTCTTTTTGTAATCAGTTTTTAGGCGGTAGTAGATGCTTCCTGTGAATGGGTTGTTTGACAATATTTTTTTTTAAATAATGCTCCATACATATCCTCATACTCTTGAATAAATTATTTATGTTTGAAATGACACAAAACCTCTCTGCTGCTGTTCCTGAGACCAGAAGCAGGACTGGGCTTGATTTACTGGAGAGCAAGACGGAGTTTTTGTGGCTCATGAATTAGTATCACCAAACAAGCATAAAGCATCAAAAGCACTCAGTGTGGAGAACTTACTGTAGCTCTACTGTGGTTTATGAGGGAAGACTGTTACAACTCCTCTTCCCCTCTGTCTCAGCTCTTCCTTTAGGGAAGAGAATTGTGGCCTATTGTTCTCTTTATGGAAATTGTGAGTTTATTAACAGTTTCTGTTAAATTCAGTAAAAGAAACTGCCCAAGACTGAATTCAACAAAAAGCTAATCAAGCTGGCGTTCCAGTGATGGGATCTTATTCCTTAAATCTTCAAGGGGAAACAGTGTGTAAGTAAAGACTGGAAAATAAAACTGGAACCTTCTTTGGGAGGCAAAGCTAAAAGGAGTCCTCTGTGTGCAGGAGACCTAGGGCTCTGGCACATCATATCCTGGGCTCTATTTGAAGAGTGTACCAACGGGTTGAAGAAAATGGTCCATCCCCTCTATTCTGCGCTTGTGAGACCACCCATGGAGTACTGATCCAGTTTGTGGCTCCCCAGCGCAAGAGAGATATGGACATACTGGAGCAGAGCAAGATCAGCAGAGGGTTTGCAGGATGGTTGTGGGGCTGGAGCATGGAGTATATGAAAATAGGCTGAGAAACCTGGGGTTGTTCAGCCTGGAGAAGAGAAGGTGAAGAGATCTTAGTGCTGTCTACAACTACTCATGGAAAAACAATGCCTTCCTATTATAAATCTCACCATCTTGCTTTATGGAAGACTTTTTCAAATGGAGTCAAAAACATTTGTCACTACACAAGAGATTACAGAAAGGATTTTTTTTTGCCAACTCAAGCCTAACCTTCAGAAATTTTCACCAAAGCAGGTGAGGCTTTCCTTAAGATTAGAACAAAATGCTAAACCTTGGAGTAGGACACCTGCCACAGCAAAAAACCCCTGTTCCTCTTTGAGGTATTTTTAAACTCATTCGGTGTCTGATTTGATAGGTGATTTCTTTCATTACATAGTCAGTGTATCTGGTTTGATTAGATCATGGTTTATTTGACTTGATAGGTGGTACGTATTGGTCTATAAAAGATGGATCAGTTTTGACAGGTGACATTGCTTGGAGCCCAGTCAAAAACATTGATACTTCTGTGAGATGTTCACTTTGGATAGTGATGTACCATTCAGTACAGCTTACCAAGGGGCTGCATGCTTTAAGTATAGGGTGTATTTATGGTATGTAACCAAACATACTTTTTCTCAAATGCTGAATTATGGAGCCTCAAAGTATCTTCCTCATTACCTTTGTTTTAGGTTTCTCATCAGGAGTAGAGTATGTAGCATCTGTTAAGAACGAATGCACTGTGTTGGTATTTTTGGTTATTACAAATTTTCTTAATGCTGTTTCTCGCCCATGTCACTGTGTCATGTTTGTTATTTGTAAGCTCTTTAGGAGAAACTTTCACTTACATAATGCTGTGTAGGCTCAGATGATCTATTCTCTTTTTGGATACAAACATTTTTTTTAATTATTTATAGACCTAAAGCAAAAAAGTTTTAGGTTACCACTTGTAAGGCTGTATTTGGTGTATAATATCCCACTCTAGGCCTTGTTTTCAAGAGTGATGCAGATTAATTGGAGGAAGTACAGAGGAAAATGAAAAGAGGTCAAGAAAAGCTCATGAGGTCTAGAGAGCGTGAGCTGTGTAGAAAGGCTGAAACATTTGGGGTTGTTTAGCTACAGGAAAGAGGAGAAATGAAGGAGAAATGATAGCAGTCTTTACATGTCTGAATGTCTGCTGTGAAAAAGAAGACAATAAAGTGTCCTCCATATCAACTGAGGATGAGAGGAAAGTAATCAGTTTAAACAGCAAAAGGGAAAACTCAAAGTTAGGTATTAGGAAAGGCTTTCAAACAATTAAAGTAGTTAATACTGAAATAAGTTTCCTAGGGAGTTTGCAGACCTTCACCACATGGCCTCATCACTGGATGTTTTTAAGACCAACCTCATGAAATGTCTAGATTCTGGCCCAGTGTGGGAAAATTGACTGGATGGTCTCTTCAGGTCCTATCTAGTCTTATTTTCTGTGTCTCTGTATTAACTCCACATATGTATAGGCACAGGTACAACTTTTGTTCCCCACAAAATGTGTTTCTGGGACTCTTGTTGCATTGCAGGTTTTTGCTGCCACAGCAGACAGGCCTGGCCCAAATGCTAGCTAGAAGCTATTGCTCCTTTCTTTGTGAAGGGTGAAAACCTAATTAGTGATATCTGTGAATGTTTTGCATATCAACAAAGGAATGTTTTTAAGGACACTGTTTTCAAGTATTCCGTTTAAATTATATGACTAATAGACTAAGAGGCAGACTAAGGTGACGACAAATTTTCAAAAATATGATGGGAAATCAGACAAAAGCTTGGGGGAGGAATACATCCTACAGGCCAGCACTCTGTTAGGTCTGTTAGGTTTTGTTTTTTCTTTTCTCCACTATAAGCTTCAGTTTGGGTCTGAGCTGTGTAATTCTAAGATAGAGCCTCTCCTTCCCCCAGAAAACAGAAGAACCTGGGACACTCTTGGGATCATCAAAGAGCTTTGAAGTGTGAGTAAGGGCAGAAGACGTTGGATCACATTCTCTGGTGTTGACTCCTTGCTCAGTAATCTTCACTTTCTGCGTGTACCTCAAATACTATCTGCTTTAATGATTAACATTAACAATGGTGACAGTTCTGTATTATTCCTGTTGCAACTAGAGACCCAGCCTTACTTGTGGTTATTTATCTAGACTGGGTTTATCACTGGACTAACTACTGGTGGATACACACTCTTGACAGTAGCACGTGAACTAGGAAGAGTTTGACTTGATTTCTGGCCTACACAGGCTCGTGTTTGCTACCAGGAAAATTGTACATAGAAATTACTGAGACACAGAAAATTTAGAAACACATTTCTTCACTTTCAGAGTACAGCTATAGAAGAAGCTTTTAATGTATCTGAAACCATAGTGCTGTCATTTTTTTTGTCCTTGACAGATAAGTTTCCTGCATGACGAGAGCATACTTAGCAAGTAGCATGGAGCCAACCCAGGCTCAGGCCAGACAGTCATTTATGTGCATATGTGCATTTATGTGTTGTGATGTAACTGTAATTCCATATGTGTTTAAGGGTTCTGAGGAGATGGCCGCACCACCTTCCTGTAAAAACACAACGGCTAAGAAGAACAGAGAGTACCAGAGCCCAGCGTTTGTGTTGTACGATGTAAATGTTAAGAGGTAATATCATAATGAGCTCTGGGGAGAAGCAGACATCCCTAGTTGCCCACCATGAACAGGCCTTGAGAAAACACAGAATTTCTCCCATGAGCTCTGGTCTGTAAGCGAAAAACTAATAGTGGAGTGGGTGGAGTAGCAAAGTATATTTTAAGACATTAAACAGTAAGTACTATTATTGCTATAATTCCTAAAGTAGGCATAGACTACAAAACTAAGAAATTATAGGCTAAACCATAATTACGTCTCTGAATGGCAATTCTAGGATGTGACCCCCTTGCGTAATATTTTTAGACGCACAAAATATTTGCAATGAGTCAGTTAGGACAGTTCTGCCAAAACCAGTCAAAGTCTAATTGCTCATGGCAAATCCAGTATCTTATTAAAGAAAAACACAACAACAACAAAAAAGAGAATAAAATAAGTTAATATCTATTATAAAGCAGAAATCTGTGACATATGCCACTGGAGACAGGGTTTGCGTCTGTTGGAGAGATTGCTCTCCATCTAATAATGCCTGATGCTGTAGCTCACAGGGGCTTTGAAGGTACATGAGTGGCACAGCTCTAGCAAGTGGAAGAAGGAAAAGGGAACAATTTTCCTCTTTCAGAACATTCGCTGTCATTTTCTGTTCCTAAAACTACACGTCAGTATATAAACTCAGTATCTATGTTTCTCCTGACATCCTTTTTCTCTCTGTTCAGCTGGCATGAATACAGTAGCAATGAATTTGTAGTACAAGGTTTCTTGAGAAGACAAAAACATTACCTCACAAGCTATCTGAAACGAGACAGACCCTCTTCTGCCAATCTCGCAAAGTCAGCTTATGAGGAAGGTACAGAGCAGGAAGACTGAACAGTAGCATCTCTTTGTACAGATGAGACAGAGAGAGAACTGACACAGGAGCAGACATTGTCTTCACTTGGATTCTGCAGCTGGCAACAAACAGAAAGGTGCAACATTGGTCAGTTCTCTTTGGTCAGTGTCTTTAGAAAGATTTGGTTTTTCCAGATTCATCCCTGTGCATTCTGTCCCATTTTAAGGAGGATTCTTGTTGCTCCATTCTAGGAATGTATTATTTGTTTTGCTGGCTGTTCAGCATTCATTACTTCACATCCAAGAGAACTGAGGAAAGGGAACCCACCAACAAACCAATTTCTTCCATTCATTTTTCACTGTCTTTAGTTCTACCGTCAGCTTTGCCATTCAGGGAGCAATATCCTTTGCAATCTAAAATACTGGGGACAGCAAACAAAGTGTAATCCTTGCTGATCATATTAGTAGCTTGCTTTTTCAACAAGGAAGAGACGATTTTCTTTGCTTATACCCATTGCGGATTCCGTCGCGGGATCCTGCACTTCTCTATCATTTCCCTTTAATGCATTCGTGGTCTTTTAGTTAAAATGAATGAAGCTGGGCATGATAAGCATTGGCAAGTGGGAGGGAGGAAAAAATTGATGTCTGCTTTTCTAAGCAGGTTATTTTGTATTATTTAGACATAATAGTCTGAAGTGTCCCACTCATAAAATGCAGGGGGAGGTATTGATGTGGCAGGAATAGTAATTAGTTCTCCCGTAAATGGAGGCATTTATCACAGTTGTTTGCACGTGAGATAGTAATTTTTCCTGTTTCTTTCTTTTCATTTTTTGGCCCATGGAAGCCTCTGTACTGAGGTCCCAGGTCTTTGTTTTCATTCATGTAGTTAAGGCTGAGGTAGGGAGGCTGGTTGATGCCTTAATCATGCCAAGTCAGGAAGGGCACAGTATCTGAAAAGAGCTGCCATGCAACCCAGAACAATCACTGCTCCTAAATCAGACAGATTTTGCTGTCACGTGGGAAGAACATACCACACCAGCCAACCATTTCTCCACCATCACTGCAGATGTTTTTCAGGTGGGTTAGTCAGAGTTGGACCTTTCTACTGTATTTGTCACTCAGTACCAGATGTACGGATGTTCTCTGTGATATGGGAACCTCCCCGGCAAGGACTGGACTATGGCCCTAAACTTGTCTCAGAGAGCTCCAAAGAAGTTTTCTGTTTTATCAAAGGCATATGGGGCTGCCTTACATTTTGGAAGGCTGCAAACTATTAGAAGTCGTGGAAAAAATAGATCAGATAATGTGTAGAAAAAAACATTCTTATGCATTTTGACAGGTTCAAAGTGAAAAAAAAAGCTTCTTGAAATGTATTATCTTGTGGAATAATCTCTCAAAGGAGTAAGTGTGATGCACATAATGTGATGCTGGGCATTGCCCTATAGAGTGGTCAGTGAAATTATCCTATCTTCTTCAGTCTAAAGGTAGGAAAAGCAACTGCAAAGGATGCTTCAGTGGCAGTCATGAGACCTGTTCCTGGTGTCGCTGTCTTCGTGAAATATTTCAAGATATGTAGAGGAAAAAAACTATGCAGGTGCTGCAGAAATGTAAATAAAAAATCACAATATTTAAAAGGAAAATTATTTTGAGACAGTTTATAGAAGACATCAGGAATTAATTTGGCCCCCGAGGTGTCTTCTTTTCCCCATATTTTTAATTCATGTTTGTATTATACCATCTAAAGACAAAAGAAGCTGATTCTTTGATGTATCTTTGTCTTTCAGTGTTTGGAGAAGTGAAATCTCATTATTTTTTTCCCAATTCTATTTTCTGATGTGAAAACCCCAGAACCTGTAGATAATTTACACTCCTTTTGAAGCTTCTTTATCAGCTTTACTTCAGCAATATTCAAACAGAGATCAGAGGAAAGATGAATCTTCTCGTGATACACTTTGGTTGTAAGGCATCACGCCAGAACGTTTGAAATGTGAGATGAACATTTCAATGGGTCAAAGCAAAGTGCAATATGGTAACGTCCACATTTCATTCATTATGTTACCCCCCTGCATTTAAAAGTTCCCTGCATCTTTTAAAGAGGGAAACTGAATTTCACAAGTGCTGACACATTAAACACGCAGTACATTGCTTGGAAAGATGTCTTCATTAGCTTTGCCTCACTGGTAAGCAAAATTAAATGGCTGATGATGACCCAAATTCAGCTCTGGTCTGAATATCATGGACTAGCTCATACTGTATTAGAAAACTATCAGGTGACAGAAGTTCAATTTCAGTATTTCATGAGCTCACTCTTCCAGGAAAAGGGATAAAAAAGGATTGCTCCGTATAAAATGCACAGGGAGATTTTTTTTCCTATTCCCCTGCCCCAAGCCTTATCAAAACGAAGCTGTCAGAAGGCAATCAGTAAGTGTGAAGCTCTGTGCTGCTCACTTCTGAGTCCTGACTCCGTGACAGTCATTTGCAGTCCTGTCATGAGTCTGCTTTGGCACTGGCTCCAGGATTTCCCCAAGGAAGGGAGGTGGAGACAGTATGTCTCAAGTAAAAGCAATAGGAAAAAGCATCCAATTAGGCAGGGCTCATTACCAGCTAATATTTCCCACCCCAAATCCATCAAATCATTTTTTCCTACTTCAGGGCCAGAGGCTGAATTCCACCCTACCACGAGAGAGATTAACGTCTCAGCTAACAGGATAACCATGGCTGCAAGGGGACTTACAGCCTAACCCTTTGAAATGAGGATCAAATTTACATAGACCACCCCTGACAAATGGTTGTCCAACCCACTGACAAAAACCTTCCAAGAAAACAATCCTACATCCTCTTTGGGCATCTTGTCAATGTTGCCTTTCTTTGGCAGTTAGAAAGTTGATCCTAGATGGAACTTATATTTCTTTCTTTCAAATGACATTGATTGCTTTCTTTAATTTTTTATATACTCTTTGATTGTTCTCATGTTTTATTTTGGTATTGCCTTTTCTGGACTAAACAGACCCATTCCCTTCAGTCTTACACAAGGATTTTCATTGTTATTGGCCTCCTGTGACCTCCAGAACTGCTACAGCCCTTCTGAATTAAGCCTTCTTGCCATCCATATCCTGCCCAGCTCCCCAGTGGCTTGCACACTATCCCTGAATCATCTGCTATACTTACGTTGTCCTGTCATTTAATGTACTTTCTTTTGCCATGTATAGCATTTTGTAATTTATCCTTTCCGATTTTGTTCCTTTGTACTTTTGTTATACTTCTGTGCTCACACTTAATTTGTTGGTTTTTTTTTTTAATTTCAGTTCCTGATGCAATTATGATGACTCTTTACTACAGCTTCTATCTGTTTTCCTCATTAGGCTAGCTTTTTATTGTGCATGAGTATAGTGAAATGGCACTCCCTTATCCTCCTGATTACCTTCCCTGCAGAGCCCTCCTACAGACTCCTGAATCTGGTGAAGTCTGCTTTTCTGGTGTTCCTTAGACGAGTGAACACTATTCCTACAACCCAGCAATAGGACAGGTCAGTAGCTGACAGTATGCCCTATCTGCACTCCAAATGTTCACTTTAGCACTTCAACACTTTAAAGCTATACCCCTTAGATTTGGTTACATACCAGGACATGCCAGTTATCATGTCACAATCTCTGCAGTTCCATTCAACTACAGCTTTCACCCAAATTGTATTTAATTCTATCAGTTTTTCCCCACTAGTCAGACCCAAGTCTAAAACAAATGCTCTCAGAAAGGCTTCTGAAATGGAAAGTTGTATTTAACATGGTCCACAACTTCTTGCAATGTTTTCCCACTTTATGTCTTAATAGTGAAAATCCACTCACTTCTCCCATTACCACCATTTACTCTCCTATTGATTACTTGTTGTTAAAAAATGCTTCAGTTCCCACCTCCTTCTGCAGCCCATTTATGGCAGACCCATGGTACTACCATGGCATAGCTCCTGCCTTTTCTTCTTCTTGCAAGCCAGTGCTATCTCAACATTTTTGCCTCTGCCCATGGGATATTACCATTTGTTGTTTGCCACTAAAATATTCTAGGTAGAGTTAAATAATCCCATTCCCTATTGTTTTATACAATGGGGAAGTAATTTGGACTCAATAGTAAGATCAAAGAACTCCTGAGATCTGGGTTCTGCTATGAGCTTACAATTTGGCCTTTGGTTAGCCTTTCAGAGTATGTCTGCATCACGCAGTGGTATGGAGATCTCCAAGCCAGAACCAACCTGATACAACCATACAATAGAGCATACAACACAACAAAGGGCTGTGCTGGCATAGCCATTCTGCACTGGAACCTCTGCAGACTTGTTCTTGAGATACTCTTGAGCTGGCTTGCATCAGGAATAGTGTCACCAGCAGGAGCAGGGAAGTGATCGTGCCCCTGTACTCGGCACTGGTGAGGCCGCACCTCGAATACTGTGTCCAGTCTTGGGTCCCTCACTACAAGAAGGACATTGAGGTGCTGGAGCGTGTCCAGAGAAGGGCAACAAAGCTGGTGAAGGGTCTAGAGCACAAGTCTTATGAGGAGCGGCTGAGGGAACTGGGGTTGTTTAGTCTGGGAAAAGGAGGCTGAGGGGAGACCTTATAGCTCTCTACAACTACCTGAAAGGAGGTCATAGCGAGGTGGGGGTCGGTCTCTTCTCCCAAGTAACAAGTGATAGAACAAGAGGAAATGGCCTCAAGTTGTGGCAGGGGAGGTTTAGATTGGATAGTCGGAAAAATTTCTTCACGGAAAGGGTTGTCAAGCATTGGACCAGGCTGCCCAGGGAAGCTGTTGAGTCACCATCCCTGGAGGTATTTAGAAGACGTGTAGATGTGGTACTTAGGGACATGGTTTAGTGGTGGACTTGGCAGTGCTAGGTTTACAGTTGGACTCGATGATCTTAAAGGTCTTTTCCAACCTAAGTGATTCTATGATTCTATGGTGAGTCTTGACCATTAAGTGCCCACCAACACTTCTAGTTTTGGATGGGCTTGTGGGGAGTGTCAGCACCCGTGTGGCTGATACGTTCATAGCCTCAGTGTTCCAGTTTGTCTTTCCATTGTAGCCTAACAGTATTTTTAAAGCAAGTTGAAGGAATGCTCAATCAACATTTGTGCTGTGCTTTGATGAGTGGGGCTTACTTTATGTACCCTCTGCCTCACCTAGATGACTCCCCTACCTTTCCTTCTCTGCCCTTTCTGCTCCATTTAGAGGGCTACTGGGCCACCTGATTAAATATTTAATCTCTTTTTCTCTAATGTGCGAAATAAGATGAAGAATTAAATTGGATCAAAGGATTGTGGTTCTTTCAAGTGCGATTCAGGAAAATGAGAATGTAATATGCTCTCCTGCTCTTTGAGAGCCTATGACATGTCCCAGCAGAGCCAGCTCTTCACAGGCAGGAGTCCTGAGTACTGGGAACAATGTAGTAGGACAATACATATGTACACCATAGTATCTGAAGAAAACATAGCATTAACAGCAGCTGTGGCATTTATGATTGAAATTGCCTGTTTGTGTTTTCCGGGGAAGGTGGCGTACCAGGGCTTTGAGTGGCAGCACAGCTCTTCTGGGAGGTATGCTTGAAGCTGTGGCAAGGAGAAAGAACTGGCCCACCAGGGCTGGTAAATAATGGTTGATCTGCCTTCAAGGCAGAGGGCCGCTGTAGGTAATCCCTCAAGGTCCCGTGCAGTGCTTTCGCCTTCTGAATATTTGGGTATCTTCTGTTGTCTTCTTTGATTATCTTCTACAACGAGAGTCTACAGATGTTAATAGTTTCACAGGGGGATCCCTTTTGCAATCTAATTCCCTTGAGAACTCTGGCTGAGGCTGTAAAATTCTCCTTCTCAAGGCTGTACGCCCCCTTTCCAATACTTTTAATTAGTATCTCGGTAGTTATGTCATGGACTATGGTTCTTAAATGTATGCTGACATTTCAGGCTCAGAACTGAATTCACATTGTGATCACTGATTATGTTGTTTTGAAGTGTGTGCAGAGTGTGTCAATGTCAAGAAATCAAATCTGCTGTGACAGGAGACACACTGCACAGCTCATTGCTCGCCTCGAACATATTGGCTGATCTAAGGACAGGTGAAAAGTCTGTCTGGATGGAGTAAGAAAGTAGTGTTTATTTCCATTAGAAATGTTTTAGACTGTTAGAAGCTTTTTCACAGAAATTTAACTCTTGGTGATAGATAGAACTGGTGGAGACAGCTTTTCCTTTACGGCCAGAGGAGGCTACTGCAGGCAAAATCCCCCGTGAACTGGGAAATCTAGCCTCACTGGCTGTACTCCTTTACTCATTCCTTTGTATCAGCTAATGTAAATTTGAGGTGGGAATAAAGGTTTCCAAAAGACAAGACAATTCTCCTCTTGAGTTTTTAATAATGCACGAGTATGCAGCATTTTCTGTTTTCACCTTCCTCTTAAATTAGTGTCTCTTAAATTGGTGTCAAGTGCCAGATCTATTATGAATCTCTCTGTTCCCTAACATGAAATAAACTGAGCTTGAGCCATTACCTGAGCAGGCAATCTCTAAGAAAAATGGTTCTGCAGGAAAATACTTAGAGGACTGTAATTAGGAAGAGAGGCTACATTATATATCACTTATTCTAATCTACCTGTTACAGCAATAAGGAGTCAGAGCCAGGGCTGCAAGAGATGTTTTGATGCCTGTGATATATGTGTATCTTCACTGAGGGGAGGTAACCCCCCGCCAATTATTTTCCCCCTTCTTCCACCTCGCTGTCAGCTCTTCTCTCCCAGCTTCTTTCTAGGCTGGGAGTGCCCGGTGCAGACCAGGCTGCAAACACAGACAGCAGCCCTATCCTCTCTATGAGAAGGGTGGTCATTGGTGGGGCTCAGGGGGTGGGTCCAGGCAGACTGAGCTAGTTTGAGGAGCCAGATTTCTCAGTCTGCCTTTGCTGCCACTTCAGTTGCATTTTCAGCTCACATAAATGAGACAAAAAATGTCTATTTCTTTCAGACTTACAGCAGCCAAGGAGCTGGCTGGGGGTCCCTGGAGAGTGCTGACTCCTACAGGGCTGAGTGCCCATTCTTCCCTCGGTGGAGACCAGGAGTGAAGTAGAAGGCAATGTTTTTTCTTGTCTCTGTGTTCAGATACTTCTGCATTTGTCCCCTGTGTCAAAGTGATTTGGATTGTTTGCTTGTAAAGCTGCAGCGCCAGCAGTACAAGGAGAAGTTTCTTGAACTTCAGAAGCATTCTTGCCCATTAGAATTAAATTCTACATGAAGCAAAAGGCCTGAAATGTTAAGAATTTGAGCACTATTACAGCTCATCTGTGTGATAATGCTAACTCTTTTGGGAGGAATATTTTGCCCATAGGTAATTTGAGGGTAACATCTGACTATTATTATTCTTGTGTGAGCAACTGTGGGAATTCAGGAGTCACATAGAAAGTTACAAACTTAATTTTCCTTTAAATTACTTGGCACAAACTCATTTTATCATGTTATGTATGAGTGTGCCCTTCAGTATGTAACAGCTGCTGACATTGGAAGTTTAGAGGGATAAAAAGGGATGTAATCCACACCAAATTTGTTGGGCAATGTTGCTCCCTCTTGTGATTAGTGGGATACATTGAAAGGTCATCGCAGATGCTGTGGCCTTGACTTACAAAGATGTTTTTGTTTGTCAAGCAGTAGAGAGTTGTAGGTGTAGATCTGACCTCCAGGCTTCCATTGCTGATACAGCCGGACACATTCCACTGTGGAAAAAAAAAAAAAAAAAGAAAAAAAAATCAGCCTTATTCTGACCAGTTCTGAATGACGAATATATGTTGACAGGGCAGTTTACAAAGATTACAGTGCACAAATGAAAGTTTGTTATTGTAATCATCTCATTTATTATTGTAAAGGAAGAGGAAGTATGAACGTACAGTCCATCATGTATGGATATGTGACTGGACAGCCAGTATTGCAGTGCCTGAGCCTTCTCCTTGCAGTCATTTCTGTGCTTCTTATCCCAAGACCACCTAACATAAAGGCCAACTCTCCTGCCAGTAGGGTGTGGGCTCCAGACTGTTTTCGTTGCACAGAAGTGACTGAAACACTGGGCTACGGGCAGATTCTTCCAAGTTCTTTCTTCCTTATGTAGTGACTTACGTGTCCTTCTGCAGACATCTGCCTTCAATGCGGTTTGAGGAGCAAGTCTTCTTCCCAATCCCAGTCTTTTGTGGAAGATATACCTCCAGGAACCCAGGACCTGCTTGGTCCATCTTGGGCTTGGCAGGTCACTGAACCAAAGTTTCCCTCCTCTGGGTTTATCCTTTATCCTATTATTGTAAACAGCGGGCCCCTTCCAATATATTATAAAGAGGAACAGCGCTTGCCCACCATCTTCATGAAAGACAAGTTGTGGCTATCCTCTCCCAGGAGGGGATACTGGATCTGGAGCCAGAGGAGGCATCACTCTGCAACATGGACTCAAGCACTTGTGCTTTGGGAAGGAGTATTTGTTTAAGCACATACCTGTGCCTGCTGTTTATTAATGGCCAGTTCAAACCATCTCCATTTCCAGTTTGACCGTGACTCCCTGAGTAACTGTCCCAGTACTGCCCAGAGGACCTGGGAAGCAAGTTGGGGCATTTGGATTCCACTCAGGGAAATCGGCTGCTTGAAATTTAAGGGCTGCACTGTGTAAAGTTGCAGGTGTCAACATTTGTTGTTGAAAGACAAAGTGCAAACAAAATCAAGGTTCAGTTCCTGAACGAACGAACAAACAGAAAGAAAGAAAGAAAGAAAGAAAGAAAGAAAGAAAGAAAGAAAGAAAGAAAGAAGTCAAATGCTTCTGAACTGATTCCCTTTTGGTAATTTAGTCCAGCCAGACTTCACCTGAAAAATTCAGCACCCTTGGCCTCCTTTATGATACACTTAACAGCAGGGGTCCGTCAGAGATAATGCACTCTGTCTCCAGACAGGATACCACATGTCACTGTGGCTGATTCTTCATTAAGGGAACTAATTGCCCTGTATGACTACAACCTGCTGCAATGAGGCAACGGTTGGTTAAAACTGGGGCTCAAAGGGAATAGCATTTAAGTACACTAAAATGCAGCAAGAAGCCAACTTCACCTTCTCTCCCCAAAGTGGGAAGTTAGTTCCCCTTTGCATAAACCTAAGATTTAAATGTGGTATCAGGGATGCAAAGCTAAAAATTGCTACTGTATTGCCTAAGGTATCTAAATACAACATATGGTAAACAGGGCTGTACAGATACAAGCCCATTTAAAATCCTTTTTGGCAGCAAGACTCAATTGTCATGTTTTGTTAGGTCTGTTTTGTGAAGCAAAGGCAGAGCTTAGGCACGCATGCAGTGCAACAAAGGATTTCCTACTATGCCCCAGGAAAAATGACAAACCAAACTATTCTCTAATTGAGTTGTGTTCCACTGTACTGAAAAATGTGGTCTTTTTAGCAAACAGCTTTCAAGCTAATTAAAGAGCATCTTAGGCTATCATAGCTTGTTTTCAATCATAATGTTATACAACTGTGTTTGCAGTTTTAGCTGGGTGCCACAAAGTCTGTCCATAGCAACAGCAAATCATGACATAATCTTTTTAAGTGGTCTAGATATTTGGATGACAAAGCCATACCATAAGGCTGGCAAGACAGCTAGTAGATATCAATTCAAACTCTGCATCATCATTACTGGAAGACAGACGCAGGTCTAAAATACTTGTTTTACAGAAGAACTTACAGAGCTATTATAAAGCAATTTACATCCAAAATGTATTTTGGGGGAAGAGAGAGAAGCAAAGCTTTGTATTTTGTAGTATCATAATAAAAGCTTGGAACACAAATAATTTGGTTTTCCTCATAAATTATTTGCAGCTTAAACAGTATAAAACCATGCTGTTCCGCAAATAAGGCAGTGAACTAGAGAGAAAGCAGAAGTGAAAACTGAAGAGTGATTTTTTTCCTTTCTCAAGCTTAAGAAATACGAATGGTAAATTAATAGCTTGGAGATTGAGGACATTGCGGTGATTAATAATTTTGGTGATTGAAAAATCTTTCTAGAACAAAATTTGATAACAGTTTGGATGGCTTTTGCAAATAGAAATGCTGTTCCAGTGAACCTAACACTCCTCCAAGTAGGGAAGCAGGTTACAAAGCTCTACCAGGTAAAGGGGCAATTTCTCTACAAGTATTTCTAGAAAGACTGGTTTTGACTGGTACTGTCACTCAAGATAACTTAGCCAAATTCCCAGCTGAGATCAAGAATAGGAAGTAATATTTAGTGGCATCTAAAGGAATCCAGTATTGGACTCTATGGATGCTCATGGCTAGATCACACAAGCAGGACAGGTGGCATATGCAATAGTTCTTTCATTCATTATTCTTCTACCGTCTACTGTTTAAATCAAACTTCCAGAGTGCTTAACAGATATAATCACTTTCTATACTAACTGATCAATGTATAGCATCTTCAAAATATAATGTTGGGTACTACTTTCCACTGGCACTGTATGTAATGAACACCTTTCTCTAGACTAGTAGGAATTTATATACATAGACAACAGTCAGCAATTTTCCACATCACTTAAGCCTCATAAACAAAGACGGAACAAAGATATGTATTTTTGCATCATAGGAACTGAAAGTAGCGGAGTTCACTGTCCCCTGTATTGAACAATGCTTCTGCTAAATCCAGTTTTTTACAGAGAAAGAGTTCTTCCAGAAGTCAGTGTGGAAATGAAGAATTTGAAACCTGAGGAGTTCACTTCCCTCCCGCCCCCCCAATAATTGGCCTGCATGATATTCCTGAAGTGAGCAACCATATGAGACAAATAGGAGAAAATAAATTTCTGAGATACCAAGGATAAAAAGAAATTTTTCTGGAAGTATATGAATAGACCAATAAAAATGCTGCTCTATTTCTCAGCAGAAAGGCAAAACTAGTAGAATTCGATGCCAAGAAAGCTAAAGTGATGATGCGCCATTGCTCACTAAAAGGTCAAAAACGAGCAAGTATCTTGAATTGTTACCTGTGAGAAAGAAGATCTCAGCCAGGACCCGCTTGGAGACTATCAGTTGGCTGAATTTTTTGAATGTCACAGTAAAACACTTGGAAACCTGACTGAACAATCTTGTTACCATTAGCAATCCTCCCTGAGTGCTTTCAGGGGTTGGACAAGATACCATAAGGCTGGAAAAAGACATACACGGTATCCAAGAGCAGTTCTCGGAAGGCAAGTGGTTGCCCCAAAGAAAATAATCTCTTCTCCATCTCCCTGGTGGACACAGCCTTAGGAAATGGCCAGTGGAATAAAGCTATGCATTGCCTGATAGCGAATGAAACTTTTCTCATTGGACACTTTCAAGAAGAGATTGGACAAACGTAAAACCCCTGTTTGGAGGGTCACTGGAGTAACTGGTGGTATTTTAAGCAGGTGCATGGACTAGATTATTTCCTGAGGTCCTTTCCAGCTCTGTTTCTCTACAGTTCTCATGCTCCATAGAATTAAACAAGTACAGAAGTCACTGTGGTTTCAAATCCTTAATTATTTTGGTTTTGTCATGAAATGATCCTTACTATAGCTGTTGCCGCAGTTGCAGCGACTGACCAGGCTACATTCACCCTGTAGAGATGCCTACGCAGTGCATGTAAAATTTATCTGGATGATAGAAGATTAACACTGCTTTGAAGTTACTTTATGGCTTCCGACACACACATCGATGCCCTTTCAAAACTTTGGAGAGAGTCCACGAAGAGACAATTCCATTATTTACACAACTGAATTTAAACATCTTAAAATGACACCGCCTCTTTGGGATTTTACTTGTTTTACTTAATGGGCCTCTCGACAAAAAAACATTTTTGGCAGGCACACTAACAGTCACTCAAGTAAAGGACTGATTTAAACCAGCTGATTTTCTTTCCACCACCACCTGCCGCAACAGTGCAACATTACACTGACAAAACAGCATACAGTTCACAGTACACAGGAGGAAGTACCTACTAATTTTTCTTCCAGAGTTTAAAACCCCAGTGCAAAGCTGATTCTCCAGGTACTTCTGCTATTGGCGTACACTTGTATTCCCACCAGCCCTGGTTCAGGCCCCTGTAATAGGCTGAAGCAGTAGAAACATGGCCAAATAGTTCAGCCTTGGAGATGAAACCAGCAGGTACACGGCAGAAGGGAGATAAAAATCACAGAACAAAAACATTCAACACAGAAGAACTTACATTTTTATTATCCTACTTTTCTAGTTGGTGTCAAAGGTTTTTCAGTGCCACCCAATACGTGGATTCACTGAATGTTCATGCAAAGTGACAACACTATCTATGAGACACAAGGGAAAGCATAAGAAAAGGGACAAAACATATTTCTTGTGAGTTGTTGAATGGTAAATTCAGGGAACAAGGAGGAGAGAGAAGTCACAAATAGAGTTGTAACAGCAAAGTCATGAAAAAGTGTAAGAATAAACTGTTGGAGGGTCTTTTCGGCTGTGGTGGGAGAAGGACCTGGTCGAGTATTTCAAAAAAAGGCTGATGGATTTGCAAGCTGGGCAAGAAAAGCGAGTACGTAGCAGCCAGGTAGGTATCTCAGATCACGCAAAGTCTGTATCATGCAAAGGACCTGCAAATGCCGCGAAAGCTGAGCTACACCTGCTCCCTAGCACGCTAATCAGTCACCCCGGCGCTCCTCAGCCCTCACCCATCATCAGCTCCCGGCCGGCACGACCCAGTCTGGGGCTGCCGCTACCGCGACCTCATCTGCCTGAGCACCCAGGCTCGCCTATCGCCTGCCTGGCACCAAGCGTGAAAGGGGGGCCGCGGAGCTCTCTCGCTAAGCTCCAGCCCCTGTTCGCCTCGGGGAACTGGAACGCTTCGCTCCCGCTCAGGCTGACCCCGGGCCGGGGCTGACCCCGGGCCGCTCCGGCCCCCGAAGGCGATGTCGGCCGGGAGGGAGAGCGAGGCCGGGGCGGGGCGGGGCGGG
>WAAD01032132.1:139747-189270 GCA_013389945.1 Fregata magnificens | reverse complement strand
GTTAGCGCCGAGCAGCGGGGCCGCCGCCCGCTCCCCCGGCTCTCCGGCTTTCTCCGGTGCGGTGACACCGCCTTCAGGCTGGGGAGCCGGCAGGCAGCGTCTCCGCTTCCTTCGCAGGCAGGCTGCGAACAGAAATCGGAGATTTGATTTTTCGGTTCTTTTCCTCCCTTCCGTACTGCGCTCGTACGTGCG
Source organism: Fregata magnificens (assembly GCA_013389945.1). Lineage (NCBI taxonomy): Eukaryota > Metazoa > Chordata > Aves > Suliformes > Fregatidae > Fregata > Fregata magnificens. The sequence goes on along the minus strand of WAAD01032132.1, from coordinate 189,078 downwards.
TCTGTGCTTTTATAAGTTGTTGTCTTTGCACGCAGGACCTAGCTGGGCGTGTAGAGAAATAGTCTTCTATTTGCGTGAACAAATTGTTTAAATTGCAGCTAAGTTCTGGATTTCAGCTTGAGGCGTGATCGTGGGTATTGGCGTTCAATGTGTTGACGCTTGGTGTACTGAGAAGTATGTGACGGCTATAGGCCACCCAAAACCAAAAATCATCTTGGTGAATCCAGGTGAATTAGATTTTTAAACAGACAAACAGTGCTATGCTTCAGAAAAAGTCTGAACAGACAAAACATCCATTTCATGTTTTTCCAGGGTAATTTCTTCTATTCGTGCAGATACCTAACTGCATGTATGTAATTAGGCTTTTTCAGGAATGATTTGGATCCAAGTTTGAGCTTTTGCTGAAAAACGTCGCCCACTATTTAAAGGTGGAGCAGGGGCCAGGGTGGCCTTTCCGCGCTGTTGCAGCCTGAGCACTGACTTCAGCTGGAGGTGGTTGGTGGAAACCAAGTCTGATCCTTCCTGCGTTGTTCTGTTTCATTAATGCAATGGCTGTTTTCTCTTGTTCCTTTCCTTAAAGTCTACTGCTGAGAGGCTGTCAGGCTCTGCCTTTCTGAAGGTAGCAGTGGGCTGTCCAAGAATCTCTTCCATTTGGAGGTATTTCTAAGAATAATATTTTTTTAAGGAAAACCACGACGGGGAGGAGGAAAGCATCATTTCTACCAATTTGAGGTCTTCCTGAGAACTGGAGTATTCAAAGGAAATTTTGTGCGTGTCAAATAATTTTCCTATGGTCCTTCTCAGCATGATCAGTGAGCTCCCTGAGTCCATCTTTTGTTCCATAAGCACTGAGTTGAAGTGGGATGCCCCTGTTGCACAGAAGCAGAGGTGCAGCACAGCGGCAGGTTTTACCAGTAATCAGTGGTGTCTGCCGAAGCTGGGGCTAGTGCTGCCCTTGCCCTTTCTATGCTCTCCCTTATTCCTGCTGTCCCCTATTCCACATACCTTCTACCCTAGTTCTGTGGATTGGAAGAGTCACAAAGCTGGGTGTTTTAGTCCTCTCAGAAAAGTTCGCTGTGCAAATACGTCTTATACTTACTAAGGTTACTAATGCAATAATTTACAGTGGATTATGTGCGTTTCTTTCTGATCCTCTGGGGTTGGTTTATTATTTTCCTTTGTCACAACAAGTGACAAAGAATAATTTCTTTCAATGTTGTTTTGGTGAATTTGGGGAATCTGCCTTTCCTTAGGCAACGTCTTTTTAAGGAAGAAAAGTATTTATGTTAAAACCCCGCAGCAGGGAAGGTTATCTAAGAAGTGAGGTTCGCCCTCCCCGACGCAGGTACAGATCTGCTGTCCCTGAGGCAGAAGAGGTAGAAGCCTTTGTCGTGTTACCGCCGTCCCCCTCCAGACACCAGCCAGCAGTGTGGGGATAGGGACAAGCTGCAAGAAGACTGGGGTACAGTTACATGCAATCCCTCCTGTGGCCCAGTACGCCTTGGGAAGAAAGGATTGAATACTTGGAGCTGTCTCTGCCACGAAGCCCTTTGGGTGGTGCAGGGAAGGCAGGAGGCAGTCGGGGCTCCCGGGTGTCTCTCCCAGCGGGGGCATGGGGCTCACCGGGTCTGCACAGCACCTGTTTTGCAGGGCACTTGGGGGAGTCCTCTGGGGGGGTATTTGTGTAATTAACTTTTTATGAGCTGTAGGAGAGGATTTCTTGGGCTCCTCTTCTACTGAAGGAAATGAATCCAGTTGTCAGGTCACTGTGTACAGCGGATGCTACACTTAGCGCTGTTACTCCTGTCACAGGCCTCTTGTACCTTTCTTTCTGAACCAGGCAACCCTTTCCATTCCTGTCACCACAGTGGCATTTAACCCCCAGAGGGTCACTCCTCTAATTTAGGTATTGCTTTTCTTCACCTTTCTTTTCCCTGCTGTATCTTTTTGTCTTTCTTTTTTGAATCATCTCTGTGGCATCTCTGGTGATGGGGTCCATTGAGATCACCTTCAATAAGGGATATGTGAGAACGGAAGAGAATTATTGACCTGTGCTCCCTGCTCCTAACCACATTTAAAGGTGCTCTGCCGTCACACTAACATCCTTGTGACATACAATAGGGCTTGCATTTTACCTGATGAATACCAGGTGCATGAATACTTTATACCAAAATAGGTAATGCCTAAACTGAAATGCTTAATGGCATAAAAGCAATGGTTACCTCTCAAGTTAATTCACTTTCTACAGGGTACTGTAGACTGTTTATGTTCCTATAAGTTGCTTTTGTGTATTATTCTTATAACACCTTTGCAGCACCCATCGTGGGCGCAAGTCAGCTTTGCTAGATGTCTTGTGAGACACCGTAAATGATCTGTACCTCAGAGCCCCTCTGATGTATGCACAGAGGCAGAAGGTGTGTGTAAGTTAGGTTAACACTTTCAGCCTCAGTGATACTATAACGTGTTATGGAGTCTTAAAATCTGGCCTCTAAAGTGCGCAGGGTGAAAGTGTAAGGCCAGGTAATGCAAGTTAACGGTGTCTTTTAAGTAAAGTTTTGGTGCATTTGCAAAAATGTTCAATGGGTGAGAGTTTGCACATCTGGATAACTGTATTGGTATGTTTACCTCTTCAGACAGCTGAATACAAGGAAACCTGCTTTCTAGAAGCACTGGGTATACAGAGCTATACGAGTAAACCACAGCTTTCATATTCAGCACCTCCCCTCCTTTTTAAGATGTCTGTGAGACAGTTTGTGCCTTGGAGGCCCTGAAACCATTTCATGTGCCAGCAGAAAGATAAATGAAATGCCCCCTCAAATGATATATTTGATGCCATAGAAAGGATAATGTTTTGCTGATAAAAATTGTTGTTGTGGAACAGCAGATTGTCAGGTGGTAATGCTAACAAATCTGTGCAGTGTAGATACAGCACGAGGGTTTGGCTGCCCAGCTTAAGCAACCACATCTGAACATCTCAGCTGTAGTGCATTTATTAGCTATGTCATGAAGAACAGCTTTTGACTGTAACAATTAAATCAGTTGTTAAAATAAGCCTTTTTGCATCTGTGTGTTCATCAGTAGTCAGCTGTGCAGGCTTGGATATCCTCTGTTCTGCGGGTGCTCTAATTCATTTTGGTTAAGGTCAGTTGCGCTAATAAGCATGACGTGCACCTGGTGAAAGCCTATTAGTTAGGGTTTTTTTTTTTTTTTCATTTTAAATCCAGATTTTAATTAAAGTCATCCTGTACACCTCAAGATACTATGCCAAAGATGTTCAGTCACTGCTGAGCTGTGTGCCTGGCTCATTTCTGTGTGTTGTTCAGTGATTGCAGAGTGCTCTTGTAGTCTAGGTAACCTCAGAAATAGCCTCTTCTTATAGGTAGAGACTTTCACTTCCAGCGTAAAAGCCTGGTTTTGGGGGGTGCTGAGCGCTCGGTCCAGGCTGAGAGCACTCAGTGCTTTTAGCAGGGGCCAGGGGTTTGCTGTCAGATGCCCAGTGATGAGCTGTCCCCCTCCCCACTTGTGACGCACTAAAATTAATATCCATTTAAAAACCAGCTAAAGCATTTCTGATGGAAAAAACTGCAACAATGAAAATTGCGTCTGGGTTAATGGGAGCAGAGTTGAAACGTGTATTCAACTTGAAAAAAAGAGGCACATAGTGAGGAAGAACTGGGAAGCTAGAGAAGAAAAAAATGATGTCATGGTCTTCAGTGCATACAAATCGATATGAGCTGAACAGCACCTGCAGTCATAATGTCAGTTATGTGTTTTTCAAGATTTATATTTGCAATTTAACTTTTCCTTAAGTGATTTCTGGAATTTTTGTTTCATATTAAAAATAAGGAATGGATTTCTTTAACTTGCAATATTTTTATGATCGGCTATATCTCCATACAGTAAAAATACTATTTTAATTGTCAGATGAATGATCTTCTCTTCTTTTACATACAGAACAAGGAAAAGCTAGTAAGAGCCTTGGGAGCATGGTAATTTCTGTGGATTTTTTTTTTTTTTGTCTCTGTCATATATAGTTTACATATGAATTATCTGTTGATTCTCTGTGTTCAAAAGCTCTTTGTAAACAACTTGTGAGGATTTGAAATACAATAAGTAGAATTCTTTGTGCTTAGTTTCAGTGATTAAAAGTTGTATTTTTGTAATCTTTAATTTCTATTGTAGTGTTGAGGATTTTTTTTTTTTTTTAAATAATAAAAAACCATGACATGCTTCAGGAGCTAGAGAAACAAATGAACAAGTTTGGTACAGAAAGCAAAACCATTTAAATAATAAAGATAATTTAAATTTCAATGGTTTTGTGTTCTGTATTACTCTTCTAGGATTTCAGGTCTGGTCAGTGATCATTCAAGTCACTCTGAGCCTTTCATTGCACTGGCAGTAGTTCAGGTCACTTTCCCCAAAATAGGGCGGTGATCCTTGGGGTACCTTGAAGAAACCCTCTAGCTACCTATAACCATGTCACTATAACACGTCCAAGGCTGCCATGCCTCCACATGAAACATATATTATTGTGAGCTGTTAAACTCCTGGGAAGCACTGGATGCACATAGTAAACTGAGTTCATTTAGGACATGTCTGACTTAATACTCATACTGTCCAGATGACATGGACTCCCCATGTCTATGCTGCAAAGCTGGTGTGTGCACAGAGGGTGTGTTTGGCATTTTGGGACACCCAGCCACCTGAACAGAGCTGCTGCATTCCCAGAAATCCCAGGCATAGGTGCAGTATCCTTTAATTCCTTTCTAATGAGATTTCTGGATATTAGGGGATGCACAATTAGGATCTGCTGTACTCTGCTGTATCAGCACAGAGGAACCAGAGTGCAGGATAATCCTGCCTCTGTTTTCCCACTTCTTTATGTATTCTCCGTCTCAGGGGTCAAGAGGGATTCAAAGCCTTTATTAGCTGTGTACTCTTTCTACAGCAAGGTAATCTGAAGGTATTAAAAGGGTTTAGATTTGTGGTTTGGTAGGTTATTCCCACCAGCTCAAAACAGAATCCAGGCTACTTGCTCAGTGTGGGCTTGCGTGTGTGCCTGTGTGCACCATGTATGTGCTGAGAAAGCTGAATGCGTTGCCTGCCTCCAGAGAGAGACCAACTTTTCGGTCATATTTGTTCTTGGAGAACCTGTGCGTGACAATGCTGATTGGGGTGGTCATTTGGAAGCTTTGACATTGCTGGTGTGAGCTTAGGACTGATTTATTTTTTTTTTTCTTTAAAAAGTGTGATTGCCAAAAAATAAGCTCTAAGCCAAACCATGTGGATAATTAGGATTTAAAGACGCATGAACCTCTTCTTGTCAAAAGCTGCCTTGATTATAATCTAAGACCAAAGACAAAACCTCTTTGATCCATAGCATCAAGCATTAATCACAGAATGGTTGGGGTTGGAAGGGACCTCTGAAGATCATCTTGTCCAACCAATAATGTTAGCTAGGAGGATGTAGGCATTCTCTTACATGACCAGTTCAGCGCTCAGTTATGTACAGCATAATAGGGCACTGACCATTACTCTGCCAGCTCTGTTTTCTTCCAAAGGTTAAAGCAATTTTCTCTGGCATCCTTTGATTCCTCCAGAATGTCTTGACCTATAATAAATAGAATCAAAGCATTAGGAAGCTGAAAGAGCAGACCTGAGTTTAACTGAGGATGTCTCAGATGCTCAAAGTTCAAGCTTAAGTCCTGATGCCTCAGTGTGGTATGGCACAGCCACAGGGACTAGCTGCATAATCCAGATGTTGCAGAAATCCTGTTCTGTGTGCAGAAATCCGTGGTGTCCTCATCCAGGATATTGCTAGCAGTTGAGGTGAGAATAATTTTCTGGAGAAGTCTTTCTGCGAACTGCTTGGCGCAACTGCATTAGATTTTTATTAGTGAGGGGACATGAGGAATCCCTGCACCTTTCTTATCACTGCAATAACAGTGCAGACTGCGTTTCCGAGTCTTGTATAGCAGAAATTTCTGTGCCAACAAAGCTTTTGAAAATTCTGCGGAGATTTGACCATACTGGTTTTGTAAAGTGTTGATACTGCGCTTTGGAGGAGGCTGTTGTTCCAGAATTGTGCTTGTAGTTGCTGTCAAAGATGCTAAAAGCAGTGATTCCAATCCAGCAAAACACTTAAGCACTTACTGCACTTTGAGCACGTGTATATTGTTCCAGTAACATCAGCAGGACTGTCCACTTGCTTAAAATGAAATATCTCAAAGCCTGGCACAGATGGGGTGAGAATGCTTTGCAATTCATAGGGAAACCTCCTAGAAGAGCAAGAGGAAACCTACTATTGGTCATATTATTAATCCAGGGAAGACTGAGACTATGTGTTTTGGTGTGACTGTATTTCCATCAATTAATAGCATGACCAATTTCTCATAGGAGCTGCTGAATATTAGCAGAGGAGGATGTGGTAGGAGGGAGGCAGTAGGGAACGGAGAGTAGGATGTGGCTCACATGATGCATGTGTTTGTGCAGTCTAGTTATGTGCACCCTTGCACAGGGAGGGTTAGAAGATACTGGAAATAATTTCTTTGTGTTTCATGTGCCGATTAACTGTGAGACTAATTCTGTGAAGTGCTTTTTTTTTTTTTTTTAAAAATCAACTACATGTTTTTCAGCAGATATAGGCTAAAGAGTTCACAAAGGGAGCAGATCTCATGTATTTCTGTCTTTGAATGTGGAAAGGAGGTTTGTAAGATGACTGCAAATGGACACATTCACATACATTACAAAGATAAAGCAGGAGCCTTTCACAACACAGCTGATGGCAGCAACAGCTGGGGTCCTATTGTACACAGAAAATAGCTACAGATGGCAGGTAAGTGGAATGAAGACTGAAGCAGCTCTACATTCATGCCAAACGTCTTGCTTGTTCAGGTGCCTGATATTTCTTTAGCAGTAAGAGCCCAACCCTGTCATATACTGAGCAGTAATGCTCTTGGCAGACTTGATGAGAACTGAGTTTCTAGGAACCGGGTAGCCCAATGGTATTGGGTCCTCAGAATCCATAGGCTACAAAATCTAGACTGGTTATAGATTTTTCTTTTTTTTTTTAAAGCTTGTTTTTTGCTAACCTAGGCTGAATTTCCCAGTTCATTGATGAGCTGCAAACATGGGGGTGGAGGTTCTGCTTTAAGTTTTGTTGGAAATGGAATGCATGCTGGCCATTAGGAAGCTAGTTTCACCACCTTCCTGACCTTATTTCCATACCGGGAAGAAGCTAAAAAACTCCAAATGACTCAGAGGGTTGCATGGGATTTAGTAAAGCAGCGTCATGCTTTGGTGACCGTTGGTACACCGCCAAATTAAATCATTGGTCAAAGAAAACATTAGAGCATTCAAATGAAGTACAGTGATGTAGAAAGCAGAAAATTAGAACAGCAACCCAAGTAAATTCAGCAGTGACCAGCTCTGCTAGCTTACTACGTCTGTCTGCTGGGACACGCTTTCCTTGAAGGTATTTTCTGTCATGAATTGCATTGTCTCCCTAAGCCAGTGAGGTCTGTTGGAGTCCTCTGTCTGTTTGATGAGTATAGTATCCTAAATGGGATTAGTGTTAACCCCTTCCACTGTTCACTGGGGTAATGGTTTTTAAAGGTGTCATTTGAAATAGTGATGACTCTGTTATTGTTTTAAGCAGATGCATAGTCAAGTGTGAAATGAAGGTTCTTGAAAATTGGTTGTAAACTGATGATAGTCATGTCACCCATCCGTGGCCTGATCTACTTCTCGTGCCAGTGGATACGTCAGGAGTTGCTCCATTTCCATAGAGTAGCAGCAGTGGAAGCCTTTGGCAAACACGATGCTGATATTGCCTATGCAAGTTGTTAGCGTTTGGATACAAAAGAGTCAGAATGAAGTGTGTGAACTCCTTGCCATCTATTTTGAAGGTGCTGAGTGTCCAGAGTGTGCTCTCCTGTACCCTCTGGTGCTGCAGTGAACAATACCTGTCCCTACATTGAGCACTGAATAGGAGAAAACCCCATGGCCAGCTGTGACGCCAAGACGAGGACCACTAAACACTTATTGAACGTACGCTCTGCAGCTTTGGAAGGATTACGGGGAGCAGAGCCAACACAGGGTGGAAGATCTCTCCCCGCAAATATGACCGTGCAGTGTGTACGCGGCAGCCAGAACTGATGCTGTTAGCGGTAGTCGCTACCCACCCTTTCTCTCGCTGGCTCGCACACCCACATGATGCGTTCAGGTCTGTCTCACAGCACCGGCTGTTTGAAATGACACGTACTCTCAGGCTGAATCTTTAGTCTTTCTATTCTGAAAGCTGAATTCCATACTCCTCGTAGCTGCCTGTCGTGGTTTAACCCCAGCCGGCAACCAAGCACCACACAGCTGCTTGCTCACTCTCCCCACAATAGGATGGGGGAAAGAATGAGAAGAGTAAAAGTGAGAAAACTTGTGGGTTGAGATAAAGACAGTTTAATAGGTAAAGCAAAAGCTGCGCATGCAAGCAAAGCAAACCAAGGAATTCATTCACTGCTTCCCATCGGCAGGCAGCTGTTCAGCCATCTCCAGGAAAGCAGGGCTCCATCACGCGTAACGGTTACTTGGGAAGACAAATGCCATCGCTCTGAATGTCCCCCCCTTCCTTCTTCTTCCCCCAGCTCTATATGCTGAGCATGATGTCATATGGTACGGGATATCCCTCTGGTCAGTTGGGGTCAGCTGTCCCGGCTGTGTCCCCTCCCAGCTTCTTGTGCACCCCCAGCCCGCTCGCTGGTGGGGTGGGGTGAGAAGCAGAAAAGGCCTTGACTCTGTCAGCACTGCTGAGCAATAACAAAAACATCCCTGTATTATCAACACTGTTTTCAGCACAAACCCAAAACACAGCCCCATACTAGCTACTCTGAAGAAAATTAACTCTATCCCAGCCAAAACCAGCACACTGCCAGAACCAAAACCTGCCAAGCAGCAGCTAATCAGAAAACATTAATGTTAGAGTCACTTCAGAAAAGCTCAATGCTTCTTTGCAGTAGGCTGTTGGATACAGGGTCAATTCTTTTTGTTTTGCAAAGAGATTATCTCCAGTTTGGAAATGTTTTAAAAAATAAAAAAAAAAAGGCTTTTAACCTCTCCAATGTTAGGAAAGGGGAAACAGTCTAGGAATGAGCTGTGCATGGCTAAAACAAAACCAAACTTCCATCGACTTCCACTCTGGCTTCTTTTTTCTGCCAAAACAACTGGATGAGCATTTGCAAAACATGGGAAGGTGTGCTGAGCCTGGAGATGTGCTGAGTTCTGGGACTGATAAAGCTACCAGCCCCACAGAGTCGCTGCATGGAAGTAGAAAGGACAGACGTGTCTCTTTGGCTGACGTGTAGAGGTGTTGAGGTGTATATTCAGAGAGAAAAAGTAACAACCAAATTGATGAGGAAGTAAATGTGTTAAAATGTAAAGTTTTAAAGGATTTCTGAGGGTGCAGCTGAACCCAAGGACTTGGAGCAGCTGATCACACTTAAATTCTCTCAGCCCCCAATTAAGTGTGTGCTTAAAGTGTGTGAGTAATCCTCTGAACTACACCTCTGTTTAAATGAAGTATATAATTAAGTGCCTTGATAATCTGCAATAAATGGCAAAGCATTTTGAGGTATTGTAATAGCTTTTGTTTAAAAGTGAGCTCCACTTGAAATAAATTAGGTTGCTCCTTTCCTCTTTCTCTCTTCCCCTCCTTGTAAGTTTTTCTGGACTCCTCTCAGGGATTTTCTCCCACCTTTTCTGTAGGCAGGAGAACATTTTATACACTCATAGAACTCAGGTCTCCTGTCCTTTTTGGGTATCTTCTTTCTATGTCTCTCATATCCTTCATCCTTACCTTTTGTAAATTGTTTCAGATGCTATAGCTGCACCAGCTCAAGTCCAAATCCCACAAAGATTTAAGCTTAGATCTGGATGATGGGAGCCAAAGAGTAAGTATTTCTTCTGTTCAGGGACAGGAGCAATTGCAACAGAGCAGCAGACTAAAACGCTATAGTCACTGAAGGTGTAAGTGTAGTAAAAAGAGTGAGTGGAGATAGATGTAGAATCTAAACCCCCAGGAATGGAAATGTCACCCCTTCGGCACTGTTTTGGTGTTTTGGTTGCTCTCCAGCTGGAGCAGAGCAGCTTACAACCTCAACTTGAAAAGTTCTGAATTCTCTCCTCTAGATGCTAGGCCCGGCAGTCACTTGGGAGAAAAATATTGAAAACGCATTCGCAAATGCTCCTGTCTCTTTGTCTGTCTTGTGGTATCTTTCCCACCACAGATCTGGAGGAAAACTTTATCGAATATGTGGTTATTAACGTTAAGGCGTGGCAAGTGGTTGTTCTGTAATAGGATCCAGGCTGTGAAATGGTTCATTCTGTGTTGGTCTCTGAGCCACCTGATTGAGCGTGCTGTGAAACTGTGCAGATGGGCAAGGCGGTGAAATCCTGCACTGCTTTGCTGTCAGGGTGGCAGATGTTTTATTCTCCTGGTGCGTTCTCTGGCATTTCTCACGGACATGAAGCAGAAGAAATTGAATTGCTGTGTTTTCTCTCCCTTGTTCTCCAAGGTAGTTTTGCAAGTCATTTGTCCTGTAATCTTATGAAGCGCGAGGAGAGGTGCGCACCTCCTGACTTTTCCTACAACTCTGCTTTATACTTTCACAGGTAACCTTCTTTACCCAGCCAGCTGTAATTTTCAGCATGGATGGTTTTCATGGTGCATCTCTCGCTTATCGCTTTAGTGTACTTAATACCCTTAACGGTACTTTAAAGATGAGTATTTGGATGACTAAATAAACAACACTGCCCCTAAAACATTTGTCTCCTGACCTCTGGTCTGCACAGTACATAGCCCGCAGAAGAGGAGGGCAAGGAGAAGGCAGAAGAGAACATGCTGATGTAAGCTGCTGTCTACGCTGGCACGATAGCAACCCCTTGCTGTTCCTCAAAGCCTTTGGGTGCCAGCATATGCCACAGCGAATGCTGAAGAAGTGAGGGGAAACGGGAGACAGGTAGCAAAGGTAGTTTTGGCCAAACTCTGATGTCTTCCTTGAGCACGCTGCATGGTATGATTTGAATTGATGTAGAGAATGCTGGCCAGCTCCTGGGAGCCAGTTCATTATTTCTAAAACTGTTGGCTTTGGAAATGGCAACGCCAACAGTTACTAAAAATCTTGATTTCAGTTCTAGAGCAGAATAAATGGAATTAGGAGAGTCTCTTCTGAAATGAAAGTTGGTCTTGTCTTGCCACCTGATCTGTGCCATTAGAAAACTAATCACAAATTTTTATGCTATAGGTTTAGCCTTGCCTAGGCAAGAGTATAATTTCATTGATACAAAGACATTCAATAATTTTTCAGTGTTAGCTTTTTTAATTAAAAAAGAAATTATTCCATACCTTGTGTAGCACATAGGCTAGGAGGGTAATTCAGCTGGACTCCACCACATCCATTATATCTTTTTTTTACAGAAATATGTAACATTTAGGGTATGGGTCCATCTCCATACTTATTCTAGAGATCTCTGGAACCCTACAGTATAAGCAGTGGTTGGGCATATACTGTCAATTTTGGTGAGACATGACTGAGACCTTGCACCCAAACACTGTGATCATCTGTGATGCCTGCATTCTGTTCTGCAGGACCATGACATGACCAGGGAGGAGAAGGACTGTAAGTGCAAGCTGCTGTGCGTCCAGGCTGGGCCAACATGGGCGTGCACGCTTGGGGTGGCAACCAAAAACAGTATGGCTGTGTCTGTCACCTACGAGTGGCTCCAGGCTACTGCTGTATTTCAGGGTGGTTGTCCAACTGCTACATACAACAGTGGCTTACTGCTTACTCGGTTCAACTTCTAACATGATCTTCATTCTCATAAACTTCAAAACTTATGAAGAATGTAAAGTTTCACCTACAGAGAGGTAGGCAGGACTTCCCTGTGATGCCACGGAGGAGGTAAGGGTCTTAGGGAGAACTGATTCCCAATTTGGCGCTTCCTCAGTGGGGAAGCTTAAACTGGCCGTGGGTGGCACAGGCAAAGCAGCAAATCCTTCTTATGTCATGTGTGTGCAGTCAGGTGGCCCAGCAGGTAATGCTCAGAGCATCCCTTGAGTTCTTCTGGATATTGGTGAAGTCGCAACTTTAAGCTTACAGCCTTCCCTTTCCGTACCGGATTCATGACTATCAAGCTCTGAGATTTTCTTTTGTTAAAAACTATGGTGTCATTTCCTTCAAAATGAATCTAATAGGTGATCTTACTGAAGTTTGGAAAACCGGGACTGTCAGACTCTGCACCGTTTCAGTAAAGCTTGACCAGCTGGCAGAACAGGGTGTGCCCTTCCCTAGAAATAAGCAGCATCTCTCTGAGTGCTGATTGTGACAGAAACCCCAGCATTGGTTTAAGAGTCATACAGCTCATGTATAACTCTTTGCCTGAGGATCATACTATGCTCCTGTCAGTCCTAGTAGTCATCCCCTTCACTGCCTGTCTGGCAGGAGGAGCAGAGCGGTGACAACAGAGGAGATGCTGCAGCTGTCACACCTATTTACAGCTTCTCAGTCACTGATGTGAGAATAAACAAACACGGTATTCATGCAGTTGCATTGTTCGCAATTTATTTTTAAAATCGGTTACTTGAAAAATACCGAGGCACAAGTGAAAAATAGCTCTGCCAGCACTTGCGGTGCAGTTTGCAACCTAGTGCTTGACCTGAGGGTTTCCCTCTCTTTCTGTTAATTTCATGTAAGAGTTAAGGTAAAGGCCACATCCTTACCCGATGAAAGCACATGTTTCTCCTCTGAGTGAATTTGTACAAAGATGCGATGTGGCTCTCCAAATGCAGCAACATACTGATTCTTCTCCGCTGCTGCCATTTTATTCCCTGATTTTGTTACCCGCTCTGCAGCAATGAGTAACTGTCTCACATGTAGGCAAGTGATATTTACTGTAAAAAAGGCTGAGTGAATTCATAGTTGAGTGAATGTTTAAAGAAATAACAATTAGAGATTGCTTTCCTGTTTTGTTTGAAAACATTGAGGGGAAAAAAAGTTGAAAATATAAACATTTTCTCTTTGATAGCCAAGAAACAAATGCTCGAGCTCATTATCTTCCAGCATTGCATCCCCAGAAATGTGGGCATGAAAGTGGTTGTATTTAGTCACTAAATCTGTATTAAAGTCAAACAATGGCTGACAGTAGACCATTTGTAAGCAAAACAGTAGTTGGGAAAATTGACAGGATTAAAATTTGTGGTCTGTTTTGGGGGCTGAAGTGGGGCAATCCCAGGTAAACAGAAGGAGGACGAACCCCTAATAACCCATGCAGACACAGTATTTGGGACCATGGATGTTGAGCTCTGGTTTTTCTTCTGTCTCTGCTTTCCTTCTCAGAGCTGCAGAGGGGACCACACAGAACAAGCATCTCATGGCAGGAGCTGTATTTTTGGCTTGGAGATGAGAGCAATCATCCCTTGAGCGCAGCAGATTGGTTACACAGTCTGGTCATTGGTAATCGCCCCTTAGCAGCTGGCTCTCAGAGATGTGCTGCAGTACAGTGGTTGCTACAAAGGGCTTTTGTAAAACACTGCGGTCAGTGTTCCTAACCAGATCCCATATGATCTCAGCTATCGGTCTGTTTCTGAAGTATGTGGGAAACAGCGTAATTGTGTGTACTTATGAACTCAGCCCCCGGTGCGTGCTAGTATGTGGATGGTGTTTTCAGGGATGTGACCTTAGAGCTGCAGTGAAACACCTTATGCTTCTTTGTTTCCTCTTATTTCAGGAGGCTTCATCCCCGCTGCTGCTGCCTTTCCTTAATGTGCTGATGCAGCCTTGCACCTAATTTCTGAGTGTTAGCAGCATGTGACATTGCTCAAGTATCTCTGCCACCGTTTGGCCCTCCTTTGCCATGGCTCTGTGTGATGGTTCTGTTCCTTTCCTGCCCACCTCCTCAGCTAGTACCAAATAAGTTGGGTGCTTGTCTCTTAGAACTGCTAAGGGATGTATTTATTCAGTCACTTAAAAGCATTGTCCTACATAGGATCCTGTACATGGATGTGGTACCTCCTGATATAGTTCCCACTGGTTCATCAGTAGCAGAGCTGTACATTTCCCTGGAGGCACCAGACTGTAGCTTCCAAAATGTAGCAGTCTGCATGTTTGGGCTTTTTTTTTCTCCTACTTACATTTTTTCCTCCTGTTTTTCTAAATAATCATAAAGCAGACTTGCTTTTGTCTGTATGGGGATTGCTGGAACCAATGCTTCAAGCAGCACAACTCCCATTCAGATGTGCTACCATTTTTGCTGTAGGAGCATTTATTTCATACACAATCTGGGCTACATTTATTTTTGTAAGTCCAAATTCAACTGTGGGCTGTGCTGCCCAAACCCAGCACTGGATTTACGGTGTGGGAACCGTCAGCAAAACCCTGACTCCTCCAGAATTGGATTTTATGGTTTTTTTTAATGTATTTCACAGAAGCAACTAGATAGCCTCCAAATCTGTTGTTTGGAAAATGTGACAAATTCGCAAAGAGACAGATTGATGGGAACAATTGCTGTTAAAAGGCAGGAGGCAAAACAGCAGTAAGGGCATATGTGCATTCACATCATGTAAACCTGATGCCTACCAGTGGGAGCCCGGGCGTGCTTTCCTCCCTGCCCGGGAAAGCCCCGCAGTCACAGGATGCTGCCTGACCTTATTGCCACTTAAGGCCAGTGTTAGCCCTGGCCACATCGCCAGTGTGCAGGAGCAGACAGGTCCCCGTTCGTGTGTCCCAGGCAGAGCAGTGGCCCGAGAGCACTGAGTAGCATGTGGGGAAGGAGGAGTGGGTGGAGGGTGGCACTGCTCTTCTGCTCTCCATCTGCCGCTGCCCGCCAGCACGGCTGCCCTCATCTGCCAGAGCAAAAGAAGGGCCATTATCTGAAAAGCAAAAGGGGAGCCCAGGAGAAAGGGTGTTTGCAATACAGTCACTCCCACATGTTGTTCAAGGGACTCCACAAGTCCACATCTCTGCGTGTGCATATTGAGCACTTGATGCTGAGGGCAGCCATAAAGCATCGCTGGGAATAAACACATGCCTTGCCTGCATGATGAACGTATGTCCGAGGGAAAACAATGCACATCTTAAAATTGTCATGTGCCTGAGACATATAGTAGAGTTGGAAAAAAATACACAGTAATCACAAGCAGATGTAAATGTGAGTGCAGTGCCCACAAACTGCTCAGCAATGGCAGTAAAAGGCAAATCAGCCTTACACGGACCTGTGGAGGGAAGAATACAAGCTGAGGGAATAACAAGTGACTGATGAGTATTCTGCACTTTGGCTGGATGCAGAGCAAACCGGGAGGGCTATGAAGATTTGGAAACCTGAAATGATTAACCAAAGAAACAAGCTATTGGTTTTTTTTCTTAGTCTCTGGCCTTTCCTTTGTCTGTCTCAGTTAGTTTCCTGCTCTCAAATGAGAACCACTTATATCACAAAGCCTTGTGCCAACCATCCCATCCGTCATTTTGTGTTTCCTTTCAAAATCTCATCTCCTAATGCCAGGTGGCCTGCAATGACCTCTTCCATTATCCACTTTTTAGATTTCAGAGATGCCTTTTCCCATATATCCCCTCAAACTTGCATGTAGTTTCTCACTTACAGCAAAGCTGCTTTATTGTTTTTTCCCGGAATATCTCCTGAAAATCATCCTTTTTTAAAGTCAGCAAAATACTGGGCAATGGCTGGACTGCTGGTGCCCGTAATCTTCTAGTTGTAGTTCCGTCTCATTGCCGTCTTTGCTCCTCTCCCATCCCTTTGTTCTTGGGTTTTGATCAGGACCTTTTTATCTTCATAGTTCCTGTGGAATCCTTATATTTAACTAGAATTATTAGTCTCTAGAGTCAGAGTAATAAAATGAAATATTTTCAAATCACAGGTACTGGAATATTCAACCCACTGAACACAGTTCTGAAGGAATTTTTATCTTTTTCTCTACATCTGTGGAGAAAACTAGTGTACCTGTATTCCCATACATGTACCCATATATGTCTGAAAGCTGTTGATCTGCCAGTGATCCTCAAAGAACATGCTCCATAGTCACTGGCTGTTTATCGTCCAGCTACTGCGTGTCAGGTAGCTGCGCCCTTTTCTTCTAAACAATGAACTGGGTTATGCAGAAGCCTAATACCATCCTGGGTGCATCTTATTTTGGCCACCCCTCTTCAATGTCCTTCAAATTAGGGGTAAGGCCAAACAAATAAAGAACAATCAGTAAAAAATGGAGATTAATTAGTTTAAATAACTGTGTGGGATAACCAGAGAACAACTCTGAAAAGCTGCTAACAGTGCTGGTAAATCCTGTTAGTCCTTCAGTTTCAATGCTCTCGCCTCAGCAGCAATGCAAAGGAGCTCTCAAGTCAGTGAAGCTGACAGTAAAGAGTAATTGCTTTGTGGATACCCTTCTTTGTGCAAACTTTCTTTCACTGAAGCAGTCTGAGTTCAAATGCTTCTTTGTTCAATTGTCAGGCAGTTCTCATGAGCACCCAAGTCAGCCCTGTGGATGGGAAAGAGCAGCCTGTTGACATCCGTTCTCAACTATCTGCCGGTATCCTCCTCCTCTTCTATCAGTGTGGAATTTTTTGTAACTGAGATAAAAACAATCTCGTGCTATTGTGTATGCATCTGCTTTCAGATGTGAATTTTAAAAGCGTGCATTTACATCCAGCTTTTATGCATTGGTTCATTACAAAGACTCCATTTCAGGTTTTTAGTCTTTGTTTAGATTTTCACCATGTCACTGAAATTACAGTTGTCTTCATACGTGTATGTCAAGATGGGGTAAAGATTTTTTTTTTTCCCCTTTCCAGGCCTTCTCTGGTCAAATTATAATTGTTTGTAGCTTTCTGCACCTCCTTACCCAACTCCATCTTTTAAAGCAAGTCCTCTGAGCAGCAGGTTCAAGTTAATCAGTGGGAGTTTGTAGTTGGCTAGGTGGAAGCTGAGGTTGTCTGGCATGTTTTCAACAAACACATCAGTCCTGAGGAGAGGAATTGCATGTCTCTGCTGGCTCTATGTCTTTGGAGAGGGTAGAAAAAGCTCATGTGTGGAGTATGAGTGAGGGTGTCTAAAAAGAGGTGGCTATCGCCTCGAACTGAGATCAGCACCTCTATGTTATGTCAGATATGCTTGGAGTAGTTTGGGTCCAGTTAGCATTGGTCTGGTTTGGATTAATTTCTTTTCACTTTCAGTAGCTTTATGGCAAAAAGAGGCAGACTGAATTAATCTGAAATCATGATACAAACTAACAGTTCATTTTTTGTTAAAATTACATTTAGTCTCGCTGGTAGCTTCTTTTCCTTCACACCTTTTTCACTTGACAGAATAAGATGGCCAGCAGCTGTAAAGGGTATCAGGTGGAAGAAACTTTCTTAAATGTGCCTTTCGTGCTTATTCATTTCTGAGCTGTGAAGACTAGTGCATTGGTGTTGCATAATACTATGATACAATGATACTATGATACAATGCACCATCATTAAGGTCGTAGACCTCCTGCTTTGACATGACAAGTATCCTTTCCTTATCTTACTCAGTACTTTGTCTAAAAATGTTTGATTTTTTCACTGAGAGATGTTGTTAATAGCAACTGAAGCATTTATCTTAGTAACATCATGTCTCTTAATCAACAAGAGATCACAGTAACCTTTTGAGAAAGTAGAGTACATCAATATCCCTATAATTCACTCCACCAGTGTCAAACTTTTCATGCACAAAATATCTCATTTGCATTTCTGCAAAGGAAAGAAACATGTCATCATCTAAATTACAGGCTTTGATGAAGGCCTAAAATGAAAATAATATGGATGAGATAATATTTTAAGGCTGTCATCTCATACTTGGTTCATCTTGTTCTGTCTCTAGATGCCCAAGTACAGTTAGCAGGTGCCGATGCTGCATTTTCTTGCCTTTTCTACTGTCATAACTAGACATCAACAGGGATCAGCTGTGCACTGTTCAGCCACAGAATGCCAGGCAGCCTTTGACCAAAATCACTTGTGGTCTAAGTAATTGAGATGGATCAAAGGCAGAAGAACAGGTATTAAGTAGAGGAATTGGAGTGATAAGAGGGGAAATAGAGCCAGATGAAAAAAATTAGGGAAAATAGAAGTGTAATGGGAGCAGAGGAGGAGAGTGAGATGGGAGAAAGGATACAAGATGAAATGTGACTGAAGTGCAGATAATAGAATCATAGAATATCTCAAGTTGGAAGGAACCCATAAGGATCATCGAGTCCAACTCCCTGCTCCTTGCAGGACTACCTAAAACTAAACCATATGACTAAGAGCATCGTTCAGACGCTCCTTGAATTCTGACAGGCTTGGTGCCATGACCACTTCCCTGGGGGGCCTGTTCCAGCGACCGACCACCCTCTCAGTGAAGAACTTTTTTCCAATCTGAACTTCCCCTGATGCAGCTTCATTCCATTTCCTCATGTCCTGTCACTGGTGACCAGAGAGAGGAGATCAGCACCTCCCCCTCCACTGCCCCCCATGAGGAAGTTGTAGACTGAGATGAGGTCACCCCTCAGCCTTCTCTTCTCCAAGCTGAACAAACCAAGTGACCTCAGCTGCTCCTCGTAAGTCTTGCCCTCGAGACCTTTCACCATCTTGGTTGCCCTCCTCTGGACACACTGTAATAGTTTGATGTCCTTCTTATATTGAGGCACCCAAAACTGCACACAGTCTTTGCTCTGGTTCCTCAGTCTGATTTTTTTCAGCACACCCAGCCTGAATAACTTGGGTGATATTAGCTATGTCTGCTGGTCTTCAATGCTTGATTGTAAGGCTGTTTGTTCTGGCACAAGTCTTTTGGGGAATGGCCGTTTTCTTTTTCCTCTAGCTTAACCCGAAGACAAGAGAATGGTGTGAAGAATTGACATGAGGGAATTACCTTTTGTAATAAAAAACTTTTCCCTGCTGTAGCCCATACATAGTGTTTTCCGAAGAGGAGAATGGGCACACCCTTGTATTTTAGCCTCTTGGTGAAAAGTGTTCAACATCAGCCCTTGGCTGATCAGAAGAAAAAAATCCATAGGAGTTATTCTTCTAACAGAAGTAGGAGAACAGCTTGCTAGATTTTGAGTTTGTTCAGTGTAGTGAAGCCACTGGTTCATTAGGACTGGTGAAACAAGCTATAGATGAGAACAATTAAAAATTAACATCAGAATATCACTAATCCATTATGGATCAAGGCAGCTTTGGAGTTGGAGGTGAGCTGAACATGGGTAATCCTTCAGAGATTCATCAGCTGGTCTTGTGGTGGACACTGAACAAGTGCAGAAAACCCTGAAGACCTTACAATCAAAGCCGACAAGATAAGGCAAGAAGGAACTTAACATATGAATCAGAGGGAAGGATTAAGGTCCGTAAAGAAAATTAGTTCTGCTTTTCCTTTTTTTCCTGCTTCATTGTGCAAAGAATCAGATTTGTAGCACAGATCTTGTTGTGATACAAATCCTGACTGGCTGGTTTTGCTGCTGTTCTCTGCATGTGAGCAAATTCTTGCTCAGAGCCCATCTCGTTTGGAGCCTTCACAGGCCAAGATCAGTTGGCAGCCGGGGCTTGGTTCCAAGTAATAGATAAGGATTTTCTTGACACAAGATGTACTGTACTTTTCATTGAAAGGTGCCAGTTCGTTCTGAAGGCAGACGTGACCCAATGATATTTCCTCAGTAATGAGTCATGCACCCTAATGCTTTCTAGAGACTTTTTTTCTCTTTTTTTTTTCTTTTTCTCCATCAGGTAAGCAAGACTTGGATGAATTGTTAATGTTCCTTCTTTTTTTTTTTCTTATGGTACAACTCTAAGGAGTTTGAAACAGAAAGGATGGGTATTGGTCACATTTACAGGGAGTGTGGACTATGGACAAGGGGCACTGGTGGCATTTTCAAAGCAGAACCTCAGCTTTTCTGCAGCTCCTCAAAGAGTGAGCACTTTCCCTTTGTGGAGCACAAGTGGTGCCTGCACAGTGGGACTGTAGAGGGAAATGGGTCCTAATGGAAGGAGAGAAGTGGAAGCTAACTCTTCTGCTATGGCTTGGGCAAGCTAGTGAACAACTCTTCTCTCTCTGGGGCTGGCATCCAAAACCCAGGCTCTGCTTTCACCTTGGAGATGGTGGCACTGGTTTTGTCCTATCAGTTCTGGGGGTAATTTAGTGCCTTGTGGGAAGTAAAATGCTGTGGGGGGCAGAGCTGGAATACATAGCCTGGGATCCCTACTTGGAATTTGAAGAACCTGTTTAACATCAGTGGTGACCCTTATGTGTATGTGGGGGTTGGTGTGCTAGTCCCTTTTTTCACACTGAGGCTGTGTGCGCCCCCAGAAGTGAGGGTGAGGGGCAGAAGGTTTTTTTCTCTTTCCTCTTCCTTCCCTACTTAAGCTGTAAGAAAAAGAAACTGGTCTTGATAAAATCAGATGAAACGAGGTTCTTGATAGCAGTGCTGCATAAATCCAGACTCTAGCTCCATTTTGATGTGTTCCCATCTGAACTGGGAAGACCCAGGCTTGACAAACATGGCCTCAGACTAAGGAATGAGTATTCATTTCCCATCTCATTCTTTCTAGATCTTGCAGCAGAAAGTTGAAGCTGACCAAGGCCCATTGTAAAATCTTATGGGGCTCACACCTGAAGTAATGAGAAAGACTCTTTTAAATTTCTTGGGAGAGGGTTTACTTGGGCCAGTGTGAAGTACACAAGGCATATATGACTTCCCAACAGATTGCCTTCCCCTGCACATATTTGTGATGTACCTATTCCTTCTGTCCCCCTGTCTATCTGTGTCTGCTCATACCACTAACTCCTGTTACCCTTTCAGCAGTATGTGATGATCCAGAAATGCAGACCAGATAGTGAAGAGGAGGAGCACACTGTGGCTTCCCAACCCACAGTCAGGAGGGCCATTGCTTTTACATGCAGAAGCTGTAACAGGCACCAACACAGTCTGACAATTATTCCTCTTCCTGAAACGGCGTGACACAGTCCAGTTCTCTCCATCATGGTATCTAAATATCCCTGTTGGATTAAGCAGGGTGTTGGATTTTGTGAATATTCTTTAGTTGTGTCTTGTCAGTTTTGCCTGCAAGTGTATAAGCCCTGCAGCCCTCTGAAATCAGTGACATGATTGTGTATGACAGTCATTAGTGGGTGAAACAGAAATCTGTTTGCGAGCATCTGTTTTGAGGGAGCCAAATATAATTAAAGTTTAGCCATGCTGCATTTGCTCTTTTATTTACTGGGACCCAGTCCTCAGTCTTAGAGATAGGCAGTCACATTTCTTGTGGTCCTCCTGAGGAGTTTGACTTACTGCTTTTTGTCATTGTATGTGTGTTTCATGTAACTCTGTTTTATATCACTGCTGGGTCAAACAAGTTTGTTCAGAGATTCACTTTGGGATAATGAAACTCTACCTTCCTGAATGTCTTCAAGATTCTCCCAAAGGGAATCCTTTCTGGTTTCAGGTTGTTCTGAATGGGCAGACTCTACACTGCTGTGTTTCCTAACATAAATGAGGTGAAAAAATGACAGGTATGATTTTTTGCTTATAATTCCCCCACACTGATATTATATTATTGCAGTAAATGTCAATGTAAAACTAATGCAAAAGGAGAGCTGGGTTGAGTGAATCCACTGCTTTGATTTTCTTATGCATATAGCAGACATGGATATGCCATGTATGGATAATGGATATCTGACAGCAGTTGGTTGCTCACACTGTAGTGGCTCTTGGTATAAAAAGCCACTGATAATTCCAATTACTAGTTACAGTTGTAAATTAATTACACTGTACTCAAAGTGCCTAGGCAAGACTGGGACCTCACTGTGGCAGGCTTTGTGTAAACTAAAACTAAGTGAAACCACAGTGGAGCTCAACTATTCTGCCAAAAAACCCCTGAACTTTTATGAAGAAGTAAGAACAAAAAACAAAAAAAAAAAGAGATGAAAGAAGCACAGAGGCACATAAGTTTCCGAAGGTACTGACTCAGGCAATAGCAAGGATGGAAGTAAGAGTTTCTTGATGAGCAAGAATGAGATGGGAAATGAATACTCATTCCTTAGTCTGAGGCCATGTTTGTCAAGCCTGGGTCTTCCAAGTTCAGATGGGAACACATCAAAATGGAGCTAGAGTCTGGATTTATGCAGCACTGCTATGGAGTGCAAAGATCTTACTTAGGCCTTGGAGAAACTTTGTATAAAAGGTTGTCTTGAGTTCAGGCCTACCAACAATTATGTAGAAAACATTGTTTTATTTGGAATGTTTTAAACTTTCTAACTTGATTTCATTTTAACTTGGGTGAACGTGGTCATCTGTTTATTATGGTCATCTATTTGCTGTTATCTCTTTGACTATGCTTCCAGTGTAGAATCGTATTACAACTGGTATTACAGTTATATACAATTTGTATTACAAAAGGACTCGTGATTTGCAGGGCACTTTCAAAATGACAAAATGCAGAATTGCTTTAAAAAAATGATAATTTCTTTTGGAAACTCTTCCCCTTCTCCTCTGGCATTTCTTGTAATATTAGTTTATTGGTTTAGTTACCTTTAAGATGGGTCTATGTAGATAATTTCAGACGTATGTGTGTCTGCTACTTTTTTCCTGCAACTCTAAAGCCTTAAATGTAATAATGATAGTAGGAAATAAGTTTCTATCAGCACGTGACAAGGTACAAGTTTCTCATATAAAGTTGCAGATGAGCAATATGTGCACTCCCTCAAGATTAAGTACTTACATTCCTCTATATTGTCAACAGAAAGCAATAGGTGTCTTCCCAAGGGAGATCTTGATGTCCAGTTTAAATTCCTAAATTTGCTTCCTTTTGAGTGGATGGTGAGTTTGAGAATGTTTTTAAGGACACTGCTTCTGAGGGTGCAAACCAGATGGAGTGAGCCCCTCTCTGCGTTTTTTTGCTGGTGGCTTTGTTTCTTGGAGCATGCGTTGTAACCATTTTTGTTTGTGATTTTTCTTCCTGAGCTCTCAGTACCTCGTTGTGTTGTGGATTTATTCCTGCAAGACACAGAATGGTGGTGTGGGGCGCATAAGTCTCTTGGAGATATTTTTGAAATGAAGATCTTCAACCCAGCATTTCACAATATAGGTGATTAAAGATGAGAGGGATGCTTGCATTTTTACAAGTACTAGATATCTGCACTGTTGTTATGGAAAGACTCCCATGCTGCTTATTAACATTCCTGTGCTGGATTTTTGATGAGTGATGCAGCTTGAGCTGCAATTCTGAAGACTTCAGCGTGGCTGGGGTGAGTCCGTCTGTGGGCAGATGGATGGCTGTCAGGCTGCTGGGGTGAGGAAGAGCCCTGTTTCTCCCCAGGAAGCAACAACCTCCAGAATGTTTTAGGGTTAGCTCAGATCAAATTTCCTTTGCCTTCTTTAAGAGATGTCCCTTATTAGGCAGTCCATCTGAGTTCAAAGGCTGGACGAGATGGTGCAGGGATATCCCAAACCTCTATTTTTAACTGAGCTGTGCCTGTATCAGAACCAGTGGCTCCTCAGAGCCACTCTTTGGGACCTCTCCAACTTTTATCTGCTTCATTGTTTAATCTTTTTACCGTACACTCATTGATGCCATGAAAAAATGAGAGTATGATATTTTACTTAAATTGGCTTCAGTGGGGTCATAAATAAAACCTCAGCGTAGGTAAAAGTATTATAATCTAGATCAGTGAGTTCATTATTTGCCTAAGTATGTGAGCTTTGAACTGAAGAACCCAGCCAGCTCCTCAGCTGTGCTGGGAACTGCACTGCCATGCACATGCTAAGGTCTCCGGTAGCCCAGTGTTACACTTCTGCCACGCATTTTTTTGCAACTGTTTTTGTAGGACTTGTACTAAGGGCTTAACAAAACAGCGTTCTGGCTTTTGGTGCAGTTCACTTACCTAATATTTTAGCTTACTTTTTGCGTTCCAGTAGATGAATTTTATTCTCAATCTTAGACTGCTTTTGGCCAGATTGGTTATTTTAAAATGCCATCTGTAGGTGTAAGATACCACCACAAATTTGTGCATGTAGTCACGTATGTGCACGTACAAATGAGTATCAATCTAAGGGTATGTGCGTGTACTTGTCTTGGTTCAGTCTGAACCTTGTCTCTTAAAGCACCAAGGTCTCCCTTAGCTGTTTTGTTGCTTTGACCATCTGATGTTTGAAGAAGAGTCTGTGTATTTACTTTGGCTGGAAGACTCTGGAGAAACCCTGCTTGACCTTGGAGCCAGCCCATTTTCCAATTACTTTTCGATACCCTTTGCGTGAAAGGCTTTTCAGCTGGTGCAGTGTTCTTGTGGTGATTATTTTTTCTGCACCTGAATTGTGTGTCAGACTTAGGGACAGCTATCAAGCTCAGGGACAGTAACATTTCTCTCCTGTTTATTACAAGTGTCTTAAGACACTTGTACTTTCAAAACCTTGCTCCAAGGACCCTAAGATCCTAAGACACTGGGGGAGTGCAAGCTTGCATCTTCTCTAAGGCATGGGAGGCTACCGAATTGCTCCTCTCTGGACTGTTCCAGCTCTCCAGGCCAGTCGTGATTCCATAGTTCAGATTCCACTGAATAAAATGGAGGAAAAATGCAAATACAATAGATTTTGACTTTATTTTCTTTGTTCCCTGCTCAGCCTTCCATAACACAAGAATAACTGAACAAGCTTTTACAGAAATCACTTTTGGGTAGGAAAAAATTCATTCCCGAGGAAAGCTGTTACATATTCATGTATTTAATTACCCTGTGCAGCCCCACCAACTGGAAGAACTCAAAGCACAAATATCGAATTGCAAATAGAAGTATAATAAATTATACATTGATTTGTGCCCATCTTGTGCATATGTCAGCCACTAGGGAGTGCTATTTTGCCTACACATATATAGACATGTTTATCTGGAGAGAAAGAATCAATGTATAATTTATTATATTTTTATGTAATGTGCTCTGAACTGTTTGAACAATCTTAAACATAAGCACACAAACACAGATGGCTTGGCTGCTCTGTTTTTGTTTGGCGTGATAAAGATCTCATCAGCTGCTGTCTAGTTCAGTCACACTTAATCATCCCTTGATGGTCTTAGTACCTGAGCAAAACCTAGGTTGTGAGAATCTGAGTTTGTGAGAACATATGGAATATTTGGCTCTGACGATGGCTGTTCTCACAATTCGATGCAGGTTTCTGCCCCCAAAAGAGCCAGTGAAATGTCCTGTATGGGTGCTCCTCTTTTACTTCAAAGCAAAGTGATGCAGGCTTATTTTAAGCTGTTTGTGAAATGTGTTTGCATTATGCCTGCTGACTTTGCACCAAAGTGAATGAGAAACACGCTACTTCTCCTCCTCGGGCTCTGCTGTGGGAACAGTAAATCCTAGAAGACAGTTGAAATAGTTGCCTGGTGGCACTGAGTTCTTAAGCACTCGAGATTTACACGTGATCAATCTTTTAGTCTCTTTGTGATATTCAACAAATAGTTACGCTGGGAGAAACTTTTCTTAGCACGATGAATACTACTCTTCAAATACTAGGAACTAGGAAATTGTCAACATTTTTTCACTTTCTGATTTTTATTCTCTTGTGTATTGTGCAATTAGCTCACTCAGGAGACAAAAATGCAAGAGAATAGGATTAATTTTTAAGCAAATTCATGTGTTTTCTTCTTCAGGTATAAACCACTACTGAAGCATTACAGAATAAGTTGAGGAGGATGTGCAGTCTATAGGTTGTTTGAGCCATATGTTGAGCCTGATATGCCTGATGGGATCAAGAAGTATGGCAGCCTGCCAGATGTTGGTGTTCTCTCAAGTGAAGTGTACACAGTCGGGATAACATTTGGCAGTCCTCCTTTCTTCCTAGAAGCTGATCTGTATGGTTTACTTGACCTTCATGCCAGCCGCTACCCTTAAGGTCTCCAGACATGAAGAGGGCTAACACTGTGTCAGCTTTTTCTCCTTTTTTAAATCCATCTCAACTGGAATACATTGTTTTTGTTGACTCTCAGGCTTGTTGTGTGTCTTGAACCTGGTGCCAAGTAAGCAAGCAAAAATGTTTAGAAAAATAGCCTGAAGTAAGACATGAGAGAGATACCTCAGATATTCCATCAGCGTACCTCAGTGCCGCCCCCCCCCCCCACCTTTTTTTGTTTGTGAGAATGTAATGCAACATGAGGATGAAATGGAAAGAAAAAATAAATAGGAAAAAATTGTTGGACGAAAATGACGTGTAGCTGAAATAAAATTGCATACATAGTTACGAGTTTTCTCTCTCCTGTTTTTTTCAGGGAGTCTGATAGCATATATAAACTCAAGGAAAATAATCATTATGGAATAAGTTGAGACTATTAAATTGTTTTAATTTCCCTTCTGAGGCTTTCTGTTGGATGCGTGTGAGTATTTTCCGTGGGAGAATTAATCTCTGGAAGTCATCATAGAATAATTTTTTCCAGTGGGTTTGCATTATGGTGAGGGGACTGACCTAACCCTTATGTTATCATATTTGAGGATAGATTCTGGGTGGCTGTCTCAAAGGTGCTGAAAAAGAGACATTTATGTCATATCATTAGGTACAGCAGAGCTGCAATGGTAGCAATTACTTCCCTCAATAGGCAAATGTATCCCACCCTGTCTTTATAGTACAACCATCACTGTGTAAAATACATCAGATGTATAGTTTGAAAGCTTTTGAGTCTGCATGGAATAGTCAGTAATCTCTCTGATGAAATAGAGCTAAGCTATATTATGCCTGTTAGTGTGGTTTAGTTAAACCTCAGCCAACTAATTTTTCATGGGCTGTGTAGCAGGGATTGGAGCTAGCATGCAAGATTTTTTTTATTGCTATGGGTTTTGGGTTGAACAGTGGTCAGCATATGCAACATAGAGGAATTTGTATGTAATTATTTTTTTCTCTAGAGGAATACAATGATGTCCAAAATGTTGCATCTTTCCAGGTCTAGCCCTTAAGACCTGCCCCTTGAAATTCTTTTAGTCTTTGTGAGAAGCATCCTGATTACTGAATACTGAAGGGTACAGTCATTTACAAAATCCCTGCTTTTGCCCACGCCTGAAGTCTAGTGATTTAAACAATTTTTCATCTGAAATTACTTCTAGTTTTGAAATTGTTTCATTGCTTCCATTACTGTGAATGGCTGCCAATTCCCATCCTTCCCCACCTGGGAATAGCCTAAGTGTCTTGTTAGGCTAAGGGAGAGGAAGCAGAAGGAAAATCAAAAGAATATGAATGTCAGCCTCCTTCTCTGCTACCCAGATACCTTGGCCACAACAGTAAATCGATAATGAGGCATCGACATTTTGTCAGAGATGAACACGGCTGCAAAGATGATGGTGGAGGGAGGGCTTGTGCAGCCCCTTTTCACTTTGAGAAATGGGTTTAGGCTTCGTTCAGTTTTTCCTGTACACCTGCTCTTGAGCTCTGCTCTGTGGTTTTCCGCTTACATCTCATCATTTGACTTTTCTATTTATGGTGGGGAATGCCCTTTCTTCTCACAAATAGGAAGTGTCATTACAACCAGCTTGTGTTACTCTTCTCTTCCTCTGACACATGGAGAGCCACTTACTCTCTGGGTAAGAACAACCAAAACATCCACTGATTACCATGTAGCTCTGTGCTTGCTTCCAGTCAGTGGTATATCCTTGTGTCTTTAGAGCAAAGCTGCCCCTTGAGACATTAAAACATTATGCCCTAGGCAGTGTTCCTTTCTTTTCCCCCAGATTGTTCTTTTTTCTTTTTTTCAATAGAGGAACTTGACACCAGAATAGAATTGCCAGCCTGGATCAGAGCCAGAGACCGTATAAGTCCAGTTAAATCCAGTAGTTTGGCTTTGAAGTTACCAATGCCAAAAATATCAGAATGTTGTGCATGAAACCCTCCAATAGGTGGGGTAATCAGCACCTCTTTCTTCTCACATATGGTTAAAGAGTTTAAACTCAGAAGCTTGGTGTTTGAAGCCCTTCCAGAATCATGTTTAATGGTAAACGGATACAGCTCTGCAGGTTGCTCTTATCCCTAAAGGAATTCCTGTTCTCTCTGAGTTCCCCAGTGTGACTACACATGGTGTGAAGAGGTCCTTTGTTTTACCAGTTTGGGAAATTGTAAACAGATTTGAAGAGCTCCTACTCATGATAACACTGATGGTTAGTTTTATAGCCTCCTACTGAGTTTTTCTGTATTGATAAATACTCGCCTTTCTGGTTCCTCCTGTTTGTATTTTTTCTTTTATGTGCATGTGCTTCTGGAAGCGTGAAAGTTATAACTGTATGTAAATGAGACCCAGGCGTCTTCTACTTCCCCTGCATGGTGTCCACAATAGGACGCTAGTCTCAGTTGTATTAGTTATGTGGAAGGTCAGCTAGTGCTGCTGTCTGAATGGCTGTTCCTGGCACGTCCAGATAGTTTAAAGCATGTCTGCTTGTTTGCCCTGATATTCACCACCACCTCCAATTTAGAGTATACAAATTCACAATTTAAATTATATGTGACTTAAATTTGCAGCTTCTTCATACAGGTTGTTTGCATTTCTGTTCAGCACTGACAAAGCTTGCTCTTTACTTTGATGCAGCGTTGCTGGCATTGGCTGGAAAGAGAGGAGGAATTCTTGGGACCAGGGATAGGATGAGAAACTCCTCCTCTATTTCCATTTGAGACTTATCACCTGTCAGCAATAAAAAGGCTTTTCTTTGTTCTCAGTCTTCCACACTTGGAAGATGAAATCCAACAGCAGTTGGTTGAGAATAATAGTTCAAAAGCAGTAGGGTTCTTTGAAATAATAAAAGCTGTTTCAGGAAGGCACTAGGCAGATGTAAATTGTGGGAATGGAATCACAGCATGTTTATTGTTAAGGTATCTTGAATGCTGCCTATGCAGAAATATGAGAGTGAAATAATGAGGGTAAATCCGCTTACCTTCATGCCAGTTATTTACACTGTTTCTTGCAGCTGATTTAGCGGAATAACTTTCTACGGAGAGGTGCTCCAGTCTGCACAAGGCACATTCTCATATAAGGCGCTTGGGTAGCTGTGCTTAGGGACAAAGATCTAGCTGAGCTTGGTTCCCCATGGGAATACATTAGTTAAGGAAAACTAGTTTCTACAGCCAAAAGCAAACTCAGAATTGAAGTGTCTGCTGCAGGTCGGGTCATCTTTGGATATTCCTTCCTGGATATCCAGACACCTGTTGGTTAAGGCAACTCGGTGTAGTTCAACAGCGAGGCTGAAACTCGCACCTCGGGCTTCTGAGATACTGCTGACAAGGAACAACGTTTAACAGTGATCTCATCTAAAAGGACAAAGACATTACATCTAGCCTAGCATAAATCAGGAAAGCAACAGAGGAAGTAATACACCAGTCTTAGGAATATCGTGAATTGGAAGAAAAGCGGAGATTGGTGTAGGGTAGGATAGAGAGGTTTTAACGAGATTAAAAATAACAGGTGAAATCCTGATGCTTCCAAATCAGAGCAAAAATTTTCCATTGCCACTGGTAGGGTGAGCATTTTGACAACTATATTTTGAAAATAAGCAGCTGTTTTTCCTAAGCCTATCAACCTGAGACTGTGATTTCAGGGTGAAGCAGGGATGTGAATTTAATTAAAATGAGAATTTGAAGTTAACTGCATAAAGCATTTGCATGCATCCTCCTTCTTCAGAATTAGACCTATTTAATTAAATTAGAGTGCCTTAGGTGCCCTTTAATTCTGGTTGTGTGGGGGTTTAATGCATTTAACTAATGGACTTGCAGTGAACATGGAATAACTGTCCCAGTTGTGACTGTGTACCCAATCCTCGCTTTATAAGTAGTAGGATGATATTCTGGCAAATGGTGGACAGAACAACTTGCTTCTCCAGACATTACCAGTAAATAAATAGTAGCAAGGATGTCTTCATTTATATAGTAGTACATGCTTTAGATGAGGAGAATATATACGTATGCATGTTGCTGTGAGACACGAGACTTAGTGTGGGGAGAATATTGGTCATGTGGTGTATCTCTTTAGGGCAAAACATTTCTTTAGAAAGAGCTTAAGAATTAAAATGTGGTTATGATGCTTTTGTGAACCTGTGTGTTGCTGCCATCTTTGGCAACTGTGTCAGATTGATTTGTGATTGCAGCTAGAAGGTTTTCAGACACAAATATGCACTGCAGCAGTCACACACTGCCAGGGCAGAAGGAAATAACAATTTCACGTTACGTATTCAGAATATGCCATCACGTAAAAATATGCTGTCTGAATTTTAACCTGAAAGAAACCCTGAAAAATTAGATATTCTGAAGTAACAACAGGGATTTTACAAAACAGTATCTGAGCTGGGGTGACATTTCACCTCTCAGCATCCCATTCCCAGAGAGGTGTGCAGTGAGGCCAGGGCCAGGATACAGCACATCTGTTAAAGCCACTGCTGAAGTTTCCTCATTTCTGGAAAATGGCTACTAGAAGATTCAGCTATGCTTTCAAATCTCTGTGCCAAGCCTGGGTTCCCAATAAGGTAGCAGGAACTGTTACACTTCTCTAGCCGACTATGAAAAAATGACAGACACCTGATTCTTTAAGAAACGGAGCAATGTTACTGCTGAGTGATGGATTTTATGTGACGCTACTTAAGAAAGCTGTCATTTTTAGAGTATCAGTGACTGGTACCTGACATGTTTTTCCTTCATGTGAATCGTTTTGGTTATAAAACGGGATTTTTCTACTATCTATCTGGAGAGTGTATCACTTAACTGTTCAGGAGCCTTGTTCTCCTCCTCGTGACCCTGAAGCATCCTCTTGGATGTCAGTAGGAGGTATTCAGCGCAGTGGGTGTTCTCATTACCACTTGACATTTTGCTGTTTGGTTTTCTGCCTGTTGCTATTTAATGATTTGAATTCTTTCTTCACCAGAAGCCATTTAGCAAGCAACGTACTATTAGTGCTACTTAACAACATCGACATAGTCACTAGGAAAAGAGTTTCATTTCCTAACAGTGCTACAGCATTTCCCCTCGCCATCTGCTCCTGCCGTGTCCCTCACTGTCATGTTTCCCAGTTAACCCTTTGCTCTGGCCTCCTCGCCCAGCGCTCTTGGGGAGGGTGGCACAGGCTCTGCACAGCTTTGCCTGAGCTATAAAAACCCTCTGAGGCTAAAACAGACTGCAGGTCACTGTAATGGCAGTGACATGGGTGAAGTTTTTGGCTGATGTAAATTGGCGTATATTTGCTTTGTAGAGGCACAGACAGACAAATAGAGCAAGCACAGAAAGCATTGCGGGCTTTCTATCCTTAGCCTACTGTTTATCACGGGCACTTCACAACTCCCATTAGTGTCGGGTCTGGATGTCTCACAGCCTTTAATGTAATATCTCAAATAAGAGTGCAGAGGGAAGATACTGTACCTTTTGGGAGAACAAAGACATCAAAACTGAAGATGAGATTCATCTCACTGAGGTTAATCTACCAAAAAGATAGATTGCCCGTTGCTATTAATCATCTGCGCTTCCCTCTCTCCAGTGGCGAGGCAGGCATATCTCCCAAGGATGATTTACCTGACTTGAATCACTGGGCAACCCTTACTGTTAAGTGGCAGTAAGAGGCCGGACTGAGAAGGATGCTCAGCTTTAAATGAGCTTAGGTGGAGGCTGGACAAGTTTGTGGTAGCAAAATTCTTTGCAAGTTATTAAATCCATAGCAATAGCATCTGGCTTATGAACTTCCTAAGCTGAAAACTATCTCTATCTCTCTCTAGATAAATCACGGGTTCACTTCTGAGCCATGCACAAAGGCAGAACAAATTCCCTGCATCACATCCTTGCTGTGCTTGCTCAGTGCCTTTGTGCAGTATGATTCTTTTGCTGGTAGTCACAAAACAGTCACGTTGGTGTAAACTTACTTTTTGGTATGTGAGTGCTTTGTGGATAGCTGTATCTCTTCTTTCTAAATGCATGTAATTACTTAGGTTGACTTGGAGCCTGTGTGCCAGCTCTTACCTATATTCAATGTAATATACATAGGTTTCCTGCAACAGTATTGATTCTAACAGAAATGGAAGAAATAGTGTAACGTGTGTGTCTGTGGTATTCCTGACAGGTTAGCACCATGTACATGAAACTCAGTAATTTTGCAGGTTTGCTAGTGGTTACTCTTTTGTAATGACTTTGAGACAAAGCAAATACCAATATTGGCCTTCAATCTAATTTTGCCATATCTTTCTTCACAGCTTCCTGTTATGGGAGGAGCCTTTATGGACTCACCCAACGAGGACTTTAGTACAGACTACTCCTTGTTTAACTCATCAGCCAACGTTCATGCAGCTTCTTCCACGCAGAATCCACCAGAAGAGACCTCCCGTTCTTCAAATGATGCCATATTGTTATGGATTGCGATAATAGCGACAATTGGAAATATTGTGGTTGTGGGAGTGGTGTATGCCTTCACCTTCTAGGATGACTGTCACTCCAAACACTGGAAGAGAGGATAACTGCAACAGTATTTGTCATGTGTATGTATGTGTGTATATATACATGTATATCTATATAAATACATATAGGTAGGGACTTTGTTGATTAAGTGGTGCCACAATCATGGAAATGAAATGCAAGTTAATAATCTTGAATCTTGATGGCAGAAAGTTTGGGTGCAGTTGCAAATTGTATGGAGATGAGAGCTTTAACTGAGAACACAGCCAATACCAGTTTTGTACAGAAACGTAATAAAAGAGAGACCAGCGTGGGTATAGCAAATAGAAAAAGAAAGTGAGATTTATATAGAAAGTGCTTATTTTCTACTGTTTAGATTTTTCTAGCAGCTCTTCTGGGTTTTGTCAGCTTTTTTGTGCATTTTTTACTGTGGTATAATGTTGTATGAAATTGTTCTATGTCATGTATGCTAGGCATCATAGTTTTCCAGATGGAGTAAATGGTTGGCATTGGCTCAGTTCTGATGAAGTACAAGTTCATTGTGCGTGAGTCTTCAGCATGTGCATACGCTACTAGGCTGTGTTCAAAAATCATCAGTCTTAAAGCTATGGCAAGCAGATGCATGCTGTCTAATACTTGCCTTCCAGTACCAGTTACTGGATCTGATAATCTATGAATTGATGCTAAACCTGCCTGCTGTTTGCAGGAGGAGGCACGGCTATTGCAAGGTGTGGCTGGTCTGCAGACCCTCTGCACTCCGGAGGAGGAAGTGTTAAACAGAGGAGCAGCACAAGCTCCCGTTTCTGTCTAGAGGTACTGGACTGCAGTGGTTTGTAGATGTGTCCCTTCCAAGAAGCAAAGGCCAAATACCATGCTTTTCAGCTCATTTCACTGTAATCCAGATTTCCCACAGCAGCTGTGTACTTTCATAAACTTATTGGTGTATCAAAAGCAGGAGGGGAAATTGCGAAACCTAATTAACAGTGAATGATGTCTATGAGAAAAACAGAATTGAAAGAAAGATTGGAGCCTTCTGGGCTCGCGAGGGAGTGAGTGCAAGAGTCGGGTATGTCCTGGGGTAGAAACAGCACAAAAAAGGTAGTAAGTGACAGATATGCAAGTGCTTATATTTCAGTATTAATATGTCTCTGGGTTCTGATGAGGCTCCTGGAAGTGATTTTTTATATAGCCTGCTTTAGGTAACAACTCCAATAATCATTTGGATTTGTTCTGTTGAGGGACAGCATTTTCCCTGCATTGTTCCCATGCGCAGTTCCTTTTCAAGAGCTGTATCTTTTCAAAACAAGCTGTAGCCTTCCTTGTTTCCGAGATTATAAAATATTGAGGGAAGAAAAAAAAAATCACCTCTATTGGAAATCTCCCTCTTCCCCCTTAAAAAATAAACACAAATATATAGAATGTCTGCACTTTGAGAGTAGCAGACAAATTCTTCCTCTATGTCTGCATGCACTGTATAGGTTTTCTCTCTCATTCAACTACTACCCTAATTCCAGAAAGCCTTGTCTGCAGGCACAGAGACTATTTTTGACACTTGCCTGCCACTGAGCTTGAGGCTGGACTAAGAGCTGCCGAATGCATAGAGAGGTTTGGATTTTCTTCTTTTCTCTTTAAACCCACTTTCCTGCAGGGCTGGTGGACTGTTACTTGAATCAAAGCAGCATGCCCCAAATCAGTATTTATAACCACTCATTAGGCACTGTGTATATTTTTTTCCCTCTCTATGAACTGGCCTTTAAAGCTGGGAAAGATGCAAATGAGCTAGCAGGGGGAGAAAAGAAACTAAGTTACTTCGAGGATGAGAAAAACAGTAACTCACTTGAAGAACGGAGCTTCTGTGTATGCAGTTATTTCCCTGTTTGGAGGCAGGATTTTGTGAAGATGGTTGAGGACAGACAAGATCTGTGCTCAGAAAAAGTTTCAGAAGCCCAGTTCTGGAAGATCAGCAGGACGGAAAGCAAATTCTGTCTAATAAAATAGCTGTAGTCTTAAGAATGATACAAAAATGGTGATTTTTCACTGTCCTAAAATAGCGACTCGTTCCTTCATAGGCACAGGATAATATAAAACAGGGAGGCTGCATAAATTGTGTACCTTTGCTGTTCTTACACTCCTCCTCGTTCTTGCTGAGCAGAACGCAAGCTGCTAAATGAGGTTGGAAGGCTGCAGAGAAGTTTCCAATGCAGAATTGAGCAGGACAAGGAGTGGTGTTTGAACATGTAGAACCCATGGAAATATTGCTTAATGTAGTGTACTGTCCCCAGCCATTTTCTGATATTCTACTGCCTCTGTAATTGTATCACTCATGGACTTTTCTTCAGTGTTTCTGTAGGCTCTCTAGTTATGGCAGGTCTTGCAAGCAAGAGCAAAACATTTCCATGATGATTAAAACCAGTTTGGCGCCATGGTACTTGCCCAATGGGATTATTCTACTGCTTAATGAATTTGACAGCAGAGTGCTTTGTTTAAAT
Source organism: Fregata magnificens (assembly GCA_013389945.1). Taxonomy (NCBI): domain Eukaryota; kingdom Metazoa; phylum Chordata; class Aves; order Suliformes; family Fregatidae; genus Fregata; species Fregata magnificens. The sequence goes on along the minus strand of WAAD01032132.1, from coordinate 154,152 downwards.
TTCCTAGAATATTAATCTAAGTGCAATTAGCAATGTTTGTTCTCTCCCAAAGCGTTGGACTAAATTCTTCACCCATGAAGAGCTTTAGAGCCAGAACAGCAAAGAACTACCACTCTGCTAATGAAACTGAGTGACACTTTTGTGTTGCTTTTCCCAAAGAAAGTGCCCTACTTTCGTGTGAAATTGATAGTAATAGCAGGAGTGTTGGAGAAAAATGAGTTCTGCCTCCCTCATCCAGCTCATCATCATACATATTTTCATCGTTAGAGGCTGAGTTGTCAAGAAGGGCCAGACAGAACTTTAATTAAAGTAATTGGCTTGACAGGGTGACATGGCAAACTGGGTGCAGGCAGCAAGTGCAGGCATTTCCTATCTTATAGTTAAACTGCACAGTAACTGTGCAGCTTTTCTGTTGGGAAAAAAAAATAGTTTTAGGATGCAGGTGCAAGGATACTGCATGCGAGAGTCTGTACAGAATATTGTCAGGTGTATTAAAGATCTGTAAATCTCAGTGGGCAGAGCTGGTTCAAACTCTGATCTACTCTGATAGTGATAACATACAGTGTGTTTCTGGATGTTGTGTTCAGGCTTAACCCACTACAAGCACTTCCATCTTCTGGGTGGTTAGGGAAGGTTTAAATTCAACCCTTGAAAAAGGGGACTTATCCATCATTAAGTTCACAGGGGAGAGTGAAGAAGTGGATGAATGGTGGATGTTTCATAGGTATGGTCCTGTGAAATGTGTTACCGCTTCTTTATGCAGGTACATGTTATACCCTGAACTGTCAACGCGGCTTGACTTGGAGCACTGTAGCTTCTCCCTTCCTTGGAGCCAGGCAGTTGGATAACTGCTGTCACACACTGGGGGTGATGAGGAAGCCCAAACACATTCCCCAGAGCTTTTCTCTGAAGCTCTTCTGCAAAAGCAGAAGAGGGCTCTGTGCTTTGCTGAGCACTTTGTGTATCAGCATGAGAGCAGGATTCCACTTACAGAAGATCTGTGCTTTAAATAAAAGCATCTAGCACAAATAAGTTACAAGATCCTGACTGGAGTTTGCTCTGTAGTAGACAAAGCAAAACACTTTCTATATGCAGTGTTAGACCCCTAGCTATGTTGTAAACGTAATTGTACAAACGCAAGCAGCAATATTGTATGTGCTCTGCAAAGTTATTAACGGGCTATGGGAAGCAGGTAGACAAACTGGATGCCCTAACACAGCTCTTCTAGCCATGGCCTCTAGGGATCAATAGCAACATATCAAATAATTGAACTGTCTCTTAAGAATTTTTTTGCTCTAAGCAGCCAGCAGCTTGACATGGCAGCTGTGCAGCCACCACAGCAAAGACAGCAAAGGCTGAACAGCTATGGAGGTGGGTGCAAAGGCACATTAAATAGGAGAACGGGGTAGGGAAGTCTACACAGCTACTCCTGTTATATTTTCACCTGCAGGGCTAGGAGTCTGTGGTTGTCCACAGCATTAACACCCTCCTAAAATAAAATGAGGGAGGAGGATGTATTTCTGTGTCAACACACTTGCAAAATTGAACAACAGATTTTGGAACTGATGCAACAACAGCAGCAGACTCGTCTGCTACAAATAATGTATTTAGCCATTTGAGTGGGCAAATGAGCTGATAGATACCTCAGAAGTAATAAGATCCCCTCTCCAAAATCCTTGTTTGCAATGCGACTTGAGGGCGGTCAACATCCTACCGAACTGCTGAGCATCCTGTAATAACAAGTCCCAAATCAAGAGTGAATAGAAGCAGACAGCCATTATAGTCTTATCCTGTACATCCATTTGAAGATAAAGGGAAAATGTGCCTTTGTGTCTGGGACCAAATGAAAACAGGAATCCTTAGTCTATAGGTTGTGATGTATTTTGTCTATTATTAGAAGCTTCCTTTTTGCTATTCTTAAACAATTCCAGTTGTCAATATTCTCTTCATATTTCTCTGCACGCTGCTGAGAGTTATTAATTTCACGTAGCTCTGTCCATTTATCTGATGTAATTTTACTGGGTTTCCTGTGGCTAATCACAGAGCAGAATCTGGAAAATTATTCTTTTTTAGGATTATTTCCATTATTGAGAGAAATAGGCCAAAAATCAGATGATCATAAAGCTTCTGTGCTTTCGGAGCATTCAGAGCTCTGGAGAATTGGATTTCATCTGGGTAATGCGCAGAAAGGAAAAGGGCAGTCAGGTCCCTGGTGATAATGTCAGACATCAGGGTTCTGACACGCAAAGCTGAGTGCTTCATTAACTCCTGCTCTGCCCCTCTGAGCCCTCCTGGCTTCCTGGACACACAGCCTGAGCTGAGTTTAAGTGAAGTAACCATCAGGTACAGCATGCCCCTCCTCATTTTACAGCTTGCTAGTCCTCAGGGAAATGTGCGTTTATTCCATTAGCAGAAGAAGAGCCAGAGATCAATATTCTGTTAAGTATATTGTTATTGGTACATTGGTCAGCCACCATAAGGTAAAGGTAGGGATGGTTTAGCATGTAGTTAGCCCTTTGCTACTGATCTGGGAACATCCTAAAGAAATCAAAGCATCCTGAGCCTTTAAAGTGTCCTACTGCCCTTAATCTGACGCTAACTTTTTGTGTTTCCTCATACAGCCCCTCTTTGCCTTTTACATTGTCTTTCTGACTCGAAACAGGGAAAATGAAGTCACCACTATGCTCTTCTGTGGACAGGTAGGGAACTCCTAACAGGTGGGGACCAACCATGTCGCATTTTAATTTTTGGCCTTTCAGGCACAAAGTAGAAGGAAAGAGTCCAACTGTCTACCCAGGAGACTCCAGGGGAATACGTGCCTTTGCAGAACAAAATGCATGGCAATTTTATCTCATTCTGGCCTGTACCAGAGTATTTACACCGAGACAACGTGGCCAGACCTACTTTTGCAGTAACCTGTTTTGGGAATTACAGCAACACAGACAGGAGGAACTGGAAAAGAAACCAACCCTGATAATACAAACCTGTCACATGTCTAATCATCTCAATGACAGGCCCCTGAAGGCAGGTTTGCCTGAGTGTCATAGGCAGACTTGATCTGTTAGTACTAAGGCAAATACCCTTTCGTAATAGCACAAATGGTGTCTGCATCTTTTTGGGAAGTCTTGGGAGCATTATGCCACCTACTCTATCTTTCCTATGCAGGCTGCTATTGGAGATATTTTTCAGTTGTAGAAAATACTCTAAAAGCTTCCCATGTTGGTAGAATATATGCAAGATTTACCTTCCAAAGGTCTGCTCAGTCTCCCTGCAAAAGCAAAAAACACCTAGGTTTCTTAAGCATGGAATGTTAATGAGTCAAGTATCATCTGTACAGTGGCATCACCTCATTTTAATCCACAGCTTTATGTCGGTAGGGCTCAGAGGAGATCTTACTATTACCCACAATTAACAAGGCTGAGAACCGAGACAAGTCACTTCTTCGGAATGTCTCAAAAGTCACTACCCGATCCCTTAGACTGCATCATTCCTTATTGCTCCCCAAAGTACCCTGATGTGAACTCGCATCCATCCTTTTAAACCCCTTGTCACCACCACATGTCTCTATGCCTTCGTTTTATTTCTCCCCTTGTCTTCTCTGTATTCTTTTCATTCCTTAGTATTGGAGCATGTGAACATTTGGAAGCCAGCAATGTTCTTCAGCCCGTCTTAACCACTTCCTTGACTGACCTTCCGTAGACAGTAATGTCAGTTGTAAGTAAGGACTTAGCACAGTAAGCGCAAAGGTCAGTGGTATAAGGTCTCTTCCTGTAGGAAGATCTTCATCATTATCTGCCTTAGCAAACTGCAAAGTGTTTCCCCCAAGCAGAAGAGTAAGATGTGGCCGTGAAGCTTGGTAACTGTATTGTCAGTATCCATACAACCCAAAGCTACCTTTTAGAAATTCAGATTTTATAAATATACTGCACTGCTCTGCAGCCAGCATTTACTGAGCTCTCCTCAACCCAGCAATAACCCTTGTTATTCTTAGCAAGTCAGAATCAGTGGTAATGCACCTGGGGTAGGGTAAGGGGAGTGGAAGTAAATGCCATACACAGGAGACAAGAAAAGCTCCGTGTGATTTATTGTTGGGTCAAGGCTGTTAAGCAGTAGCCTAATTCAGTGAAGAAAAACAACCACAATGAGCTACACCATGGGTATTTCAAATGTAGCCACACCTGTAGTTCTCAGATGCGTGGCCAAGCTGCTATAGCCAGATTGCACATTTCTAAATCCCGTTGTGAGCAAAAGGAGGTGTATTCCTTGGCCAGAACCGAGATTGTGCAACAGCCTCCCCCACAAGTCCCTGCCTGTTCTGGTGTTGTTTCGGGAGCTTCTTGAGCTGCAGTCATCAAGGTGATGTCGCATTTCCTGTGGAGTTCAGTCCCGCTAATAAATGAATAAGATGATTGAACTGTTTACAGATCTAGGCCTAAAACTCTTCTCGGTTACTGCCTTCATAAGGATAATCAAAGTTCCTGAGCCTGCAAGCTGCTCCATCCAGAGGGACCTTTGCCTCCACCTGGAGTCAACTGGATTAATAACACTTCTACACTTCTGACATCTGCTTCAGTGGGTCAACTTGCAGGACTACCTCTGGGTTGCTGGGATTTTATTTTAAATATATCTGAAGATGTCCGTAATTTCCTAATCAAAAGAAAGAAAGGAAGAAGAATGCTGTATTTTTTTAAATGAGAAGGTAATAAAAACCAAGTCTGAATATTTTGATAGATATGCTGGAAGGGTATAAAATGTAGCAAACAGTTGCACTATTTTTTCTATTGTCTGAGCACCTAACCTGAGAAATATTTGTTCTGTCTCTAACAAAGATCTCTTTCAGTTATGAAGTTAGGAAGTTTAGAGGGAGTGGAGTGCAAAGCCTCAATGAAATTTTAAACTAATGTAAATAAATCCAGTATTTGTAAATATATCCAGCTTTGTGAGGTAGCCTATAACGTTTGTTTTTCAGTTATCTCAAATATTGCCTAATTGTGGTTTTTTTTCCAAAATAAGCTAGATAGTGACACTTCTGAAAGCATCTGTACTTCACGCAAAATCACAGTCATATAGAAAATACATCCTTCACCTCATGTAAAACAGCTTTACAGGAGCCCTTTAGTATGCACTGTTATTTTTCATAATAATCCTTGACAATTTAATTCTCTTGTGCTTTCTCTCTGCTACCTTGTTTTGTACACTAACAGGTTTGCAGGGCTTCTCTGTATTGTTTTTGTAATATATGGGTTGGTTTAGAGAAAAACCTTTACTCTTGTAATCATTGTTCTTGAAACGTGGATCTCTATCTGTAAAGAGAAAAACAACTTTAAAAATGCCCTCTGTTTAAGTTTCCTGTAGTTAGGAAGTTTAGTTAACAGAAATGTATTCTTTTAAGCTCCTGTTATATTCTTTTCCAGATATTGACTGCTTTCACTATGTGTGTACTTAGTACGGGTTCATTCTTTTACTATGGTGAAAATGACAAGTTTTGTTAATATTGGATGGAAGCTGTGGTTTTGGATAAAGTTCTTCAAATTGATGGCAGCGTGTGATTTTTCATTTTATTCTCAGTTTACTTGAGAGTATTTAGAAGTCTGTAAATGCAGTTATTTAATTATTAGCTCCAGTGATACACCGACACTAATAATTTGTTGCAATTTACAAATCTGCATGATTTGTCAGCCTTGGGAAACCATCTCTGTTGCATATATGGCACAAACAAAACACTGTGGCTATTTCTACAGAAATGGATTCACCTGCTCTCAAAGTGCAAAAAGTGCCTGAACACATCTTGGAGCCAAAAAAAGATGTCTTAACTTCTTCAGGCTTCAGCTCAGAAGCCCTTATACTACGAACCCTTGTGTCATTGCGCTCTCCCAGTTCCCTCTTCAGATTAGCACGACCGTCCCGTCCCACGGTGCAGCGTGGATGTTTTCGTGACTGTGGCCCCAATCTCCTGTCCTGGGCAGCCATTCCAAGGGCTTTTGGAGACTCAAGGCGGGCATCAGACCTCACTGTAGGATGTTCAGCAAGCTTCATTAAAGTAAATAGCGGCAAAAGGATGCAAGGAAAACATTTGGCTTTCCTAATGCAATGCGGTGTGTAGATTATCACATGCTTTATGATTCTCCAGGAAGGATCCAATGAGGCAAGTACATTCAGATCTACTGAGAGAATGATAAAAGGATGTGCTAAGTGACTTTTCATGCACAATTTTAAATAAAAATTTGACTTACCTTTGAATGAATCAAACTCATAGCATCACAAAGCTGCATACGCCAATTCTGATACCAAGTCTGACAAAAAATCATTAAAAAAAAAAAAAAATCAAAGACATGTTTTCTTCTAGCCCCAATCTTTATCAATCGAGAAACATAAGATGTTCCAGAGTTACCCATCAGAATATAAGGGAGTGCAGTTGCTACACTACAACAATATCTAATTATAATTCACTTTTCCATTGCAGCTATGAAAACATACAGATCCCAATTCTATTCATTTCTAAATTCTGCACAATAATTAGAAATGAGAATAATTTAGAAATGGAAGAGAATATTCTGTTGAACAGTCAAGGAGGAAGACCATCAATCAGTCATTTAAAGATTTAGCTATGTGTGTTCAGACTAACAAAACCAGCTAAAATTGCTGGCACTATTTTCTTGCACAGCGTTATCTACATAAACAAACTGGATGCTAATGTCTACTAATGTAAATTGTTTTGTAGCAAGACTAAACAAACAACATCAGTCTTTTGGCCTAAGAGAGCCTGTCCACCATAGCATTTCGACTGCCATATTTTGCTTTGCCTGATGCTGCATTACAGTCTTCTTTAAGATAAATAATAATTAATTCAAATATTTTGGAATGACTGACTTCACTGTGTTAACTGCAGCATGCACGTGTCTTATACCAGGCTTGATGAAGTACCTCTGTAAGCGGTCTGCTATCCATTTCACTGCCTGCTGTGATAAAAGAAACAGTGGAATCAAACAGGAGCTTGCCTTTTGCTTTGAATGCTTATCAATCAGATGCCGCAGTGTTTCCGAAAGGTAGCGGGTTGAGAAAACCATGCTATGAAATTGCCAGCTCACGTGCAGCACAGGTACTGGCACTGCAACTCAGCCCCAACCACAGGGATTACACCAATGGGATGCAAGCCAGCTCAGCTGTCCTCCTCCTGTGCCTGCCAGCACGAGTCAATTAATGCTGTTTCCTATAAAGGTTTTATTTTGAGCTAATTCATGCTGTTTCTTTATTTTGAGCTAAGCAAGTCATCCACAAAGTTTGTATTACAGTTTACAAAGATGCACCTTATAATTCTGAATACATCACATCAACTGATTCCCATTTTTCCTTTACATATTCAGATAATCCTTGCCCATTAGAGGCAAGCAGGATGCTCCTTTTATGAAGGTTTTTTTTCTTGTCATTTCTGTTTTGAATGACAAAGGTTTTGTGCCTGCAGATGTTAGCTGGGTGCAGAAACAAGGTTTGTGAATTTCCCTGGTGACTCCTTAAAGGATAGGTAAAGTGATTTATTACTCCCTGGGCCTCCAGTGTGACAAACAATTTTAAACAGACATTTTTATTTTCTCAGTATGTCAGCTCTTCCAAGCACCTGAGTGGGCTTTTTTTGGTTTTTGTTCTTTTTTTTTTTTTTTTTTTAATATCTTTCTACTCTTTCATTTCTTAGTCTGTGCTAATACCCAAACTCTATTGATCTCTGGCAATATTTATTACTTGAAAAGATTTTGGGTAAAAATTTCTGAAAGTCCTCTGTGAGAACAGCTGATGCAAAGAAAGTACTTACAGAGTAAGAGAGAAGGAAATCCCTCACCTTCTAGTAAATCAAAGTACCCATTAATTCCTTTGAAAGTCTCATACTTTTCCTTTTGTAACAGTTTATATGACCACACCAGTTTCTCTTAGCCATACTAGTATCTATACTCTGGGCAACCTTCCCTAGTAATTTTTGCTTAGTCTTTACTGACTTGATTTTCTTTCAGTTGGCTCCCATCTTCTGAAGCACATTTTGATTGGAGTCTCCTAAAGTCAAACTCAAACTTTGACTATGTAAGAATTTTCCTTACCTTCCTGTTTCCTCCTCCTGTGCCTGCCAGCAGGAGTCAATTAATGCTGTTTCCTATAAAGGTTTTATTTTGAGCTAATTCATGCTGTTTCTTTATTTTGAGCTAAGCAAGTCATCCACAAAGTTTGTATTACAGTTTACAAAGATGCACCTTATAATTTATAAGGATGCGTAGGACCTAATTCTGAAAGTTGTTGTCCCAAGTTGCCTCACTTCTGATTGTAGGATACTCTAGATTAAACCTTAATTTTTCCTTCTTCCAACTGCAATCTAGAATTCCTATTCTTCAGGCAATTAGGGAAAAAAATCCATTCGAAATGTGAAAAAACAAACAAGCAAACATAAAACCTACAATATTTTGTCCTATTTCAGAACAGTTTTGTTTAGCTTCAGTTTTACCTATAAGATGTTAAGAGACCTTTGATATGACAAGAATCAGAGCATTTTTAGTACAGTACGATGCAACAGCTTAATTATAAACAGCTTTGGACTCTCATATTCTAAAACTTGCAATATGATCTCGTTACTGAAGCAACTTTTAAATATATCAATAAGTGAACAGCATACTGTGTCAAAATTGACAAACTTTTTTTTTTATAATCTAGTATCTCTTTTGTGATAAAAATGACTCATCAGATATGTTTTAACTTGTTCAAGTGCTAGGGTTAAGAATGCTTTCCCTAGTGATGCTGATTTAAGTTAGACGAGAGCCACCCTTACTTTATAGCTCGACAACAATCCCTGCTTTGTTCAGTGCTTATGTACTTACCATGTGTTAATTCATGCTAAGTGGGGAAGAGCTGTCTCAGAAGCCAGCCGTGTCAAGAACAAATGACTTAGGGGTCTAAAAAGCTCTTCTTCAAACCGACTGATTACCTGAACAGCATAGGAAATCATCACGAGTGCTAAAGAAAACCACAGCAGGGCTACTCTGATGAGAAACTCCACCGCGTCCTGTGGGTTTGTGTGCAGCACGGGGCTGGGAACGAGGGCGCTGCGCCCGCGCCCGCGCGGGGCTGCTCAAGGGCTTGCCAGGACAGAGAGTAGGTGGTGTCCCTTCAGAGTGGAGCACAGGCAGCTGACCTGGGAAATTACCACAGAGTAACTACTGGTTGTAGGTTTCTCCATCTTCTCTGTGCAGATAAACCCTATGACTCACTAGAGGGAAATACGAAGTGCCTCCCTCAAACCTGCGTAGTAAGAGACTGCCATTGTATCATGTCCATTTTAACAGGAAAGAACCATGGGAAAAGAATAAATGTTAAATCAAGTGGTGAAGCACGGTTTTATATTTTTAAAATAAAACAAAACAAAACAAAACAAAAACAATGGAGCAAATTTGGCATAGAAGTGAGGACAATGTCTCTCTTAAATCACTTGAGTATTTCCTCTTATGGCATAATACAAGCCAGGGAAAATGCTCCCACATCAGATTAGCAGAACCAGAGTGAAGGACCATTCCACCACTGGAAATTTAAAAAAAAAAGCTATCATTTTTTTTTTCCTGCATTGCAGGTATCAATTGCCTATTCCATACACATCCCACAGACAAAATTGTAGCACAATAGCAAGATTAAAAAAACCAAAACCACAAAAAACCCCAAATGGTTCCAGAGTGCAGAAAGGCAAATTTTGCCTGGGGCTTTAGTCTGACTGATCCCTTGCTTTTTGTAGCCTGCTGGAAGGGCAGCTCTGCTGAGTCTCTAGGAATAACTCTGCAACTAGCACTTCAATAGAAAGAGTGACTTTGGCATGACCCCTTACTTATACTGTGGACAGTCGATGGACTTGACTTTGCATTCCTCATGCACCTCCCATTTAATGTTGCAAGTTTTTCACAACACCAAAGACTGCAAGATAGGACTTTATTTTCATAACCAGCTTAGTATCTTGTCAGTGCAGGCATTTGTCTTCTGCCACTTTATTTAGTATACCAACAATCACGTTAATTTATTCCTAATGCATTCAGCTCACACCAGTGTTAATATTCCACTGAAAAGCTGCCAGAACTGATATCTCAAGTCTCCACTTTGCTGTGAAGAGCGTACAAATTGCATTCAAAACTCTTCTCCCTCTCTTGTGTTTGCCTTTATTTTCAGTTCAAGCACAGGAATCCATAAACTTCAGCCTACTATTTCTCCGTATAAGGATCCATATGTCCAAGTCCCATCTGAAAGCCCTTCTTGTTTCCATTGCCTGGCAGAGATGTATAAAGAGCGCTTCTGGGCTGAGAAACGGGTTACACCCAGAAAAATCCTGGTCCTCACTGTCCAGATTGGGGACCTCACTAGAGAACATCAAGTTACTTTTTAGCTTGCATGCCGGGGCATTGTTGGTTCAGGAGAAGTCTGTGTATGCCCTAGTCTTGCTCAGCTACTTGGTCAAGAATTCTTCCTGTCCATCTTCACTCAAGACAGCAGAAGTGCTCAAGGCTGACCAGTGGTGCAACCTAAGGATTGGCTATTACTTTATCACCTTGAAGTTTTTGCAGATGAGAGTTCTGATAGCATAGATCCTGGGATTCAGTTAATGATATGACCCATGTGGTTAACAGCTCAGGTTAAATGAGAAATGTAGTGACTTCTGCATCAGGTCTTGACACTTGATGCCAAGGTGAGTCAGCTGAAGACTTCTACATACCATACCCAGTCTTACTAGTTACTACAGTGTCATTTTGAGGTTCCTCCTCTCCTGATCAACCTGAAAAAGAATAATCACTTGGCTCTAGATATTTGAAGTGAAAAATCATTTTCATGCAAAAAGAAGTCTCACCCTCTCTGCCTCCTTCTAGCTTTGAATCTCTCTTAAACTCAGGGAAGGTGTTTAAAAGTTAGCATCCAGTCCACTTATCACTGTAGAAAAAATTGACTAGGAGAAGCTATGAAGACCTTTGACTTACTTCAGATGCATATTCATCGGTTGGAAATCTGCATAGCATTTACTGGGAAACTTGAAACAACTGCAGTGGCTATGTTAATTAACTATGGCTGCAAAGCTGCATATTGGTGCTTTTTGTCTTACCTTTCTCAGAATATGAAATCAGTGATTGGAGGAGCAGTGTAAGACTCATCTTCTCTACTCCCAGCTGCATGTCCTAACTGCTAAGACACTTGTATTTGTTGTCTCTCATCCAGTTAATCTTTCTTCAGTGCTTGCACACTAAAATGGGAGTATGGCAAATAGTATTCTACAGCTCAGTGAGTGCAGCCTTCACCTTACAAACGTGAGTTCACCTCCCCACATGCAGAAGAGAAACCTGAGCTGCTCTCCTCCACATTTAGGTAAGTGCTCTGACCAATGAACACTGGGCATTATGGGGGAGGAGAAGGAAGGAGAAAGAATATAGTATCTTAGTCTTTCATCATTAAGTAGCTCTAGTGGTGCACTGAACCTCACAGATGAAATTTGTGGTTCATAGAGCATGGGCTGCCTGCTTGTGACCGTCAGAAGGGCTATCCTTTGTCCCAAAGCTGACCTTAAGATGCCACAGATGCTTGGGTAGTTCCCATGTTAGACAGCTTCCAAGAGAGATTTGAGAGAGTCTGGGGTTTTGTTTGTTTGTTTGTTTGGTTTTTAAGATGGAAACCCTGATGACAGAATTCGGAAGCTTAACCTTTTTATGGAACCATTCCTAAGTCATTTGGAAGCCTAAGTATTATCTATTAATTTATTTATATACTTGAAATTCATTAAAAATCAGTACAACTACAGAATTGGTTTGTTTTCTGTCACTGTTAGGATATATAGCCTTACGGTATTTTCCAACAAGCTATATTGTTTATAACTGTTGACACGTTACCTTTTTGGGTTGGAAGCCTTTCTAATAATCAGATTCATGACAATATGTTTTTGGAGTAACAGATTTTAGTGCCTGTTCCACAAACCATAGGGTTTGTTTGATTTAATTGGTTCAGTGCAATCTGTGAGGCTGTCAGAGGATGGCATCATAGTTTCTTTGAGTGGAACTGCAAGGAAGTGAAGGAGATTTCTGAAAGGAAGCTGTTCAAAAAATCTTGTTCTAATGAGAACTGAAGTAATTCTTCTGACTTGTTAGATTGTCATTTACAAAATGCCATTCCGTGTAAACCTTGCAGTATCTGCATCACTTCAGCACCTTTAAGGCTTAGAAACAGCATTCAGCTTGGATTTGAGGCATTGATATATACTAAGAACTGTTCTTCCCTATGAAATCAGAGGCAAACACTTACATAGAAAAACAGCCTCTATTGCTTAAGTTTCCAGATGTGAGGATCTTCATGTTCCTTTTTTCCCTTGACTTACTTACAAAGTTACCTCAGCACATTGCAATACCTAAGAATTATTTTTGTTCTATAGTGATTTACTTCCCTTCCTTTTCTCCCCTACCTTCCTTAAACTATGTCAATGGACACACTACAAGTGCCTTCCATTCTTCAGATTATTTGACATTGGAAAAGTACACAGGTTTCCCTGGACAGCTGCAAAGCTGAGACACGAGATTGAAGTATTATTCATGATGAAAACCATCTAAGATTGCACAATCTAAAATCTAAAGTGATATTTTTCCTATCTTGTTTGGGAGACCAGTAGCTTTGATATAGTCTTAACCAATGTATTTCCCTTCTTTTCCATCAGTAACGAATACAGTTTAATGTAATTTTATAGCCTTGAGACAGCATTAGAGCTCTCTACTGGAACGCTACATTATCTACTATGAACTAATCATTATATCGTATCACAGTTACAGGGAATGATGTCTTTTTCTTTATAGGTTATAAAACCAAAATTATTTATATCCCATCTGTTCGTCAGTAGAAGAGGAATTCATAGAAGGCGGTCCCCACCCCCCCTTATCCTAAATCACATAGGATACAGTCATGTTAGTTACGTAGAGATGAATCACAAACTTAAAATAGATATTGAAACAAAAATATAGCCCACTTTTTTTCCTAGATACGTTTTTCAACCTAGCTTTGAAAAAAATACTCCTCCTCAATAAACAAACTTGGTTACAGAAAGGATTCATAAAATGTCAGTGTTAAGAAAGCGCTGTTTAGAAATTTGTGGTCTATTTATATAAAAGATCAAGTTAAATAGTCAGTGTCTTTTGACTTTGGAATCTTTTTAAGAATTCCTCTTAAATATTGTTGGAGGTCTATAACACAACCTCGAAACTTTCCTCTCTTGTGCGGTTTAGAAACACGTAGAAAAGTTATTTTCGGTGGCTTTCTACATATTTTGCTGAGAATCTTTGGAAGCAAAGACATTAGAATTTCATTTCCGTTACTCAAAATAGCACCATAATTTATTGATTGGAGCAAATTGACCAATATTTTCAGCAGATCCCCAAAAGATAGTCTTACTCATCTTTTTCACACCCATTTTAAATGACCCTGCCTAGTGCAATACTGTCCTTCTTGATTTACACCACTAACAGTAAGCTCAGAATCAGACCTTCTATTTCACATATGGCCCAGAAAACGCCCAGTAGGATGACCGCTAAGTGCAAGCCTGGGAGAAAAAGAAAGCAACAGTTTCTAGTCACCCAAGCTATCATTCTTTAACAAGCTCAAAAGCCAGGGCAATTTAAAAATTGTCCTTTATAGCATTGCCATGAGTCCTGTCAATATTTCCATTTGCAGAACGACAATTCAACTTTCCCTTTTTGAACGGGCATATTAAAAAACTGAATCTGTTCCTCAGGTCCTGCTAGCACTTTTTCACCTTTGCTAGAGGAACCTGCATCCCTGAGGGCAACGGGGGGAAAGTTCTCTGCATAAGGATATGAGAACTGCTGCTTGGCTGACATATAAATGCCTATTGTCCTTCAATGGCTCCGGATTTTTAAAAGCAACCCACCCCAAGACCAGTGGACCTTGAAAGAAATTTGCTGAGTTTGTGTTTCCTGTTGCCACTCTTTGACACTGCTTTCCCAGTTTTCCATGAGTGATATCCTGTCTCACTAAGGCACACATTAACAATAAAATGTTTCTTCTTTCTGGTGTTTCACATCAAAAGAAATAGCACTTTAATGGACATCCAATCTCTGATCAATTTTTTCCCTTTTTTAATTTGTCTCTCTAAACTATATACGGTGCATCTTCTGAGTTGCTATTACATTTGATTTTTTTGTTTGTTTTGTTGGCTTCTTACATGATGCTTTTTTTTAATTTTGGTCCCTTTCTATCTGTGGAGTTTCATTCCACAGTTTGGTAGTCACCATTCAGGAAATCTCAGAACCTGAGGTTAATGAGTGGGAGCTCTTATCTTAAATATTCACTTGGTGAATCATATACTGGACATTTTAGATGTTGAGAGCCAAATTTGTTGTGGGGGTTTT
>WAAD01032132.1:86473-139680 GCA_013389945.1 Fregata magnificens | reverse complement strand
AGAAAAAAAAAAAAAAACAACCCACCTTTAAAATCAGGACATAGACAGGATTCAACCAAACTTGCACAGCCAAAAAACCCAATAGCACTTCTCTGATCTCAAGAATATGCCTATATAATACAATGCAGCTTTAGGCCAAGACACCTGAAGACACTTCCCTGTCTACACCCAGCAGTAAATTCACGTTAGCACAGTGTTCTCCTGGGGTCAGCATATCCCTTTCTCAGGAAGCTCCTTTGCCCAGGAAGGGAGTCCCTCTCACTTGGAAGTACCGAAGATAGTTTGCCCATGCATATGTCAATCATCTTGGTACAAGGTACTGCTGTACCCAAAACACAGGAGAAGAAGAGAGAAGTGGTCGATGCCCCAAGCCTGTCAGTGTTTGAGAGGCATTTGGACAATGCCCTTAATAACATACTCTAGCTTTTGGACAGCCCTGAAGTGGTCAGGCAGTTGGACTAGATGATTGTCGTAGGTCCCTTCTGACTGAAAGATTCTATTCCAATATTCTGAAAAGGGAAAGAAGACGGTATACTTTGGGACCTACTGTTTATTGTTTTGGGGATTTTTTTTCTTCTAATTTATGTAAACATTACCTTAAGAATTTCAAGCAGTCTGAGATCAAATATGTTGGACATAAAAAAAAAAAAATTAAGACTCAGTGGAAGACTGCAACTTCCACCCCCAGTGAGAAACCTGAGTCTTTCTGTATATTCCTCAATGTGACAAAAGTGGAATGGGCGGCAAGCTTCTTCAGATAGATGTTGACTGTAAGGAACGTGACTGAGTTGAAACATCTTGGTAAATGATCGTGATACAGGCAAAACAGTGTTAGGGCAACAAAGCCACATGCTACAGCTCAGAATTAACTAAAAATAAATCGTGTCTGCAGCACAACAAATTATCAGCAAGACAGATGGCCAAGGAGAGGAAAACCATAATTGTTTCCTCTGGGGCTGGATTTCTGAAAGTAAACACTCAATTTAGTCCCAACTTTGTAACGGAAAACAGAATTCAATAGCATGAAGGAAACCCTGGAGAATCATACAATGCCAAAGCAATATTTAAAAGCCTAGCCATATGAGGGAAGGGACTAATGATGACAATTGTTGTTCTTTAAGTCAGTGCTGAAAGCAGACTGAGAGGAAGTTTGGTCTGCCAGAGAGGCAACAGTCTGGGTGCTGGGAGACCTTGGCTCTGCTGGCTCTCCTGTTTACTTCTGATCTCTGAACCAGACACTGAATCCCCTTGTTTATACAGTGCTTCCCAAGTAATACCTCTGTCTGGGAGGGAGAGATGATGAAGGTTTTCATCACACTCTAAACCAGAAGAGAGCTGGCAAACAGTTTTTCAAATGCCATCACAAGAAGTCGACATAGTGATGTAATAACTCCAAGAGATGACTCTATGGTGATGGTACAGATCATGGCTATCAAAGAAGATGGGACACCTGCCAGTTTCATTCTAAATGCACTGATAACACTTAATGAATTCCATAATTTCATTAAAAGACTGCCATTTGTTTTTTCACCAAATTTCCCTGAAGGTCTCTGCTTAAGTTCCCCCTGCTTGTACAGTCGACCTTTGATCAAGTTAAGTAAGGGTCTGTCCAAATTAAGAGAATATTTAGCATAGATCAGATGATTGTGCTGGGAAAGTCTCCAGCCCAAGCAATTTTGAGCATGCCTAATTATATGGATGGAACTGCCCAAATGATTAGTTAGGTCCCTGCCTAATTTGGAGAAGTTTCTAGGCCTTCCCATGTAGGAACAAGTTCATCTGTGAAAACTGAGATGCAAACACATTTTCTTAGGAACAGAGTTTGGACACGTATGGATCCCTAATACTCTGATCCCAGAGCTAAAAAGTTTGCTACAGAATTCAAACGCATGCTGGTACTTCTTCATCGTTTCCAGTGCAAATTCTGATGCTAATAAAATCCATTGAGCTTTGCTGAGCAATCATTTAGCTCCTTAATAAATTGCTTGCCAAAAGAAGGGATTTGGCCAGGGTAACAGTTGATTAAATTGGCCAAGTACTGCCTCACATCTGGGGGCAAATTCTGCAGGCTATAAATAGCTCACAAGCAGCCACATGCCACAGCATAGCCTGGTCTTATCCTCTGTGCTAAACCTGGGCAAGGAAGAAGCAAAGGTGTCTACCTCAACTGTGTATCATCCAAAAGGTCCTCTCTAGCAGGGGAATTCTCAGCTGAGCAAATTCAACTATTCTCCAGCATCATCCTCCTCTTCGCAGATAACACAAGGATGAGAAAATATACAGCAATAGGACCCTATGCCACAGCCACACTCACAATCACCTTATTTTAGGAACAAGAGAAAAGAGTTTTGTCCCATCAGCACTACCAAGTACACCAGCATGGTACAACCACAACACATGCATCACAGCCAGCTTTAGCCCCAAGAGCCATTGCTGACAAGATGGAACAACAGCCTGGATCAGGGAATGGGTAAGTGGGGCAGGACTGCCCAGCCACACAGCCACCACCATGTCACACAACCAGGAGGAGACATACTGAACTACATTGAGAAAAGGGGTGGGTCAGCCCATCTGGTGTGTGAGCTAAAATCCTCATGAGGATGGTCACTGACAATACCCATTGGGCCTGCTGTGTGCAAGTTTCAGACACCTCTGACCCTCAATGGCATAAGTACATAATGAAAATGAAAAAAAAAAATTACCAGCTGTTTGGTTTCTCCATTAGAAATTATACTTAAAGGAATTCATGAAAAAGAACATCACTTGCAGTGCTATTCACAGCTAAAGGTAACTTACTCCAAACACTAGAGACAGGAAGTTATTAGGTTAGCACTGCCTCTTTCTCACATGCAAAGGATGACCTACAACTCAACTCCCTACTGAGGTGAGGAGGAGGCCATCCTCTCCCTGGTGCCATGTCCAAACTTCTACTGCATAGCATCACTGGCAGATGGTCACACTCCTACGTCTGCCCCATCACACTGAGCAGCGTATCACCCCACCTGCTTTAGGTCTCATCCGTATGCCTGTCAGAGAGAGTGACAAACACTCCTCTCCTGCTACAACACCTCTTTTTCCAGAGGAAGTGCCCTGGGGCCATGTCAGAATTTGGCGAGACGGGAGGTGGGGTCAGTCATTTCCTCTGCTCCCTGTGTGGTGCAACTTATAACCAAGTACCAATATTTCCTGTCAGCACAGAGAGCTCTGGCCTGCATCATGCTAAAAGAAACCTTGAGTGTTCACTTCAGTGATAAATAACGTTCAGAATACTTGAAAATACAAGCTGGTGAAATATTAAAACTCATTAAAATACGAGGCTACTTTGAAGGAAATAGGTTTTGTACACTTCCTTATAGTTGCCGTAAATACCTCAAGGCTCCTCAGGTCCTGGATGAGGCGAGGGGAAGCACGTACCTTTCTCACAAACATACATTCCTTGGTTCACTGTGTGGTGAAACACCCTTCCTGCCGAGCTGTTTGCAGCAGTAGTCGGAATTTAACCTGTACTTTTAAGCTGACCATAAACAACAGCATTGCATTTGTCTCTCTCATCTCTGAACACTGTTTATACTCAGTTGGCTGCAGAGGAGGCTGGCTAGTCCATCTGGATTTCTTCCCCTGCTGCTATCCAGGCTAATTAATATACTCTGTCCTGGTTACTGGTGCCACTATGCACCACCAGAAACAGGGAGTTGTGGTGGTTCACACCGGTTGGTTTGAATTCAGGACAGGGGGATAAAAAAATTTTTGGTTAAAACCAGTATGGTTTGGTTAAAACCAGTACCAGCGTGTCAGTACTGTCTAAAGAGTTATAAAATCGGTGGTGGCTACCCAGGAGAAGTCAGCACCACTTCTCTGTGAATTCAGCAATGCCAGTATAGCAGAAAAAGGCACCCATGGCATTAACAATATGTAGGAAACCGAAGACAGCTCAGATCATGTCTGGGCACTTCAGACCAAGTGTTTAAAGCTCTCAGCAATTCCAACAGAAATATTTTCATCTAAATATTTGAAAGGCCTTCACATCTAGCAAGCTGAGCCATTGTAAAAACCTGGCCACTTGTCATGGAACACTTGGCAGAAGTACATAAGGGCATTTTCTAATAGGAAGCCTGTATGAATACCTGCATATACACAAATGCACGTGCCAGGAATTGCTGCAAACAGAAATTATGATACTTCTGAGCTTTATTTTGAGCTTTGTAAATAGAAACAGAAGTCAAAGTGCAAATCACTATATTAGGCTAAAAAGATGCTCCCACACGCCAGTGTCTGCTACAAGGCACGCCTGCCTCTCCTTACTTTTATAGCAAAACTGTCCTGTGAAATATTTTTCTTGGCTAGAGGCTATGAGGAAATAACTGTAGTTTTCTAAGCAAGAGGAAGCAGCAGGGTGGGCTGGTTACTCTCCTAATTTCCTAGGAGAAATTCCTAGGCAAAGAGCTCTCTGTCCACTGTGAGTGAGAATGGCCAAGTCTTCTGGGTAATTTTATAAGTCAGAAACTAGTCCTAGCACAGTTCATACATACTCAAGGACTGTCACAAGGAGTACTATGGGCTAATTCATCCCAACATTCTCTCTGACCATTGGAGAGACCAGATGGAAACCACACCGTTTCCTGGGCTAAGCTCTACTAGACCATAACATCCAGTGGGAGCACACCTACCCACATCGTGCCAGAGTCACCTCTGATTACATGGATTTACACTCTCTGTTCTATAGCATGAAGGCAAAAGGGGAAGCTTCAGATGGTGATTCAGTGGCCCACTGGGACACGATCTGCCTAGCAGTCTGCTCCAGGGTCAACAATACATGACTTCATCACAAGTTCCTTATTCCTCTAGCACCAATTATGCGTTAACTGTTCTGCAAACAACAGGGGAGAAAAAAAAGTCCTTGGACCCAGATATACACAGCACACGACTTCTTGTTCTCATTTGAAATGGAAAATTTAAGCTTGGATGTTTGGATATACACTCCTCTAGCAGCTTCTTGCCTGCTGCTTACTTTCACAAGAGCCTTTTATAACTTAAAACATGCTTGAGGCTTCTGATTACTCAGGAATGATTTACATTACAGCTGTCCTCAAGCTCAGTCCCTCTGAATGGCCCCAGTAACCCTACATAGGCTGTGGTTCTTATCCCTCCTGTTCTCCTTCTCCATTACAGGCTTTTCTTCCCAGTCTGACAACAAGCGTTGTGGAAATAGTCTTTAGCTTTCCAAAATGCACCATAGTGCAGTACAGGACAACCTGACCAGGGATCTCAAACTAAGCCCCTGAAGTGTGATTTCAGGGTGCTTCCCAGCCCAGGCAGACACCTCTCAAGGTCAAAATGCTCAGCACAAAATATGCACATTGTTTGACATCAAATAGTAAAGGATAAACTTTAAGTGGAAATGTTTTAGATTTTTACACATAGAAAATTAAATATTTAGCAAAATAAAAAATGTTTCTGCTGCAAACATTGATTGCAGGAATTTTAAATAAAAAAAAAAACCAAACAACCCCCAAACCCTCTAAACAATTCTTAGAAATAAATTCAAGTCAAAAACATTTACATGGCTTGGATATAATTATTCTCCCCCAGTGTTTATACTATTCCCCATGAATATGCTATATTCATGGGGACAGATTTATTTAAAGCTATTTAGTAAGATTGTAGAGATACAGAGTCCAGTTTAGGAAATCCTAAAACTGCTGAAGTTGGGAAGAATTATTCACACATTTACTGTTCTTAATTTTTTTTCTCTAAGTTAACACCATCAGCCACTGCTGTGGGCAGAATAAAGGTCTAGATTGACTTTTGATTTGAAGCTGCACACCACTTCTCATGCTCCTGAGTGTATCCTCCTGTTCTTGCTGCCCCTCGGTGCTCACAAGCTACACCAACTCTGTGGGCATGTAGCACCAGCCCTCGCTACTCAGGAGAAATCAGCAATACAGTCAGGTGCACATACTGCTTCTGGGTGTTGGCAAGACCAATCTCACAGTGGCGTGGAAAAACCCAGCTGTACATGGATACAGTCTAACAGCTCAGTCAGATTGTTTTATTAGAGACTGTCCTAATAAAGACGGACTTACCTCTCAAGATAGAACCCTGTTTATTTTTTTCTAACAGGGCACCTATTGTTAAACTCCATACTGTAGATTATTCTTACCCAGAGTAATCTCAGCTTTCTTCTAATGTATACTGAGCTGATCACCGATTGCCTCACTGGAGGATCCTGGTAGTCAGAGACTGTCAGCCTGGAGGTACCCTGCCTCAAATTTTCTTTACTGCACATAAGTTCCTTGGGTCCAGCCTGAAAGGGCACACCATACTGAGCAGATCCCATAGGTTTTCTGGGGATTTTTGCCAAATCCACCACGGTAGCTGAACTGCCTATCCCTTTCCCACAGATACAGAGCAACTTGCATGGGAGGATATCAAAGTATTTTAAAAAACTCAAGTGTACAGATGGCCAAGAACCATTTCCAGTATTCAACAGCATGAGGGAAGAGTGAGCAACTTTCGGTTGCAGAATGTCAAATCTGCCCTTATGACCAGCCATATCTGAAGTAAAACAAGATCAGGCTGCAACTAAATTTTTATTTCATTCCAATGGCACTGGGGAAAAGTACTCTGATTGGATAGAAATGCAAAGGGTGGGAGTATGGATCAGTAAAATGAACTGGGTGAATAAGGGAGCAGGGAGAAGACAACTCTTGGAAAGGGGAATGGAAAGAAACCACAGACTTTTCAGCACTTTAGATACTTTATCTTCTCTCCCAGAAGCGAAAATCCTTAGCTTCAGGTGCTAAAGTTGGGAGCACAGTTGCCCTGGGTTTCTCATTTTATCAGGGTAGGAGATAGATAAGGTTGATGCATAACATCTCTCAGCTAGCACAACACTGAGGCGATGCTCTGAACTTACAGGTCACACTAAGAGGCCTGCAGTTAGGAGCCTTCATCCTTTCAATCACGATCTCCGAATCTTCAAAGGAAGATAGCAAATATTTATATGACAGAGCCTATTAGAGGCACTTCTTCTGTACTTAGCATAGAATAAATGTACACCTCAGCTTACTGGGCAAGCAAACACAAAGACGCTAGGAAAACAAAATAATAATGTTTTTAAAAAGCACAAAAGTCAAATCAGAAATCCTAATTTTGGGGGGAAGGCTTAGGAGAAGGAAAGACATATTTACATCCTGATCATACTTGCTAAGACAGGAACAGCGCTGGGGAAAGGTGATTTCCATGATCAGCAAAGGCACAAGTGGAGATGCAGCTATAGTGGTAAAAGTGCTTTTTCTACAAGAATTTAATTTATTCAGACAAAATGGTATCATGAAAAAGAATCAGTCTAACATGCTCTTTTGCTTCTATGAAGCAATTTCACAGTAAGAGGGATTGCTAGCACAGATGTACCAACGAGTCTTTTTTTTTATCAGGCACCCAGCTGTAACACAGGTTTCCCTTTAGCTGCAAAGCATTTACAGTTTGCTCTTAATCAGATTTTCCTTCAAAGAAAGAAATGAGTAATAACAGACAAAAGTTAATGAACTCAAACTGGCGGTGCAATTCTAAAAGCAAAATCATTTGAACTTTGCTGATTTTCCATATCTGAAGTTTTATGTATGATTTATAGTGCTGCTGAGTGCAGCCAAGACACTGACACAGACGAGAGCCAGATATGTCTTAAGTATTAGTGCTGATGGTTACAAAGACCTTCAACCTATGGCTAGACACAAAGGACTATTTGGGGGAGCAGAAATAGTTCTCTAGCAACTGTGATAAGTAAAGCTTTGCTTTAATTTTTTACTTTTAAGATCATTTAGTGTCTATTTACAAGGACATTTTCCCATTCTGAGGATTAGATGCATATTGGTCAAATCCCAAAGGACAGAGAACCATTGTCTTGGCTAGTCCTGTGCTGGAGTTTGACTCAGTGTTGCAAGTTTTACAAGCAGGCTGTCAAGGGAGTCTGAAGTTTGCACATCAAAGCCCTTCATTTTGCATTCCATAGTGACAGAAAGCTGTACGTGTGTCCAGCCCAAATGCACCAGATCGAAATACAAATAGCAGATAGGAAAACAACTCCTTTCAAAGACTTGTAACAGCCTCTGGTATTAGTGCATCCCATTTATCTGATACTGAAGTCTCTGAAAACCACTATTTTAAGCTAAAGGATAGATTGAAAATAGAAAGTCAACAACTAGCTAGGCTACACAGAGAGAACTTCCTTATCCTCAGGCTCAGCTCTAGCATATCAACTATTATCAACTTTGAAGTTCTTTTCCATGTTTCTGATGGTAATAGCAAAAGATTAATGATTTCATAGCTGTTGTTCACACGTAGCATGATAAATTATTTCAATAGGATTCTGTGGCAGTCTTTTGCTTAGGTACATGCAAACTGATTTTATTTGAAGCTAAATTATACTCTGGAAACCAGTGCTTCTCATTGCTTATGAGAGTGGAAATGAAGAGAAAATTTGTTCAAGTGATCTTTAGAACAAGCATCAGTACCTGCCCTTCTTAGGACAAGCATTACAAGGGGGTGCTATGGTATATTATCTTTAGCATTGCTTTTGAAGCAAACTGCTACACAATTCAAGTGGCAGCACGTGCTGGTGATTCACCTTGTAACAAAACAAAGAAACATTTGAGTGCCTACCCCAGCCAGATTCACAGCAAGACACCTCTCTGTCCCTGTAGGCTCTGCAGTTGCTCTCTATTAAAAATATTTACTGAGACCCTTCATGAGCAAAATGTATACAGGTCTACACCAAAGAAGACAGCTCAGGTGCAGCACACTATTGCTCAGCCCTCAGTGACACAGCCCAAGCAAAAGTAATCTCAGAAGGAGAAAATACTTTTAATAGAAAAGCAACTGAAAGGACTAACAGTCACAGGATATAATAAAATACCATACCCATTACAAAGTTCTTCACTGATAATCTACAACAAAAAAAATAAACTAACCCTATACAGCAAGCCAAAATCATCAAATCAACTTATAAAACTTTAAACTCTGCTTTTATACTGGGAAGTATTCTCTTCCAGGATAACCTTCCGTTTTGGCTTCTCACTTTTGCACGCCTACCTTTTTCCTTGCCACCTTTGCTTGCACACTTGGACTGTATGAAATCACTCTGCTTTTAGACCCTGACCTTGCTGACAGGTGAATGCAAATTCAGCTGCAGCTGTAAACCTGCCCCAGCATTTTGGTGGGACTATTCACGTGATGGATGCTGAGCACATGCTGTGTAGCCCTTCAAGAGGGATGGGAACTTATAACTGCCTGTTGCATGGTGGGCACTCCTATTACACTATAACTCCTACCAACTACACCATTATTGCTGAGCACTGTCAGCAATGCGTGACATACCACTATTTTAGTCTTAGAGACTTCTTTTTAAGTGCTAGATTATCTAATGTTTTACCCTATGGAAGATGCATAAGGAATATACAGAGCACCGAGGAAAGCTGTACGCACAATTTGCTACCAATTACAGACGATGTACGTTGTCAGGGTCAAATGTCAGAAAACTGACAGACATTGGCAAGTCTTGCATATTCCTTCTAGAACATGCCAGCCCTCCAGATAATCTAATTTTTCCCTATATTTACTTGAAAATAGTCCCCCAAAGTCCATACTTAGCATTAATGTTTATAGAGGAAGTCACAAGAAAGACTGAAATAATCTCACCAAACTCTGAGGGTGTATTTAAACAAGGTGGTATGACCAATTGTCCATGGCTGGAGCCAAGATTTGGCCTACATTAGCATAAATTAAACCAAGTATCACAAATCCAGTTCTTGGAATATGGAAATTCTGTTATTACAGTGCTGAATTTATGGAAAACACAATGAAGCAACATATACAATGAATTAGTTCAGAAGCTAATGAAGCTACAAGCACTGGAAATACACGTAACGGGTAAAGAATGTTTCTGTCTTAACTTTTCCTGATATGAGTAACCATGCCGTGCAGAAGAACCCCCAGTGCAAGGCACAAAATTATCTTTAGCAATAAATCTGACAATAAATCATTTCATAAACATTCTTCTTATTCACATGGGAGATTGTTGCTTGAAAAATCTCCTTCATAAAGACTGCACGTTTGCAAGTTAATATTGAACCTGTGGCAATAATGAGTCATTGGATAGATAGTGGATGGGTCTATGGTTTTATTTTAATAGAAAGTGTTGGAAGAAGAGAGCCAGGTTTAGTTTTGCAGTTGGCATAAGTAACAAGGGCTGCACCAGTCTGGATCAGACTGTTTTTATCTACACTTCATCTTGTCTTCATCAGCTGTTTATGCGATACAAAAACCTGACATTAGAGTGTTAAAAAAAAAAAAAAATCCATTTCGTACTCATTAACATTTATGGATTGAGATAATTTTTTCTCACCAGCAGCGCTGGGATAGTTTCTGAGCAAAATTCTTTGGTAACACCAAAAAACCCAAAGCAAACAAAACACCTAGCCAAAGTCAGGTTGAAGACAACATCCATTTTAATTTAAACAAGCAAGGAAACAAAATATTTGGAGAAAAAAGGGAAAAAAGAGCTTTTCCCCTGGGATTCATGGAAACAGCTAACGAGACACAAGTTTTAACTGTTTATAACTTCGACTTCTCAGCTGTAACTATTTTAACTATTTTCTGAGATCATAAATCACACACAAGTAGGTGTGAATGCTTTGACATTGAAGTGACTGATCCAGATCAGATAGAACATGTAGACAGTAAGTTTCAATTTATATGTTGGGGTTATCACATATTCAGATTATTAAACCCCACCTTAAATAATAGGACTGCTAAAAAAAAAAGACAAAATAAAATTCTCAAATTCCAGCTGCACTGAGGCAATATAATTTTAGATAATTAGTTTAAAATTTTTTTGCTTGAAATTTGAAAAATTCAAAACAATTTTTAATGTAAGGAGTAGTTTCAAACAAGATGTTTTAGGATTTTGGAAAATGTGTCTTATATTTTTTCCTCTTTTTTCAAAGCAAGAAATTCCTCAAAGATCAGATTCTGATTTGGTTTTATTTCTTGTAATTTTGGTATGCCTCTAAAAATTTCATGGGGAGCACAACAGCTGGAGTGAAACGTTCTAAGCCTTCTCATGGAAAAAACAGGAGCCTGTCAGATAACAGCAAGTGACCATTTTAATCTTAAATAATAAAGTACTCTTCACAGACCAGTAAAGATGCAAGTTGCTGTAATTCAAAGCCATTATTCTCAAACTGGGAGATATTCTCAAGTGTCATAAGGATCCTTGAGAATGTTTTCCAACACAACTTACTTGAGGAAAGTGTGTGTGTATGTGTGGGTGGGTGGGGGAAACAAGAAGTCATTTAACTTCTTTTTATTTACTTTTTTCTCAAACCCCAAACCTGGAAAAAAAAATTAAAAAAGCTTTTTTATTTTTCTTGGGATAGCCTTGTTGAACTGCAGTGTTTGAACTGCACCAACAGTCCCCCCCTTAAATTTTCCGTAATTTTTTCTTTTAAGTCTGACGTTACTAGCAAAATATACTATCATGCTCAACAGCTCAAAAAATCCTAAAGGAATTTTGATAGATCAAAAATACTGTGATGGAAGAGAAATGATTATGAATTAAATGTACGCTGACATTATGTGTGTTAAGAAAGTAGTTCATGTTTACTAGCTTTAAACAAATTAAGTAAAAAGTATCAATATTCTCTTTTAATGGCTTCTTGTTTTTTCCTCATAAATGGCTCAAAACTGAGGAAGCTGGCATGAACTATTCATGGTTCTTGAAAGGTACTCCAACTTGCTGATCCTCTTAAGACTTATCCCTTAAAGAGGACTTTCTAGAAGCATTTTTATATTACAAAACCTCATCCCTGATAAAACTTGGTAGAGCACTGAATTAAAAGAATGGAAATGAGGAGTTTATTATTAAATGTGGATGTACCTCCACTCACCTGGAGATCCTGTCTGGTGTCCTGGGGCAGGGCCACGTGTCACAGACACCCCAGAGCACTTTGACACCACTGCACCAGGTCATTGCCAAAGGGTGGGAACAGCAGGTGATGGCTCAGAAATCCGGGTGTAGCAGAGAAGTTGAGCTACACTTCAATGCAGTTACAGAAGTGAATTCGGGGACACGACTGTTAGTATGTCACTTGTGGAAAATAAAAGAACATTTCCCTGCACAGTTTCTTTTCCTGCATCCTCAAGCTCCACACAGAGAGATATTGTTTTGAAATAACCTCTTAAGTAAAAATAAATGTAAACTTTTTTTTCCCCATATTTTGTCTGTTTTCAAAACTGAAGGAACTTGAGGATACCTTTAAGACCACCAGTAATAAAACTGCACCCTTCTTTCCATGCTCACTGTTTCAGTTGTGCAAGCACTTTTTGGGGTATCCCATGGAGGATCTTCACATCGTGTCTTGGAACCAACTGTCCAGCTTCATCCCCTGGGCCATTTTCAACCCAGTCAACCATAGTACGACTATAAGACAAGATTTCAAGAACAAGTGATTAATTCCTTGTCTTTGCAATCCACCGACCCAAATTAAACACTTTACAACAAAGGTGAATCCAAACAAAAGTGTGCAGCTCTTCCCACTCAGAGAGAATTCAAGTTTGAAATTGAAATCACGGCTCTGGCCTGTTCTTAGCAAGCAACGTTGTGTAGGTGTCACATGTGGCATGCGCATCTGGTTTGGGGGATTTCTCCATACAGTGACACTGAAGCATCTGACATCTGCCAACCTGCGAGGCAGAAGGTGGTTAATCTGGCTACGAGCTTCCAATAAGTGGAAGCAGGCACAGCCTCCGCCGTGCCTTGCTGCCTATGGTCTCCACCAGGAGTTCTGCTGCTACTGGAGTTTCATGAGCAGATAATTACTAGAGTTTTAATTAAACAAGTGTCTGCCTGTTCCAGTTGAATATAGGAGAAATTGTTTGTCCAAAGCAGCTCATCTAGGATGTTTTCAAGGATTGATACACCTGCTAAAATGGCAGACACTCAACATGTCTACACAGGCTTTCACTCTTTCAATATTTATAATTTAATAACACATACTGGTTTTGGCTTAGAAAAGTTATTTGGAAGAAGAGAGAGGGGAGTAGAGAACAAGAATAGCTTTTGTGTCATCTCAGTAAAACAAAAAAAAAATCCATGTCATTAAAATCAGCTGACCGTTTGGTTTAGCTTTTAACTTCAGAAAGACTTTGAACACATATTTACAGATGGAGGACTGGGCAGATTTCTCATGTACTTCAGTTGTAACCTATTCCTTTAACCATTCACTTCCTGCAACAAAAGCTACAACATGAAGGCTCTTTCATTTAACATGAAAACAAAATGAATAAGGCACATAAGTCATAAAGCAAATGCTGTCTGACCTTTCTTTAAAAAAAAAAAAAAAGCGCACCAGTAATCCTCAGCTTCTTCACAAGTCACATGGAAGTCTTTGCCTCTTGCTCTCATCCCACTTAGAGCAGAAAAGCCAGCAAACACCACACTGAACACAGCAAGAAGTACCGCTGCATCAAAACAGCTGGAAGCTGATTTTCCAGGGTTGAATTTGCACATGGAAGTGCACTTCTCAGCTCTCCTCAGCATCCCAAAAGTAGAATCCTGAAATCCAGGTCACATTTCATAAAGAGGCAGACACCCATTATCCCTAGGTTTGTTAGAAACTAGAACTTTCACACATGACTAAAGCTGCCAATATTTTTCTGTTCTCCAGGTTCCGTGAGAAAATACAAACAGATCTGTTAGGAAGGAAACACCTTTGGAATTTAAAACTTTTAGGAATAAAATCTTCTCTCTTTAATTTTTGTTTTCCTCCTTAAATTGAAACTAAATATCATATTGGGGTTATTGGAGCATGGAGGAGATACACAAAATGAGAGGAGACTGCCCTTCGATCTCACTGACCTTTGGATCCTGAGCGAGCAGGACAACCCCCACCTCCTTACAGTCACGCTTTAGCTGCTCCATGTCACTGGGCAGGTAGAGCATGAGCCGTGAACAACTCTTCTTCCCCTGTCACCATACCCAGTGGTCTGCTTCACAAGTGTTTGTACTTCACATATATTATGAGGTTAAAATTATTTGAGAGATGAACAACAAAGAAAACCCTATTTTTCTCCCCCACACCAACACAGACACACTTGCTTTTTCCCCTGCACACACCTTTTGTGACTATTAACCATAAATGTTTAATATTCATAGGGTGCTAAAGAAAAATCTTTTCATGAGGTTGTTACCCATCACTGAAATGCCATTGAAGTTTCATTCTGAAAAATAAACTTGATTTAGAGCTGTGCATTTTCTCAACAACTATCTGTAACAAGCTTTCACCACCCAACAGATCTGCTTATTAAAAGTTATGGTTCTCTGAACAAGTTATATTTTCTGAATAGTATTAAAGAACAGGGATGGGCATAGACTTTCCATTATTCACTGAAAAAGCAACGGTGAGTTAAAAGCAAACACACAAAACCTTAATGGAAAATACCCCCAAGTCCCAGTATGCCAGTGGGTTTGAAGGCTTCAGCACTTTCCTTATGACAGTTACAAAGACTCGCCTCAGCCTGCAGCAAAGCAGGGAACTCGGAGTCCAAGATTAGTACCCTGATGACTGGACTGGTTTCCCTCCTCCTTAAATGTCTCAGGACAGCATACACATCAGCAAAAGTACAAGCAAGACACTCACAGGCAGGATATTTGAGTGTTCAGACTGCTTGACCTGTTATATTCTCCCTTCCACATCTTGCCAGCCACTAGAGCAGCGATGCCGCTGCATGCAGAGGGCGAGATCCTGATCAGTGCGGGGCAAGACTCTCATCTGCACAGAACACCCACGAGCAGAACGAGGGATCGCACAAGAGGGTCTTGTATTCAAGGTTGTGGAAGGCATTTACACCTGTGCCTAGGTTCAGAAAGACAGAAGCATCCTTCATGTGCTTTATACTGCTTCCAAACATCTTCATTACTACAGCTACTACTATAGACAGGTCCCATAATTGCATACTGGCAGAAGGTGGCAGGGAATCAGGGAGGTCATGTGAGGGGAATCATGCATCGTTGTTTGAAATGTCAGATTTTAAACACTTCTAATTTTCCTTCTCTGTGCCCTTGCTGGAAGACATCCCCTCATTGTCCCCCAGCTACAGACCCCTTTGAGCTATTTAAATTGTCAAAATAGGATGGGTGCCTACAAAGGAAACTGTGTATCAGAAGAGGGGTATGGAAGAAGAGACAAAAGGCAAGAAGAGTGGGAGCTAGGAGGGATGGAGTTACAGCAGCAGAGGTATCACAGGAGATAGGATGAGGAAGGGAGCACAGAAGTAGAGGACATGGGATGTGAACAGACTAGAAAAGGAGTGGAGCACAGACAAGAAAATCAAGGTTGGCAGGAAAAGGAAGGGAAGCAGCCTCTTTGTATTACAAACTTCTATGCATGAGTTTTTCCCCTCGATTTCTGCACTGAGCATCAAGCAACACAACAGAAGACACAAATAAGCTGGTTAGTGGTTCTGGTTTTGACAGAGTCTCTCTGCTATTCTCTTTTTCTTCCCTTTTCTCTCCCAGTGGGCTATGCGGTTAAATGCTGACAAACAATTCTGCCAAGTCCAACTTCATCTTCACATCAGCCTTCTGCTTCATTGTCTTTTAGCCTTCTTATCCCTCCAGAAGTATAATCTCACCAGCTCTTGAAGACTGAAGTTCCCAAGGTGTCATCTTTCCTTTGCTCAGCTGACATTAAGTCAAAACCCCTCGAGTTGTTACAGTTGATGTTTATTTGGCAAGAGATTAGAATAAAAATCCTACTGCATTAATAGAGGTTTCTTTGCTGCAGTGACTGATGGTCATTGCAGCTGCTTAACACTTGCAATGTTTTATGGGCTTCAGGCATTGTAAAGTAGACAGAAAACAGGCTGGGTTTTTTTCTCCTTTAGAAACGAACATACATAATGTTATTTTCTCTTTGGTTTTTGGATGATGCTGAGAAAGGAGATTAAAGACAAAGCAAGATTCTAGCAGATGAATAGAATAAAATTTCTAAGCTTGGGACTCTTTTTTGTAACCAATGCTACTGCCTGAAGGATATGGATATTGAGATCAATGCACTGTTACAATAACACTACTTCATATAATAGTACTACAAACCAGGATACTTTGCTGGGTGAAAAGGATGCCAGGGCTTTAAAAGACTGAGAAGAGTTGTCTCTACTTTCACCTCCATTAGCACCCTGTGCCTCCACGCATTTGCTTATCAGGGGTATGGACAGGAAAGGAAGACTTATCCTGAAAAATTTCACTGCAAGTCGGAGTATGACAGAATTTATTATCAAGGTCCTCCTGCCCTCAGCACTCTCCTGAGACCCAAGTCCTTAGCCTGAAGAACACTACTCTCCCATACCTGTTCCCCACTGGCAGGTGAGACCACCACAGATGTGATGTTCTTCTTTATCCATGCTATCCCCAGGGAAGGGAACATCACACTGGGCCAGGTGTCACACGACAGTATGAGGTTAGTATGAACAATATCATAGATAGAGCTGTAGCATTGACCTGATTCTGTTCATTGTGGTTAGACAAGCAGTCCCACAGGGACAGCAGTATAGCGTCCAACATTAGTTGTGATGCTAGGTTTCAAACCAGCCCCTTACTTCCCCTTGACAAGGCTTCTTTGTCTCTGTCATGCTGTCTTGCAACAGTGGACTAATAACTCTTTTTTTTTTTTTTTTTTTTTTTTTTTTTTTAACCTCAATCCTACATAGGTTTGGTGTTCAGAGCTCAGAACACTTCCATGACAGCATCACAGACATTATGGGAGTTTTGCTATAAGTGTGGATTAAGTTTGGCCCTTACCCTTCTTAGCTACAAAATCTTTTAATATATTTTGGGATTCTTATGATACACTATGGAAAATCTTCAGGTAGAAATATCTATGCAGTTGTGCTGGAGGTGCAGCTGTATGCATGGAAACTAAAAGCTTAATCAAGGTCATCGTTTCCTCCCTAAAACAACAGCAAAAAGCCACAGCAATTAAACTTTAAGCTGTGGCCAATAAGGATTTTGACATGTGCATCATAAAAAGGAGTATTACTGATTTCAATCTCTTGAGGAAAGACAGAGGACAGCTTCACAGCAAAAATCAGAATTTCAATTTCATTTCTGAATTTATTTCCCTATTAAGACAGAGATAATTTTTTATGTACTGCTTTTTAAAATGTACTTGCAAATATGGAAGAGATACTAGATAGCATTAAGCTTTTTTCCAGAGCATTCTAGATGCACTTTCAGTGATGATTTTCTATGGTCATCTGTTATTAAAATGACTTGCACTTAACCTTTAAATTTCATCAGTGTGGAACAGTTTGTTACTGGCATATGCCATCACAGTCCTTCCTCACTAAACATCATCTCTCTTCCTTTCCTTATCTGGTGATTAGCTTCAACTGTCTTTAGTGCTAATGAATCATTTGCCAAGCAAGATGGAACACTGTGGACAAACCTCTTACAAGAAGTCACTGACTCATCGGTAAATCCTCTACGAGGCTTCCCACACGGCCCCTTCTCTTTTGCTAGAAGTGGTTGACAAACTGTCATGTAAGAGCGTCACTGCAGTGGGACTTTCAAGAAAATTTTGCCAAAATTTCTGAGTGACAAAACGTTTTGAAGAAAATAATAGCCAGCAACCCTTCCGTCCCACATACACGTACCTCCTGTTTCTTACTACCATTTAAAGTCTTCCCATCTTTCTACAAGTTACTGTACGGCAAAGCTGTGAATATTTTTTCCAACTCCATTCCATTTTTTTCCAAAGGTGGAAAAGCACTGGAAAATTAGGAGATTAGGGTAAAGGGGTGGCATGCAACACATTTGATTTTACTGGACTGTAGCCCTACAGGTTTAACGGGCTCCACTGACCTCTGGGAAACCATGGTGCTGTGACGGACAGTGGCAAATGAGTAGTCAGGTATGAGCTTTGTATGCCGGTATAGCTGCCAAAGACCTCTTAATGTGAAACCACAATTTGAAACAAATTAAAACAAAGGAATGAAAAAAATGGGAAACCAGACAAGAGGATTGTCAGTCTTTGCCAACAGTCTTACAACAGTAAGCTGGAAAAGTCTGATCAGTTCCATGCAATGGAAACATGCAAAAGCAGAGAAACAAGTGGGATATATTCTTTACGGTATACGGTGAACTGAAGCCAAATTAATTGTAATCTGGCCTGCTTCTTTATCTCCTAGAACTATGGTGTGCCAAGACACACAGTCTTTGGGAATAATAACTAAACACCACCACTTTAAAGACTGATCAACTTGCTCCTTAACAGCTGTTCTTCAATGCAATGGAGAATCTCCACCCAGTATGGAAAGGACTGCAGAATCTGACATATTGCAGAAATTGAGTTTA
This sequence comes from Fregata magnificens, assembly GCA_013389945.1. Classification (NCBI taxonomy): domain Eukaryota; kingdom Metazoa; phylum Chordata; class Aves; order Suliformes; family Fregatidae; genus Fregata; species Fregata magnificens. The sequence goes on along the minus strand of WAAD01032132.1, from coordinate 121,268 downwards.
CCAGTTGCTTTACATTTTTCGCTGGTGCTGCTGCTGTTTGTGATGTTTCTCATAGAACTAGAGTCATACCGTCTTTATTGCCATGTACTGTTAGGTCAGTCCTCACCTCCTTTTTAGCATCACTTCTGCTATGAAAAAACTCAAGCTTGACATACAGGGGGAAAGCAATACATTTCAAAGAAAGCAAAAGGTTTGTCTCTCCCTCACAGGGACACACACAGCCCTCATCTGTACTCACAAACATACACTGGACTCCAGCTGAAGTTTGTGACCTTATTTTTGTCACTCGGAAGAAAGACTCTCACAGCACACGATTTGAAGGAGAAAATGGTCTGCAGCATCCCTTCTTAGTCGCCACTGATCAGACCAAGATCAACTCTAGACACAGGCAAAGTAGGCGGTTGCCTAAGGCAGCATAACGGCAATGCCTCTGATGTTCATTTGCCTCCAGCTGAATTGCAAAAAGGCTAGGTGTTGCTTTTAGCAACCAAAAACTCCAGGAGTGTAAGGAGAAGGATACTGTTAGCAGATCCAGCTCCTCCTGTAAAATCACCAGCTGCCACCCTCTCCCACCCTGACCATAGTCTTTGGCATAGTGAAATTCAGTTCTGCATACACCGCTGAGACAGTTCTGGGGTCCGGTGCTCTCTGAGACAGATTCTAACCTGCGGAGAATCATGCTCAAATGTCCGATGGCAAGACCTGATCAGCAATGCCTGCTATAAACACCAGTGTTTGCTGTGGAGCTGAAAATTCCAGCACTAGGGCATGATTGCTAGTCTTGCTGCAAAAACAACCCAGTAAGAAGAGAGGGAATTCAGCTTCAGTACTGAAAATGCCTGTTTTAAGAAATCAAAACAAAACAATAAAACAGGGGAGGGGGAAGCCAACAGTAAAGGTACTGTTGGATCTTTCACCTTGCCTCAGTTACCATGTTGTTTCTGGTTTCTCTGCAATTCAGAGAAGCAGCACTGCCTGCCAACCTTAGAGCAGCAGCCAGCCGGGCTGCTAGCATCCAGGGGTGCCCGAGTTTGCAGAAAAACAGGACCCCGAAGGTCTGCAAAAGCTGCTTTCTTCAAATCTGGCTGTGCATCATAATTTCTTTGTACATGAGATAGAGACAATACTTAACCACCTCACACATAAGAGAGGAGGTTAAATGAAACGTGTTTGCATAGCTCCCTGGAAGGTGAGAGACTGCATACAAATTAGAATATTATATAGCATTTGTTATTTTTTTCTACTCTGTATTAATTCCTTTTATGCATATTTCAAAAACAGTCCCTTAAAGCACACCAAGATAATAAAAGAAATGCCACCTCACCCTGTCTCCCGGTTTCTAGAGTCTGATGTTTGTTGCTATGAAGCTTTTTTTCCTTCCTTGTTACTGAGAATTTTTTGGTTCGAATATTTGCATTAAGTCAAGATAAAGCATTTGGCCATGACTGCTGCTTATTCCTCAGTTGCTGCATTCCTTATTTTTCCCTTGTGGTACAGAAACCAGTCACAAGGACAGTGGGAGCAGTAAAAAACAAGCAAAGGCAGACAAGTTACCTACAGGAAAGAGACCACTCATCAGGAATGACAGACCCAGAGGGGGAATCGCCAGCAGACTGAAAATTCATTGTATTAAACATTGAGCAGCAGTCCTCAGCCTCTTTTCACTCTCACACATCAGACACTCAACTGTTTTCAGTGCCTGCATCTGGGATCTCACCACGTAGCCACCAGCAGGGACAAACTCTTTCCCCAGCCCCCGATCCTCAGCATACTTCTGAGCCATTTCTCATTTTTCCACACACAGAGAAAAATAGGAGAGAGAGAAAAGGGATATCACAGTCCACAGGGACTCTGATTTGCTTTGCAGCAACTGCATCACATTGCCTGGTACCCATTTCTTGGGAAGTTGAGCCCTCAGAGCCAATTGCTCTGTACTCAGCAGGTATCTGCAGAGCACACCCAGTGTAAGAGCTACTCCAACACACCTTCAGCGATAACTGGATTGCTTTGTAACTCACAGATCACCCTGTTCAGGACTTTCTGGCCTGACTGATATCCAGTTCCACACACATCAGAACCTGATGTGCAAGTTTGTCTGGTTTCAAGCTCCAGTATCACAATAAGCTGAATGATCAGCAAGGACAGAAGTTGATTGTCATCAGTGGAAGATGGGTCTGGTTTATACTGATGAAACACCCATTCTTCTCTCAGGACACATCACAGGTTAGATGATCTGATGCTGTCCACTGCTGACCTGGTTATCAGCTGGGAACCTGGTAAGGAGCAGAGCACTTGCTAATCCAAACCTTACACAGTCACAAGCAGCAAAAGTAGCTTCTGCCCTGAGGTTGCACAGGACATCGGTGGGATGAACACAGATCCCGGAGCAGTCTTTTTCCAGCACCCAGCCATGTGCAACTTAGGAGTTAAAAATTCTCAGACATTGATGTTTCAGTCCTAAGGAGCATGTAGCTAAACGGTATCTTGACTGCAGCAAAAAGATCCCTGGTTAGGCAGCTCCATTCCTATAGGTGAGCAACAAGACATATATGATTAAGAAAAGCTTTGACAAGTAGGGACAGACTGCTTTCTGTGCACTGCCTTCTCTTTATCACAGCTTCCCTTTCCTGGTCCCTTAAGTCTTCTAATCCTCCAGTCTCATCAACTTTGCTCCACAGGGAAGCAGCACAACCATCAATTTAAATTATTTTGAACAAAACTGCATTGTCCCAACACTAAACACAGCACCTCCCAAAATTCTACTAAGATCTGTATGGCTGAAGAGCACTTTTCATCTTCCCATTTTTCATGCCTTTGGGGACACCTCTCCAAAACTATATATAAGTGTTTCATCAAGGCCTATTAAACAGCCTGAAAAAATCCCACATCAAGATTTCCTTCTGAACCACAAATTTATATTGTTTGTAAAGTCATTTGGTGGAGCTTTATAGATACTGGGATTCTCACCCCTGGTACTCATGATGGACCATCTCCACAGGTAGGCCAATTCCATGCAAGCTCTTCTCTGTGCTAGGAACACTGTCAAGTTCATCTTATAAATCCTGATTAAGCACACGTATGTGTACCTGGGTGCATGTACACTCTTGAAGGTCTGGCAGTCTGTATGTGTGCACACATGTATTGGGGCAGGGGCTGCTGAGCTGGAGAAGGGCACAGGCTTCTGGCATCTGTGCTCATGATGCAAGGCAGAGCACCCACACTGCCATCCCCCGTGCCTGAACCCAGCCTGCTAAGAGGCAAGAGACAGTGATGACACAGGTCTTGATGACTTCACAGACTTTTAACTTGTAGTTGAGCTACTGCCTGGGTATGATATGAAATTTTGGAAATCCAATTGGGTTTTTTTGATTTAGGGTTTGGGTTTTTTTAATGCAATTTGATGCCTTGCAGAGAAAGCAACAGGGTTTTTGGAATAAATAAGATCTGGTGAAAAAGAAACAAACAAACAAAAAATCCTTCTGAACTTGCAGATAGCTTGTGGGTGAAACATATGCTGATGCTGCCTCGAGAGCAGCCTTAGTCATTAATATTTAGACTATGTAATAAAATTGAGACATGAAGGGATTTCCAATGTTTAGAAATATGACAATTCTGTTGCCAAAACAAGGACAAAAGTGATGGAACAAAATGTCTAGCATATGTAATAAGCTTAACTTTGCCAACATCCATTATTTGACAAGAAAATCCTGACAAGAAGATTAGCAAGACATATACCAGGCTTTCCTTAAGAAAAGTAATGAAGATCTTTGTTTACATCAGAACTGGGCACTGGAATTTGGATATGAGCTGGACCATTTCCAGAACATGAGGGAACACACTGCTCTAGTGCTTGCTCCATCTCACCAGACATGACTTGCTGTGAATCAGAAGTCAGAATTCAAACTTCAAGCCTCTTCCAATCAATAATTTGTTGAAGCAGACTAATGGGACAGTTAGCATTCCCAGATTTATGGTGAGAGTTATGGATTATTATGAGTAGTATTATCATCACTGCTAGACATTACTTTCTTCATTTGGTTACCTTGCCAGTAAAAGATGTCTGCTGATAATTTAATGTAGCCTTGTACTTCACAAGAATTTCTTCATGGCCTGGTGTATATAAATGCAAACCAAACACAGGAACAAAGTAAGACACACCTAGAAAAGGCACGTTCAACACTGTATCACATTAAATCATTAGCAATACGACCAGCAATACTAGTGATATATGTATATGTGATGTACCTGTACACATATATATTTTACACAGTTAACAGAACCAGTAACCAAATGATAGGATAATATGCTTATATTTGGGCATCAGAAGAAATAATACGATATCTTGAAATTCTAGGATTTCAATGACTTTCTTTGACTGTAATTCTAAAAGGCTCCTGTTCTACAGACCAAGACACTCACTCATCTCCACCCATTGAATCCCTCTGAAACACCCCAAAAGCGTGCTCTAAGCACAGCCATTCTTCTCTAAGAGTTTTGTCTTGTGTCTTTACACTGCATCAAGCCAAAGCCCCTGGTTTTCACATTTGAGGACTTTTTACCTAGTCTCTCCCAGTTTCCTTAAAATCATTAAACCTTAAACCTATTTCTTCTACCTCACCATTTACTGTAAACAATTTGGACAACAAATAGAGTCTGCTAGAAGTTATCCTGTTTATCTGGATTGCGTAAATCATAGAATTATAAAAAAAAAAAAGTCAGGTTCAAAGTCACCTTGAGATCATCTAGCTCTATCATATTGCTCAGGGCCTTGTCCAGCTTAGGTTTTGAATTTATCATCATCATGTGCTCCAGCCCCCTAACGAACTCATTGACCTTCCATTGAACTCTCTCAAGTTTGTCAATGTCTTCCTCATACCGTGGGGCCCAAAACTGGACACAACACTCCAGATGCAGCTTTGCAAGTGCTGGGATAAAAAGAACACCCAGGTCCCTTCATCTGGTGACTGTGCTACTGCATGGGGTTTGCGTGGCAAGGTTTTGGTAGCAAGGGGGCTACAGGGGTGAGTTCTGTGAGAAGTTGCTAGAAGCCTCCCCCATGTCTGATAGAGCCAATGCCAGCCAGCTCCAAGACCGACCCACCGCTGGCCAAGGCCGAGCCAATCAACAACGGTGGTAGCACATAACATATTTAAGAAGGGGGAACAAAAAAACCCCTGCGTAATTACAGCTGGAGATAGGAGTGAGAATATGTGAGAGGAACAACTCTTGCAGACACCAAGGTCAGGGAAGAAGCGGAGGGAGGAGGTGCCCTAGGTGCCGGAGCAGAGATTCCCTTCCTCTGCAGCCTGTGGTGAAGACCATGGTAAGGCAGGCTGTCCCCCTGCAGCCCATGGAAGTCCATGGTGGAGCAGATATCCACCTGCAGCCCGTGGAGGACCCCATGCTGGTGAAGGTGGATGCCCAAAGGAGGCTGTGACCCTGTGGGAAGCCCACGCTGGAGCAGGCTCCTGGCAGGACCTTGCAGACCCATGGAGAGAGGAGCCCACGCCGAAGCAGGTTTGCTGGCAGGATCTGCAACTCTGCAGGGGACCCACGCTGGAGCAGTCTGTTCCTGAAGGACTGCACCCCATGGAAAGGACCCACGTTGGAGAAGTTCGTGAAGAACCGCAGCCCATGGGAGGGACGCCACACTGGAGCAGGGGAAGAGCGTGAGGAGTCCTCCCTCTGAGGAGGAAGGAGTGGCAGAAACAACGTGTGATGAACTGACCACAACCTCCATTCCCTGTCCCCCTGCGCCGCTTGAGGGGAGGAGGCAGAGAATAATCAGGAGTGAACTTAGGCCCAGGAAGAAGGGAGGTGCGGGGGGAAGGTGTTTTAAGACTTGCTTTTATTTCTCATTACCCTTCTCTGATTGGATTGTTAATAAATTAAGCTAATTTCCCCAAGTTGAGTCTGTTTTGCCCGTCACGGTAACTGCTGAGTGACCTCTCCCTGTCCTTCTCTCAACCCATGAGCGTTTTGTTATATTTTCTCTCCCCTGTCCAGCTGAAGAGGGGGAGTGAGAGAGTGACTTTGGTGGGCACCTGGCATCCAGCCAGGGTCAACCCACCACAGCTGCATACACCCTGATCCTGCTTTATCACATCCTCTCTTTCTGGTCTCTTTGCAATTGTTTGGTACAATCACTTGAGACTTGATGTTTTACAGGAAAATCTTATTTAAAAAAATAATCATACAATAAAAGGTGTATAAATAAGAATCCCAGCTGATCTGGGCCCCAAAGACAGGAAGAGATGGATGCTAGAAATAGAAATATCATAAATTAGAAAAAATAAGCTGACTGACCCAGAAGTTAATGAAAGCAGATGGAATTAATGCAGAAGTGCAAATACATTTCCACTTAGACTGCGGAGTAGAGATCACCCTCCCATTAACAGGGTAGGGATTACTATTACTATTACATTCTACTTGGAGAAAACTGTCAACAAAAAAAACCCAAACCCATAAAGCAGAGGAGAATAAGACTTTAAAGCCATTCAGTATACTTTCAGGCTTCTCAAGAGGGATCCTGTGCCTGAAGAAATTAGATTTTCCTTCAGAACTTCAAAGTACCTCCAGCCCCTCCGTGGCACTCTGAGTGCCATGCAGACTTGATTGTTCCATAAATAAACACGCTGAGGGAAGGAGTAGAAAAGCAAAGTGAATACAGGAACCTAAATACCACCTGAGACATTTTGCTCTGTCTCCTGCTGTCACTAGTAGATCCATCATACAATAATTTTCTTAAAACAGACACAACTGCTAGACAGATAGGGTCCCCACATAAGAAAGCTAATATGAGAAGAAATTAGTATAGCCTGACCATCATTAACATTTACTATGTTACCGGTAACATTTATTATGCAAACTAAAGCCTGATTCTATTTGGGCTTTTTGTTTTCACAGGGAACTGAACCCTTTCTTCTTCTTGATCTGTGCTTTGAAGGCTTCAGCCTTTGCCTATCCACCATCCCAGAGTGGGTTGGTATTGGGGACAAAAAGTCCTTTACTCTTGTGCATATCACTTCTCTTTCTCTTGTGGGATTTTGGATCACCTTGCTCAGCCCAAGGCAAGGATGTAAATAAAGGTAGGGGAGTAAGGAAAAATAGAAACCAAGCTCCCAGAGAATGCTTATTTCCATCTAGCAACATATAGGCACTGTATAACCTCTAGAAAAATTGGATAACTTACCCATATTTTAATATTTGCATATAGTAATGGGAACAGCGATCCAATGATGGTATCAGGCAACCTCAGACTTGCACAGCAGAGGAAAAGGAGATGGGTGCACTGGTTTGAAAATGACCCGTTCAATATATTCCTCAATGACCTGGACAAAGGGATAGAGTGTACCCTCAGCAAGTTTGCCAACGATACCAAACTGGGAGGAGTGGCTGATACACTAGGAGGCTGCGCTGCCATCCAGCAAGACTTGGACAGGCTGGAGAGCTGGACCGAGGGGAACCAAAGGAAATTCAACAAGAGCAAGTGTAAGGTCCTGCACCTGGGGAGGAACAACCCCATGCACCTGTATAGGTTGGGGACTGATCTGCTGGAAAGTAGTACTGCTGAGAAGGACCTGGGAGTGCTGGTGGACAGCAGGTTGACCATGAGCCAGCACTGTGCCCTTGTGGCCAAGGCGGCCAACGGGATCCTGGCGTGCATCAAAAGGAGTGTGGTCAGCAGGTCGAGGGAGGTTATCCTCCCCCTCTACTCAGCCCTGGTGAGGCCACATCTGGAGTACTGTGTCCAGTTCTGGGCTCCCCAGTTCAAGAAGGACAGGGAACTGCTGGAGCAAGTCCAGCAGAGAGCCACAAAGATGATCAGGGGACTGGAGCATCTCTCTTATGAGGAAAGGCTGAGAGACCTGGGTCTGTTCAGCCTGGAGAAGAGAAGACTGAAGGGGGATCTTGTCAGTGCTTATAAATATCTGAAGGGTGGGTGTCAAGAGGATGGGGCCAGACTCTTTTCAGTGGTGCCCAATGACAGGACAAGGGGCAATGGGCACAAATTGGAACACAGGAAGTTCCAGCTGAACATGAGAAAAAACTTCTTTACTGTGAGGGTGACAGAGCGTTGGAACAGGCTGCCCAGAGAGGTTGTGGAGTCTTCTTATCTGGAAATATTCAAAACCCACCTGGACGCAGTCCTGTGTGTCCTGCTCTAGGTGAACCTGCTCAAGCAGAGGGGTAGGACAAGATGACTTCCAGAGGTCCCTTCCAACCCCGACCATTCTGTGATTCTGTGTCACTGATTTAGGTGCAAAAGTAACCCTCTTGACCCTGATGTAACTGCTTGTGTGAGAAAAGCAAGGAAGACGGGGCTCAGGAACAAAGTAGGTGACTCTCCTGATGCTTCCCAACAGACAAGGCTTATTTTTACTACTGCTATTAATTTACCTAGTTATACTTAGTGACACTTAGAAAAAGATCACAGACAGTTTTAATTTGTTAAAATGAAGTATATTGAGCTGCTATTTATTTATTCACCTTCCTTAGACAGAACTAAAATAGCTGAGAAATTAGTACATTAATTTATCGTTTGTTCTGAAATCTCATTTGTTTCAGTCAGAGTCACTAAGGAGCAAGTGTTTCTAGGTCTTGTGGTTGTCCAAATGGAAGCAAGAAGCTTCTAGAAACTTACAGAACTGAGAAGCAGAGCTACCTGTTAACCCACTCTCACTAAAATAAGATCAATCTTTTGAAAGCAATGACTAAGAGGCTGCTAAAAATTAGCAAAACCCACAAGTTGCTTTACCCCAAATAGGATGTACCCTCATACATTCAGGGACAGCACATGGACACAGGAACCCTTGCCCAACCTTCTTGTCTGTATTAACTGTAGGAACGTGTCTACAACTGGGGCTAGGGAAATAAAGCTTTTATTTTAAGTTTTCACAGTGAGCAGAGAAATTGACTGGGATTAACACCCCAACTGCCAATCCAGGAGATAAGCTAAGTGTAATTGCATGATTGTCCCAAAAACATGGGGACTTGGCACAATTGTTTTCTTCTCATTTTGTTATGATCTTCAAGAAGGAAGACTACTCCTTAGCCAAACACTTTCCATGGGTAAGTTTACAGCATGCAACTAATTGCCTAATAAATTTTTAATTGAAAGATCCAGACTTTTCTGAAGTTATGTCCATTGCTGCACAGTGAACCATTTCTAAACAGAACTTCCAACAAGGTCAAAGTTTTCCATAAGCACTGTGTTCCCTGTGCAGAGTTCAAAAGTGAGGGGACAGTAACACCTTATTCACTTCCTCCCTGCACCTTAAAGACTATATTCCATCACACACACCCCCCAAGCAAGGGCACAGTTTCCTCATTTGCTGTTCTGTGTGAGAAGTCAAGAAAAAAAGAAAAAGGCTGCATCCTAGAAACGTGCACTTCTCCCCATAACCAAAGGTCAGAGCTGATGTGCCTTCTACCAGCCCAGGAACGTTTGCATTATACCTTAGGGATCCATTTGCCATTACTCATGTGATACATCTCAAATCCAATGCTGTCTGCTAATATACTAATATTTCCATTACAGTGGTTTGTATAAATAAGACAAGTAATTAACTGTAAAAAAACCCAAAGAGATCCATTAATTGCAATCTCTTGTCTTCTGTTCTCTAGAGCATTTTCAAACCAGTTTGTCTTTTTGTTTTATTTCCCCCTTGGCCAAGGCCCATATGCAAAAGCTTTGGGATCTGGATAGGCTGGATCTATGGGCTGAGGCTAGCTGTATGAGGTTTAACAAGGCCAAATGCCAGGTCCTGCACTTTGGTCACAACAACCCCATGCAACGCTACAGGCTTGGGGAAGAGTGGCTGGAAGGCTGCCTGGCAGAAAAGGACCTGGGGGTGCTGGTCGACAGCCGGCTGAACATGAGCCGGCAGCGTGCCCAGGTGGCCAAGAAGGCCAACGGCATCCTGGCTTGTATTAGGAATAGTGTGACCAGCAGGTGTAGGGAAGTGATCGTGCCCCTGTACTCGGCACTGGTGAGGCCGCACCTCGAATACTGTGTTCAGTTTTGGGCCGCTCACTACAACAAAGACATTGAGGTGCTGGATCGTGTCCAAAGAAGGGCAACACAGCTGGTGAAGGGTCTAGAGCACAAGTCTTATGAGGAGCGGCTGAGGGAACTGGGGCTGTTTAGTCTGGAGAAGAGGAGGCTGAGGGGAGACCTTATCACTCTCTACAACTACCTGAAAGGAGGTTGTAGTGAAGCGGGTCTTGGACTCTTCTCCCAAGTAACTAGCGATAGGACGAGGGGAAATGGCCTCAAGTTGCGTCAGGGGAGGTTTAGATTGGACATCAGGAAAAATTTCTTTACCGAAAGAGTGGTTAGGCATTGGAACAGGCCGCCCAGAGAGGTGGTGGAGTCGTCATCCCTGGAGGCGTTCAAAAAAGGTGTAGACGTGGCACTTCAGGGCCCAGTTTAGGAGTCATGGTGGTGTTAGCTGATGGTTGGACTTGATGATCTTAGAGGTCTTTTCCAACCTTAATGATTCTATGATTCTATGATTCCTCAAAGCCTTGTGCTCAATGACAAAAGTGAAGTTTTGCAGTAGATCTTCATATCTGATAAAAGGAATTCCTGATAGTTTTGATGCAAACATACGTGATAGACTGTGCGTTGCAAGTCAGCTTTCCAAACCTCAGAACACATCAGTGGATACTTATAAATGGATTGTATAAGTATACGTGAATTGGCTCGCCCACCTACCTTCTAGATCTGCCCATGTGAGCCACTAGCCCCCTGGAGGATGGCCAGCCAGTGTACTAGATGCTGCTGTTAGCTATTAGAATCACTTAAATTAGCAATGACTTAAAACCTGCCCGGAACTAAAACAAAATAATAACCCTTTACTTAATCAGGTCCTGCATCTTTCCAGCACGTGAACACATGTCTGTAAAGGTACTAGATGAACAGGAAAATTATGAAGAGCCTCTGGCAATATTTCATATTGTTAGTAATGTGAGTAGCCCATATACCGACCTCTCTGATCGAGTCAGCAACAATAATGCCCATCTCCTAGTTATGCCTGAATATATCAAGTATTCCCAGTGCATTCAAAGTGACCATCTCATATGCTGCTTGGAACTAATGCTTCACAGAGAACTTTCCACATTCTTTTGCATAAACTGAGCTTGTTTTGCTGATAACATTGGTCATATACTGCAAAGAAAACCCTAATCAAAGGATCTACAGGCTGTTCTCCTACCCTTCTCTTTCCTCCAGCCTTTCAGAGTTTATTGCATGTTGGAGCCTACACAAGTGACAGTTATCTGACAGCAAAAAAGAGCTAAGATTATAAAGTCAACAAACCAACCACAACTCTCCTATTCTGTATTCCTGCTACAAGGTAGGAGGAATCAGGTCAAGAAGGTCAGTAAGCAGCTGTAGAAAGGTGATGCACAGTAACCCTTGGCAAACCAAATCCTGCACTTTAGGCCTGACCTGTGAGAACTCCAGGACTTGCCGGTATTACCAAAAAGCCTGTTTACCACCACATAAATAGACGGTACACTTCCACTTCTATTCCATTTGCTTTTAAAGGAAAAAAAAAAAAAAAAAAGGAAAAAACCACCCCAAATAAAATAAAAATATTTTCAAAAAAATCAAACAAACAAAAACCCCCAAAAAACCAAATAACAACAAACCAGCCAATATGTTGAAAGATTTTACATTGTAATCCTGGGATATATACACTTTACTCACACTTTATACCCAATAATCAGAAAATATAGTCCTTTTAGCCTTTAAAAGTAATTCTCAGTCCAAAACAAAACCTCAAAAATATCAGTAAATGCTGTTTGAGAGTATGAGCTATTTGAAGGTCAGGTCATCCTACCTACTTAAAGTTATCTTCTATGTCCCTACAGTGTTGTATTCTGCACAGCATTGAACACTACTGCTTTTACCATTTCACTCAAAGGTGGAGCCAAACACAGTGATGGCAACTATCCAACCTTCAACTTTAAGCAACTGAAGTAGCCTTGAGTTCTGATTATGATCTAGCACGTGCAGTTGTAGCATTTTTGCTTCCACCACTCTACAGACAGCATCTTATCTGAAGGGTTGATTGCAGCCCTAATGAAACTTTAATCTACAGGCTCTTCTGCTGTAGATCATTCCATCTCAATTACTTATCATCCAGTTATTTACTCTACTAAATTCATTGGTTTGAAACATGGAGGATAAAATTAAGCAACCATATATTTACTGCTTAATTTCCAGATCAGGGTTTTACCTTATACGTACACACTGTAGTATAAGAGTATTTTACTGAGTATCATGTACAAGCATAGTAGTGCCAAAAGCCAGTTTTTTAAAGCCCTTTTAACGATTTGCCTCACTGTCGTCACATAAATTGGTCAGGTCAAATAACATTTTCAAACACAAGCCATGAAACTAAAGATCATACATTGAGAGGAGGTGGCCAAAAGACCCACACTATCTAGTGGTCAACCTGGTACACAGGCTACTTTAAGCAGTTTGTCATATGGATTTTTATTTTATATATGAAAATAAGTAAGGGCCAAACTGTGTCCCCTCAGGTTACATCAGCTTAAATCCAGAGCTGCCTGCAAAATGATCTAAACAAAGAGGAAGGGGCATTATAAGAGCCTATTTCCTCCGTCTGCCCAACTGAGACACTTGTATAGACGTCAGTGATTCAGCATAGTTTCCTCAGATTTCTGTAGAGTACTCCCCCAGGATCATTCACCTCTAATGTATTATTTATTTAAATGAAAATTGCACTTAATGGAGTTTGGATTGCTTGGCAAAAGAATCTCAGTGTGAAACCCTCTTTCATGTGAAAAGCATCATCCTCTCATAAGTAGCCCTGTTGACTTTATTTGTGACTGCCATCACAAATAAGTTTCCACAACATGGCCTTGGTCTACAATCACTGATAGACCATCACTTCAGCAGCATCTTCCTGGATTGTTGACCAAATGGACCAGTAGCTCTAGTCCAGCTCCCTACATATTAGTGGCTGTAGAGTTTCATCCTTAGCCTGCATTTCTGCCTTCCTTGAATGAACATCAAATGAGTGAGTTTACTAGCACAACTAATCTGAACTGATAAGTGCAGTAGATGGTGACTTTTCTCCTGTTCTTAAGAGGATGAAATTTGTGTAGAAAAGCAGATAAGGGACAGATTTATTGTTTTAAGAGATGGAGGTGCCACATGTTGATACTCCCAGTAGTAATGTCAGAGTCCAGTGGATTTTTTAGAGAAGTGCTGTCTCCTCATTGCAGCTTCCTTTGCCCCCTAAAAGTTATACGAACAGCATGAAAGAGGGAGATTGAGACAATGTCCCGGGGAACCTGAGCTCATGCAAGCTTGGGAGAATCCAGTCAGTGCAGGTGGACTGTGACCAGTGTTAGCAGTTCCCTGCAGTAGTGTTGTATGCGTGCTTTCTGACCCCACATGGCACACAGCAAGAGAGCAAGCCCTGCCTTCGAATGGGAGCAATTGTTGTGACAGGGCATGAAAATGCTTTGGTTATTAATACAGGAGCGATTCCACTTTTCAGTGAACAACTCAAGGTGCATATTTCTTAGTGGCTGAACTGATGAGCAAACTGTGCGGTAACAAACAGGACAGAAATAGGTCTTACCTTACATTTTCAGCACAAACCCCCACCTTTTGCACAACATGTCAGAGAATAGCTAAACAGCAACACTAAACTAAGTATCAGCAAACTGTATTTATCTGACCTGTCTGCAAATCAAACCACCAATTGTGTACTTCTTTGCAATACAGTCACACTGTGTTTAGCTGCTAAAGGGAGAAACAACAGTCTATCATGACAACACAGGGTTGTGTGAACAGGTTTCGTCAACTAATGAACCCTCCTTCAAAGAGTTTATAGGCTGAGGGAATGCAAGTGTTACGTAAGGGAGGAGAGGAATAAAAGAATCAGGTCTTTCAAATGCATCAGTTTTTCAATATTTACAAAGTATGCAAAGCCAGACAAGTACCTCTCTTTCAGGTAAAATACAGTCTTAACTCATTTCCTCTCCCTCCCAATGAAATCTGCATCAATAAATTAAGCCAATTCCATCTTTCTGGAAAGAAATGTTCTAATATGTTTTGTGTCTGAACAGAAAATTAACAGCGGACTTTTGCTTTTTAACCAAGAACTTTAGAACATGCTTTGTTTGAAGTCTGAAATCAGTTTCCCTGATGTGTTTCTCTTTCCTCCCACGCATCACAAGAGAGAGCGGAGAAATAGCCTTGTAGTAAATCTTTACATACAGACCTAGATTGTGTGTGTGTGTTAACAAACGTGTTTTTCTAGTATATGTCCCATGATTTCAACTGTTATTTACTGGAACTTTAAACACAAGTCCAGAAAAGAGAGAGACACACAAGAGCAGTTTTGAAATTATTCACTGCAAGAAAAGCCTGAGTCAAGAAAGCATATGTCTTAGTCAGAACTCCCACATGCAGACTCTTAAACTATAGTTACAAATATTGAGTAACAAGCATCCTTGTGCAATCCTGGGTAGGAGGAAATTTTGGATTCTTTTGATAAGTCTGTTATGAACTGGTTCCACTTCATGCTTCAAACAAGTGATCTGGTGTGGCAAATCCAAAAAAAAGAAAAAAAAATCCAGAACAAAAAAACCCAACCAAACAAACAAGGAAAAACCCACCGCCCCCCCAACGCTCTCTCTCTCTCTCTCTCCCCCCGTCCCCTCCCCCCAGTCTGCCTTCTAAAAGCAGTTTCAAGAAAGATAGTCCTCTTATCTTCCTCCCTACCTTGCACTCATAACCTCACAAATTAGTTAAGTGGCGTATAGTCTAGCTCCATCCCCCATCTCAAGTACATAGAATAAAAGTGGAATTTACTGCTACTTTAGCCTGCAGGTCCTACCTCTTCCTGTACAATACTTCACTCCTCTCTAGTCCTTGAGTTGTGTAGGGTAGGAATTGTGTTAGTCCCTGCTCACATTAGTTCAATCACCGAGGTGCCCTGCTTGTGACCCTGTTTTTGTCAGTCCTGTGATTAATGAGGTTGTTTTCCCACAAAGCAGTGTGATACACATACTAGACATGCAGTCCTTTCAGATTTAAGAAGGACAAAGGCTCCTCAGAGCTGCCTGTAATATCAAATCTGCTCAGTCCTGAAGGTAAGGTATCTGAAGAAATAAAGTGCAGAGGTCAACACAATTTAAACCGCTGTCTAATCTGACACTTGACAGCAAATATTTGCTTCACTCAGTCCAAGTCATTTGGTTTTGCTTTCTACAGCACTATTCACAAGTTGACCCTGCTAGTTACTTGGAACCAAACATCATCACTGCAACTTGTCATTTCCCAAAGGAAACTCCTTGTCAGCTCTAACAGAGCACATTGTTTCCTCCCCATGTACACCTCCACCATTTGTACTGAGCATCTCTGACACTCACTGCAGTTTTCGTTTTAACTCTAACTGCCCTCAGAATTTTATCTACCATCTCAGATAATCTTCTGATCAAGGTCATCAGCATTTTTTACACAATCTACCAACTGTTCTTGTAATTTCAAGGTTCCCAAAACAGAGCAAAGTAACACATCCGTTGTTCTCAATAGCTGAATTTTTAAGAGCTGGAGCCCCAGAGGAACCCTCACACAAGTATCACTCAACTTGTTTCTTTCTTTGACCAGCAATCTACCTCAAAGCAACAGCCATTTCTTCCAAACCCCCACCTTTCTGTGGACAAAAATTGTTTCCAATATTACTTCCCCTTAAATATAACACAGCAAAAGGTGACGGGTACTTTATCCTGCAAGTGGTAACAGTTTTCCTGTGTATGAGAGGTCATGACCATTTCCCCCGACAGAAAAAAATATGTTAAGTAGTGCTGGCAAAGGCTCTAAGACCCACTTCTTTTATTCATTTGCCAGTTGACCCTGTCAGATCATGGCATGAGCACAAAAGCAGTTTCATGCTATGGATATTGAGTATAGATTCCCTCGTTTGTTTATTTATTTTAAGCAGCTCAAGTTTGTGAGCACTGAATAAAACAGTATGTTTTTCAGCAAACTCTAATTAAAGCTGTATCTCAGAAACAGTGGCAATTTGGATGAAGTTCAAGCACGTAGGGGCAACTGATGAGATGATTATTCAGTCAGCACCAAACAGATCCCTGCTTGAGACTTTCCCTGTTCATCTCTCTTTCAGATCATTCTACAATTAGCTACATATTTGCAACAAATTGTCCTTCTTGACCCTCCATGCCATTACACTGACTATCGACACAACTCCACAGAATTTAGCAATTTTAACACATCTTGTTTGAAAACACTGGAGAAAGATAATTAGCTTTTTTAAAATATATCTATATATATTTTTAGACAGTCCTCACTTCCACTTGCAGCTAGGAAAATCGGCAAGAACCTCATCTATCCTAGCACAGCGGCACTCACTCCAGCATTCAGAAGCATTTTAGCAACCCACAAGGGACTATGACCACAAATCAAGGCTTGAGAGGCCTTAAAGTTGTTGTTACGATTTCATCAAGACATTAGATGCAGGGCTCAGAAAGCTTTTCTGAGCTTCCAACTACCATGCTGGGTTTGAAGCAGACACCTAATTCTGACACTTGACAGGTGTGATGAAACCCTTCTTTGGTATCCCGCTATACCAGTGAAGCAAATACAACAAAAATATTCACCATACAAGTGACTTTCAAGTCACTACAGGTCAAAAGACAGATGTTAATTTCTTTTACTGCTATGATTCTAATTCCTACACTTCTTGCTCTATAATTTAAAACATGCCCCTCCACCCCTTAATCAGACCTCAGAAATTATCCCCTTACAAAACTGTCTTTAGTCGAAGAATCTATTCACCTATCTTCCTCGACCCAGTTGTTCTCAATGACTGTCAACTTAAGGATTGTGCCTTCACTCTGTTTTCACAGAGACATTCAACTTTCCTCTCCCTTTTCCCCTTAACAAAACAACAACAAAAGTTCAAGATACTATGTAAAATTTTAGTCACTAATTTCCAATACGAGGCCTTATATTCAAGTGAATACTCAACTGAGTAGTTAGCTAGTCTAATTAAACTCACTTTGGTCTGATTAACTGCAATTATATTTCACAGTTGCTTTGTGCTCTCTGTTAAGCTCCATTTTCAGTCCTGTATCTCTGCTCAGTGTGGTGAGCATTTCACTCCACTGACTTCCATTAGGAGCAGCTCTCTTTTACCCTCTAGGCTTAATACTATTCATTGCCCTTTCAAATTTGACTAGTTCAACCACAATCATCTTCCTTGCTTATCTCTAAGTAATACCAACCTCCCATCTTGTCAAGTTTGCCCATCGCAGCATTTTCAACTGCAGCACTTGTAATGTGATAGGACATTTGAAATTTCCTTTATTTAACAACTAGTTATCACACAAGAGGGAAAGCAGGCAAATTAAGAGAGGCAGGAATTTACCCTCACACTTCAGCTGGCTCTCCTTGGGCACCGAAGCTGCTCAATGACTTCTCTCCTCAGAGGGAATCAAGCAAAAGAATCAGCACGGTACAGCTAACAGCCACACTTACAGCCCTTCTGGTTAAAATAACCTTATGACATTTTCATTTGTGACTGCTGAGGGTCCATCCAGGAGCCCTGTTAAAGACTTCGTGGTTTTGGCAGCTGATATTAAGAACAATTAAGTAGCTGCAGTAATAAATAAATAAATGCAGCAATGCAGTTATGTATTAATGAACATTTAATGGCCATAGTTACAAGGTTAATATTGAGTATTTGGCTTGATCCCTATTTTTAATCAGTCACCATAGTCTTGATAAAATTCATAAACTCATGCACAAAGCCACTGTCCTCAGTTAACACAAAACCAGATTTCTGTTTTTACCATCATAGAGACACTGTCAACTTAAACGGAAATAACTCGGCCCCTTTGTCCACTGGAAAACCAGCAAACCCATCTGAAAGTAATTCAATTATGGGCTGCAAGAGGGACTCTAGACTGGCTGTGGATGGTCAGCACAAGTCCCGTGGGCTAGAGCAGGCATGAAAGGCAGCTCAGCTAGCCCCCAGGAGCATAAAACAGAAGGCTTGCTGCTTAGTCTGCTCTACATAGATGGAAGAGGGGAGCAGAGGAGAAGTCAGGCCAACTGCAGAAAATTAGCTGTTTGAAGTCTCCTGACCGTGTTATAGATTCAGCTCTTGACTAGCAGGGAAATGGTCCTGCTTGCTAGCAAGTCTCAAACATCTTCCAGATCCAGCATCATATCAACTGAGGGGTTTGTGATTAGTTTCTTGCTTTGGGTGGGCACGTCTAGTTAATTAACAGTGTCCACTGTTTATAGTCATTATAACATTCTTTAAAGCTCCAAGATTTATGGAGACGTCTGAAATTTCTGTGGCAGAAATAACACAAATTCTTCTTTTCATTCCTATTTGCCTCTTTTCCTAATTTCTCACTTAACTTTTCATCTGGCAGATAAGAAAGTTGTTAATACTAATCCCTAAATAGCCTCCCTTTTTTCTACAGGGAATAACAGATGTGTAAGACTACAGAAAGAACAAATATTATGACGGCAAGATAAAGCACTTTATTTGGATCTGTAAATTTATTGCCTTAGCCAGCTCAGGGTTATCATCTTCCAGTCAGATGTTCAAAGGAAAAAGGATGCATTTAAACTATTTATCTGGTAGCACCGTAAGAGCTCTGAGGTAAGAGAGACATTTGAGGTGTGGATATTTACATAGCTGTCTGTTTTCACCATACACACGTATATGAGCCATTGTGCTTGATCTAAGCAGAGGTTTGGGAGCCAGAGTGTTACACGCTGGTTTTCCCAGTGACTTCTGCTGTGATCTCATGCTAATCTGGACCTTAGTTTTCACAGCTAACCTGTGAACGCCAAAATAGTCACTCTGCACCTACTGATGCTGTGGGTGCGGCTGGAGTTCCAGGCAGGCACCATCCATCCCTCACCTGCCAGCAGCCAGAGCTGAGAGAAAGCACTGTGTCAAAGTCTGTGAGAAAGAATTAAGCTCAGCTTATTCTTTTCTTTTTACTGTACCTGGGTGAAGATTTCTTGCTCCCAGCACTAGGACATTTTCCATATTTTACACTGAAGCTAAGATTAAGTTAAAAACAATATTGGTGATTCTGGAAACATTTCCCTTCATCAAAGTGAGTGCTGTAGACACCAAATAGAATGCATGGTCATGTCCTTTCTTTCTTGGTTTCACGAATATTGTATTTAGGAAAACTTCTTTCACAGGAAGGACTACAAGTGCATCCAAATACGGATGTTTGGGAAACACTCACAGGAAGGGACAGATATGGCTTTTAATTTCTGAGTGGGAGAACTACACTTTGGAAGCCTGTTCGTTTCCTAGGGCAGGACTTTAGAAGCAAGTGCTTCTTAAAAATTCCCTTGTCTCCTTGTGGTAATATCATTTTAAGAGTAAAAGTGCCTCAGTTGTATTTTGTCAGGAGTCTCTAGGCTGGGTGCCTGTGAAAACACCCAGAGGAAGTCTACCAGGTGAGGCTCTGCAATGACCCCCCCTTAGACAGGGGTTACCACTTCTCGTTTTTAAATGTTGGTTGGGCTTTAATGGGAGAGAGGCATTCCATTGTTCAGGCTGAGCCACATCTGCTTCTGCAAATGCCTGACTGGTGTTTGGGGTCAACCAATGACAACCTCCGCAAGCTCTCAGATGTGTCCCGTGAAAGACAATGTCTGACAACGAGCAGAAGATTTGGATTCAGCTTGTAAAGTTTGCTCATGTCACGATCTCAGCCTCTGTCCTGTCTATTTCCCTGAGCACCTCCCAGTGACATTCACTTACCCCTACTTCAGAACAGTTCCAGATCAAGTATTTGCCGATTAACACCAAGTACATGAATCTTCATTCTCCTGTCATGGGAAGGCTGCTTACCAACACAATAAATCTTCGTTTTGTTACTTCTACAGTGTATATCCAAAATGCCCGTGCAATTCCATTACTTCACAGTGGTTTAGATCACCTTAAATTGCTCTTTCTTCTCAGGCTGCCGAGATGTTTGGCAGCTGTATGGCTAAACTATCCACATTTAGTTTTTCTTCCAGATTAGTGAGTCCTTCCAGACCCCACATCTCTTTTCCAGGACTCCCTATAACTGTATTCAGAGACCCAAGCACACTAGTCTAGACTCATCGCAACATATGGTGCAGAGAGCCATCATTCCTCTCTGACCTGAAATACTGGCAGATAGAGGGGGGAGAAATCAAATGAAAAGTGATATGAAGGAGATGCATAGCAGATATTCTAGTTGCATGTGAGGCCAATTAACTATAACAACAGATCATCAACTTTCCCTTTTTATTTCCATTTTATTTCTAGTCACTCTGACTGGCATGGACAACCCAAATCCTAAGGCTTGCATCTTTGCCCCACATCTCCTTTCACTGCCCTCATTCCCGTGTAGTCTCGAAAGGTGAGTCAGTAGCACAAAACCAGAGTGCGAGACAAGTAAAAGTAATAAGAATTGCAGTTCTAACACCACATCTACTAGTGAGCAATTCTGTACCCCCATTTCATTCATTACGTTCCACAAGCTTCCAGGAGCCGAGATCCTACTTTTCCAATGCCTAATCAGAGATGGTTTGGCTTGGGAACCAGCAAAGTTCTTTAAAACAGCATTTAGAAGGGAAGTGAGACATCTAAATGATCTGATCAGAATTGAAATGGAAGTAAAACACACCACTTCTCAGCTCTGATTTCAGAAGGCAGAGAGTGCATTCAGCTCCGATGTCTCCCAGCTCCTGCCCAGCATGGGCTAGCTCAGACTTTTTGAGTAAAATCTTGTACCCCTGGAAGAGAATGGGGTCTCTCCTTTAGGTCTCCAGGAGTTCAGAATTTCATCCACTTCTTTTGCTCAGGTACAGTGGATTAGTCCTGTGGGGAAAGTCCTTTGCTTGAAAAAACAAAACACATTTCTACAAAGCCTGAAACTATGGCACTAACAGCGGAAAAGAGAAAGAGGAGATTCATCTCCCCACTTTGCTAGTAAACTATGTCTTTGAGACTTTCATTGAAACTTGGGGTACTCACTTCCCAGCTTGCTGCATCTAGCCTGAAGCTTGTGCAGCCATTGAAATGAGAAATAATGGGCTGCACTATTAAACAACTTGTTGGAAGTCATTTGACATCTTGCAAACCAGTTTGCTCATTCCCTAGGTTTACTTCTCCCAGATGCACCTAAGTGCTATTAAGATGGCATTAGGGTTCGGGTTTATATGCCGTCTCTCAGCCATCTCATCACTACAATTGCACTGCCTATGAAGCAACACACAAATTCAAGAAATCCCAGCTTGGTTCTTATTAATTTTAACTAGCTTTTTTCCTCATTGTGATTTTGCATTTTTTAGGGGGGGAAGGGGGTGGTGGTGGTTTTTTTTAAATTTGCACAGTTTGTTTTCTCAACTACAAACATCTTAGGCTCCAGGGAGCTTTAAGAATAGACAGCAAACTAACAAAGAAAAGAAGCCTAAATAAGAAAACACATGTAGTTCACCAATATAGCCTCCAGCATCAGAGGAAAAAAAAAAAAAAATCAGCTGGACAGTTTATGCAGCATAAACTGAGTAGTGGATTCCACATTCCCCCTCCCCCCAAGGGCTCTAAGTGAGTCAACTTGAGGAACTTACTGTCATGGTTTAACCCCAGCCGTCAACTAAGCACCACCCAGCCGCTCGCTTACTCCCCCCACAAGAGGATGGGGGAGAGAATTAGAAGGGTAAAAGTGAGAAAGCTCATGGGTTGAGATTAAGATGGTTTAATAGGTAAAGGTGCACACAAAGGAAAGCAAAACAAGGAATCAATTCACTACTTCCCATCGGCAGGCAGCTGTTCAGCCATCTCCAGGAAAGTAGGGCTCCATCACGCGTAACAGTTACTTGGGAAGACAAACGCCATCACTCTGAACGTCCCCCCCTTCCTTCTTCTTCCCCCAGCTTTATATGCTGAGCATGATGTCATATGGTACGGGATATCCCTCTGGTCAGTTGGGGTCAGCTGTCCCAGCTGTGTCCCCTCCCAGCTTCTTGTGCACCCCCAGCCCACTTGCTGGTGAGGTCCTGTGAAGCAGAAAAGGCCCTGACTCTGTGTCAGCACTGCTCAGCAATAACAAAAAACATCCCTGAATTGTCAACACTGTTTTCAGCACAAATCCAAAACACAGCCCCATACTAGCTACTCTGAAGAAAATTAACTCTATCCCAGCCAAAACCAGTACACTTACCATGAAGTAGGTTGACATTTTATATTATTCTATGTTATTTGCTCTTCCCTTCAAAGCTTTGTCTGCTGGTTTGCATGGATATAAGACTAACTTCATAGTTCCTTGGCATGCTGAGCTCTTTCTGCATTGGTTTCCTGATCCTCAAAGCAGCTCTGGTACTTTCTCACTTTACCAGGAATTATTTAAAAGAGCTACTGCACTGTATCCATAATATTAATGAACTAATTCAACTTGGAAATTATCAGCATGATCTGCTTATGGTGGCATGTTCTGATTGCTGCTGAAGGCAGTGAGAAGAGGGAAGACATCCAAAATGGAGGCAGAGTTTAACTCAGGCCCAACGTAAAATGGTCATAATGATGACCTGTCCTGCTCCCTATGGCACAGAGGCCGTGCGTCTGTGATGGTATATCCTCACACAAAGATGGTGCTACCAAACCCAAGTGTCACACACCTGGCTTAAAATAAATAGCTACATCTTTTCTGCTTGTCTCCAGGTTTTTGACTTTTGAAGTAAAAATCATAAAATATGGCCTAGATATAATCTGTCTCCATGGGAGCTAGAAACTTTTTTTTTTTTCCTTATGAAATTTAAGGTTTGAATGTATTTTCCTCTTATTTCCAGGACCTAAGGCTTTCAGGAAAACATTTGTAATCATGAAACTAGGGAAAGAGTTGTCAACACCACAACAATTATAACTGTTCCACAGTTGTCCCTGTCTTCCCAGCATAATTCCATCCGTACGCCATCTTAGACAACTGTTCTACATCTTTCCACTCTTGACATTTGCAGGAGAACAAAAAAAAAGCTAATTCACCTTACACTAAACTGGTTTGTTATTTGCTGTTCTTTGTGTTCAAGTCTGCTTTTGTATACACGTGTTCGTACTAAGCACACAAGCAATAGGTCTTTCATGAAAGTGAAAGAATGAAGAAACGCCTTAGGTTCTTTGGGCTGGAGACACCAAGTGCTGTGGCACTTATCTGGCCCTCAGGAGCGAGGCATTGCCACGGATACATTACAAAGATAACTGCAAACTGGCTGAAGTTTGTTGGTCTCCATCTGAAGGAGGGCAGTGGAAAGAATATGCTAGTAGGCAGACAGCACTACCAGCTGCTAAACAGGTTGGAAAGTTTGCTCTCAGCTGGAAAGAGACCCCAGAGTGCATGTCTTATTTCTGAAGTGATGATGAAATTTTGTCAAGAAAATCTTGATGAATGGGATGACAGTTACCCAAGACCAAAAAATAACAAAACCTAGGTTATACACCAACTTTAGCAAAAGGTCTGTTTTTGTAAATTGACCATAAGGTAGATTTATAAATTAATAAGGTTTTTTTTAAAACTGATAAATTTTTAGCTTGTTTAAGACACTTTCCCCCAGATGCAATTGGAAAATAGAATTAATCTGGAAGTGTCACCAAAAATGTTGGTTTAGACCCTTTATGTTTTTTGAGAATTTTAAAGCAGGTTTATTTTCCTTTCCTCTGGCTGAAGCAGAACTTGTGGAAGGTAGTGTGTGTCTGCTACAAGAACAGATAATAAAATACAAATACACATTTACACAAAGTAATTATTTTTCCATGTTTCACTATTACTTTTTGATATAGATCCCTCTCAGCTGTTTTCCCTTCCCTTCCCTCAGCAACTAAACCAGACAAAAGAGGGACCTCAGCACCTGGCTCATATTTGCCCGCCGCTCAATTCCACCTCCTCTAGTGACAGCACCTGCAGTAAAGATATGTCCATTGACAGAGGGAGCAGTACTCAAGACAAGTATGGCAAGGAGAGCCCTATGGGGAAAGGCAAAAGAAAAAAACCAGTACTTGTATTAGTTTAAAAGAAGGTGGTACTGAGTGTCCTGGTCTTTTCTGTGCAACCACATATAAGTGAGTTAAAAATTGCCTGCCATTCAAAGTACTAAAAACTAACTGTAAACAGGGAGAAAACTGAAGCAGCTAAAACTGTGGCAACACAGCACTTGTGAATTTAAATGCAGTTCTCACCTTTCCCCTTCTCCTTGGCTTACTAAGCAGTTTCCTCAGCAATGTCTTAGGAGAGGCACCTACCAGCTGGATGACAAAGTCGTAAAGGCAAGGCAGCCATTCACAGCCCCAAACATCACCTAGAGCTGGCACCAGCATTGCCTTTGCACTGCCTCAGCACAGTCACAACTGTCCCAAGAAGGCAATCACATCTCACTGTTGCTATTTTGATTTAATGAACGAGAAAGTAGCTACTGCTGCATCCCTTTAGCTTTAAATCTTCACAACCTTTTTATTCAAGTTAAATAATTTCTACTTTTTACGTTATCTAACACATCAGATATCCACATTCAACTTTAAGCCATGTTACAGCCATCTTTTACAGTCTTGGGCAGATTTCCTAATTGGAGTTTTGTTTCCCTTACCTGTAAAATGTGACCAGTAAGATTTTTCTGCCAACTTTTGGCTACCTTGTTTATGTGGATTATAAAACCTTCTGCACATGGATTATAAAAAACGTACATACTTCAATAAAGTCCCTTAAAGTCCACTGTCCCTAAACGTTACCAGTGTAAAATAGGAATATTACCACAGGTTTCATTTCTGATAAACGATCATTAGTGTAAGTGAAACGGTGTCTAAAACTGCTATTCTATGCATCCTATATCCAAGACAAGCTTTAGCACCTGCCTGTGGGCTAGTACGTTTCATTACTATACATTGCCAATATGTCTCTGAAGACAGAAATTTATACAGTAGTATTTTTAATGATATCCAGGTGCATGACCAAATATGCACTTCCATCTGTGACTTGGCATTAAGCACGCAAACATCATTTCAGTCATGAAGGAGCTAATTACGCCCCCATATACAATCTACCTTGTGTTTATCCTATAATACACAAGTAATAATTTCTGAGATAAATGTTTTGGTACAACTGAGTGCCTCAGAGTTTTAAACCGAGAAACAACAGCTGCGGGACAGAGTTTATTGGTTTGGCTTGTTACAGTTTGTAACTACTCGCATAGAGGTCAGATGGAAAAGGCCAAACAATGAAAGCCAAGTCCCCGACATGTTTGAAGAGCACAGAACACAAGCAGCCTTACTGTTGTTACATTGGTGGGTAGCAATTAACATGGGCACTATTGCAAATTTAATTTGGGATTAGATTTTAATTAAGAACATGTCACTGGATTACATTCCAGCCTGCATTACATATGTCTTTGTTGGACATATCTCAATCTACAAGGAGATGACCACCCTTTGGCTTCTTTTAATCCCTTGTATTTTCTTCAGGGCAACATCTCCATACCACCCCAGTTTTCTCCCCACATGAGAAACTGTCAGGTACACCTCGCTCCTTAGTTGAAGAAGTGCATGGTGCAAATTTTAAGCGAGGCCCAGGGGTTAAACACACATACCTAAAAAACATATTCTCCAAAACAAAAGGGTATGCAATAATTTAATGGACTTCTGATGATCATGTTTTATTCTTTGAGACCTTAAGATGCCTTTTGCAATGGGAAAGATGCAAGAGAATCCATAAAAGGCCCTTTTTCTACCAGCATTGTTCAGACCTTGGTGGGCATAAAAATCACTTTAGCAGAGCTCTCTCAACAGAACCATCATTGGTTTAATAACATCCAGTCCCTCAGCTGGAACTGAGGAAAACTGCGGTACTTCCGCCAAGAACATACAAGAGAAACTGCGCTAAAATTGTCCAAAATGTCCATCCATCACACGGAGGCTGCTTATTCCATTCAACACAAGGAAGATGGTCGTATTAGTATTAATGTTACTACAACTGGCACATCTAGCATTTCAGACCCCGCCAACAGTAGAACTGTTTAAGTCATCACCCATTTTCCTTTTGGTATGCTCATCAGTGGGTGACAGAATACTGTTGCCTGCCTCTATCTTTAAAAGTGGAGGAGCAAAAATTAAATGAACATCTGACCACAGTGAATTACCCAGTAGTCAGTACATTATTAATCCAAATTTTTAACTGTCAGCTTTAAGGGTGGTTACCAAGAACTAACAGAACTTTTATCTTTCCAGCTACTGATGCAAAGGGTTTAAAAAGGGAGAGAACTACAGAAAATTGTGTCATCTGGGTATTATAAACAATGCATCCTTAAAATAATACCTGCAGAGAAAATGTGTGAGACTAGCACATTAACCTATCTTGCAAAATTTCAAGCAGAAGGTCAGAGAGAAGACGTGAAAAGTACCATCTGACACATCCCACATTTCTACAATATATCCTCCAGCCCATAAAGTTGTCTTTCCACATGGAAGACTGATGTATAACAAAATAACTTCAATTAACAGAACTCCTCCTCTTAACAACATATACTTAATTCCTTACGATAACTGATTATACTTACTTATTTTTTGCAGGTTAAATTTCATATGCTTAAGCAGATCTCTAAACTCCTTTCTTGGATACAGATCACTGTAGCTCAGCCATGAGCTGGAGCTCTCTTCCAGCTTTGATATTATAATTCACTCAGCTGTAAGAACCCTTACTCAGGAGTAATTAGTTGTGCTTGTCCTGTAATACACATGTAATCATTTCAGAACTCTTTTCTCTTGCAACTGCTTAATTTATTTTTTTAGTAAATTACTCTTTTCCATCTAGTTGCACAGTGAATAATTATTATTAAAAACATAAATTAGAGAAGTAACAGAAAAAAAAAAGCAGCTACTGCACTGTAACTGGACCCTCCAATGACCACTGTCTAGCTGCCCTATCTGCACTTTTCAAAGTAGATAAGGATGAATCTTAGATCCACTGAAATTCAACTTTTATTTAAATGTTAATTTAGGGCACCATATAGATCCATTTCCATTCCTGTAAATCAAGACAAAAAAAACCCAAGTGGCATTGCTGAAATAAAGGATGAAAATACTTTCTGAAATACTGACATGACCTGACCTAGACTTAAAATGGCCAGAATACCAAAAGATTATTACCTTAGAGTTTTGTTATCCTCAACTCAAAGAATCCACAATCACTTATTCTGAAACAGAATAAGCCATTATTTTGCCACAAATATATTCAAAATACTACAGTAAAATTGAACTTAATAATAAGAGTCAAGATGAAATATTCTACTCAATATTTTCCACGTTAGTTTTGACTCAAAGCAAATTAAAGCTGTCTCAAAAGCTCATTTAAATGACAAATTCAAGTCACTTCAGATATGCCCACTCTGATGCTTCTCTGATATTAGTGCTTTGTTGATTTGTACCCACTGTTATCTTTTCCCCAAAATATTTTGCAATAGCAGTTCACATCCCTGAACTTTTCTTTAGGTAGAATATGTGCACAACTGCTTTGTATGGTTTGGGCTGTAACCAACAGGGAAGATAACGATTTGGGAAAATTAGTAAGGTTACCACATCAGTTGTCTGCCCATCCTGCACAGACATATGAGCTGCTCAGTCATGAGCCACTCAGCATTTACAGCCCCATGTTGCCAGAAAAAGCCATCACTGATTTTGTTTTGCTTAACATCTGG
Source organism: Fregata magnificens (assembly GCA_013389945.1). Taxonomy (NCBI): domain Eukaryota; kingdom Metazoa; phylum Chordata; class Aves; order Suliformes; family Fregatidae; genus Fregata; species Fregata magnificens. Next base: position 93,508 of record WAAD01032132.1, on the reverse strand, counting down.
AGTTGTGAGCTGCAGCAGTTCCAGCTGTGATTGAGAAACAGCTCAGATATCCCTGCAGGATGGACAGGACAGAGCTGATAGGCAAGACCATTTGCCTAACTCAAATTAATCCACCTCTTCTCAATCAGAGACTTAGGATGAAAAACACCAGATTTTTCTTTTCCTTAACTGCATGTCTTGGTAGAGATGAGAGTGTGGGTTTTTTGATTCATTGTTGAAATTGTTCTTTTTTCCCACTGTATAATTTTCAAATAGAAGTCAGAAAGGACAAATATCTAGTTGTCTATACACAAAACAAAGATATACTCCCAGCAGGAGCAGACCTCATGAACTAAAAAAAAAAAAATAAAAAAAAAAAAAAATTAAATAGTGATAGCATTCTAATTAACATTTGCTTTCACTTTGAAACTTGCAAATTCACTCTGAGGAAAGTTCGAGTACCTGCCTCTGCCAAGGGACAAGGGGAAGCTCTAACTGCAATTCACTGTCTGCAAGAGACAAAAACGGTTGTGGTTCTTTGCTCATGCAAAAGCTGGTTAGAAAGCCACTCCCTCACATTCAGCACTTGGGCTTGAACTTTTGGTGACCAACTAGTACTCTATAGAGCAAGGTTACCAGCTTCTATTACCTGCAAGCCTCCTATTTCCTTACACCAGAACATCAGTACTGGATTAAAGTTTGGAGAGAGCCGAAAACCTTTATACACATACACGTCACACTAATGCTCTCTTTGGGTTTCAAGAGGAGGCTATGTCATCTGTATAAACATGAGCAATATAAATGAAAACAAAAGAAAACCCTTTCAGTCTTTCTCACTCAAAAGTTAATCTTCACCCACCTCTGACTCCCTTCTCAAGAAAATTACAGGGAAGCCAATAGATGTCACTACTCTCAGAGAAAGCTGAGGCAAATGCTCCCCAGGTAGTAACCCTGAACTAATGAAACCACACAGCTTAAGGAAGACACAGGCAGACAACTCAGTAATGCAAATGCAGTTGCCATCTTAGCAGGACTTAGCAGTTTGGAGGTAGTGCTTCTTGAATCGGTTTAAGCATATCTGTTGGGCTGAGAGTTGGGTTAGCAAGTATAGATTCAACTTAGGTCTCTGCATCTATACTCTAGACTTGCCACCAGACCAAAGGAGGTCTCCAAATTGAGAGCAGAAATATTACTTTCCCTGCAAACTCAGAGTTTGAAGTCTGATTTTGTTCTTAAAGACATTTAAGATAATTTTCTAGATTTTGTGCATCAAGTCCAAATTGGAGAGGACAGGAATAGGATAAGACTAATGGTCATAGCAACACAGTGTTAGGAGGAAAAGAATCAGGGTGTGCATACATTTCTGGTTGTAAAACCAGAAAGGCCCAACCCCATACTTAATCTACACAGAAGACTGCAGAGATATTTCTGCCTACAAATATATATATACACACACGTATACACATGCACACGTCTGCTTAAACAAACACGCACATGCTTTTTTTTAGTACATTAAAAAGTACTGACCCCATTAAATCATGAATTAGTTATTTTAACAGTAATTCATACACAATAGCAACACAGAGATTTACACTATTAAATTTTCAGAGTAATACTTGCTGTGTTAAAGCTAGTTCTTGTAGTTTGAGTGCAAGTACTTTTGTAGATGAATAAATTCAATCTGTGTTTGTTCCAAAGTAGCATTTACAGGTGGTCATTGTATCATTGTTTAACACTGTTGGCTCAACGATCAGAAAAGTGTTGAGGCAAACTCATGATCTTCCTGCCAGCTCTTTGCAACAGGAGAGTCAGTAGCAGCACGTTTGGCACTGGTTACCAGTAGGCCAACTGGTTTGCTTCAAGGTCTTCTAGGAAGCATTCATATAGCTTTTACAGGCCTGATCTACACTTGTAATCATCAGTTTCTTACATCCCTCCAAGACATTTGCAATTAGCTCAACAGTCCTTGCTGACTGGAGAAAAGGATAGGGTCTTCATGGTTCAACAGTCCCAGGAAAGTCCTTCCCTTCCTAAGCCTGTCAGAGAAATGGCCTGCAGGACTCTAGTCAAAGATTTTCTATTCAGGTTGGTTCAACTTGAAACTACACCAGTTTCTTCACTTCACAAAGAAAACATTTGTTTTCCACCCAACTGCTGCAACTACAGATGCAAAGCAAAGCTCAAGTCTTGCAGTCTTTGCTGAGAGTGTGGTGGCACTACTAACTCAAAATCCGACCTCCTTTCCCATTCTAGTTGCCCTACACTGTAGCGTTGAGGCAGCCAAGGGGATGGCAAATACTGTTTGGATGGTTTATGTTGTGATGCAGAGAGGGAATTAAAATAATGTATCTATGTATGTTTTGTGGGGCTGTTCAACCAGACCAGTTCTCCAAAAAAAATTCAGCCAGAGTCGCTGCAAACAGTTGTGCCTGAACAACTGAAGGCAGCAGCGTGAGTTGTAGGGACAGCAGTGAGTGGGAGGAGGTTTGGATGAGCTGACAGTCAATGCTGTAAGCAGCAGGATGTCAAACCTCAGCCTCGGAGCAGGCCTGTCACAGCCAGCCAGATCCAGGGTCTGGTCGTCATGAGGCTTGGATTAGGATTCAATTTCATAGACTCACAGATTAGTTTTGGTTGGAAGGGACCTTTGAAGGTCATCTAGTCCAGCCCCCCACCCCCCGTGCTTCCTTCCTTGGTAAGGGTTTTTGCTTTAAAATGGGAGCCATTAACATATTGTGCTTTTTGTTTCCATGACGTGTGGGGCCTCAGGCATAAAATGCTAATATGAAAGATCCAAAATTTCATTACACATTACACAGCTAAAATTATGATAACATAGAAGATGGCGCTTTAGGTTTCACATATTCCTTAATAAGCCAACAAAAAGGATAGCAGTTAAAGGAAGTTATTATACACAGGATAATTAAATCCATCTCCAATTCACCATTCACTTTACCTGTCACTGTTATTTCTCTGTCCTTATTTTACCCAATAGCCTCTACCTGAGCACTCATCAATGAAATGAGGACAGTTTTGCATACTCAGCTACAAGAAAAATAAATAAGGTTGATCTTGTTTTATCCTAATATCTTATTTTGTACTCTTTTTTTTTTTTTTTAACCTTTGTTTTATTAGAGGAAGACATCTCAGTAGAAGAGGTTCTATCTTCAGCTTAGATTGGGATTGCTTTATTGCTATATCTCTGCCTTCGACACTAGATTGTGATCATTATAAATCAGTCAGCCTTAGAAGGATGAACCCATTTAAGGTACTGACACCAACAGAAGCCAAGAGAAATTCTTTTTCTTTTTTCAGGAAGGACTTGGTAGGTTTCAGGTATCCCGTGCATACCCTGCAATTTTGGTTTGCAAAAGACCCCAAAGATTGGTGTCCCAGATCCAAGTAATACAACTGCTCTTATTTGTAACACGAACTGACTGCCTATCACTTTCAAATTCACCATGGCCTTACCAAAAGGAGAGTCTACAGATTGTTGTGAACACCTAGAAGAAAAAATTATTTAGTGCAAACTATCTAGGGGAGAGAGTAAGCCAAGAAGATTAATTGGGTAAATTCATTCAATCTCACGTTTCTCGTCCTAAGAAAGAAGGCACAATCATCTCATACAGACACACACACACACACACACACACAGTCACTGAAGTGAATCTCCCAGGGAGACTGAAGTGCCACTGCCAAAAAAGTTTAACGTTGATCTAGTAAATATGCCTCAGTAGCTCAAGAAGCCTGTTCGATGGCCAGCTTCTCTGAATATTTCTGTTCATTGACTTCAAATGAAGTTCAGCTAAGCTGCTTTCTATTTCTCCAGATCCGCTTCCTTTCAAACAGCTTTTCAAAGCATATGATGAAATGAATTTGCATATATATATATGCATCAGCCATTACAGTGTCGTGCTGCTGAACTGCCATGTCCATCCTAAAAATATCTTTTTCCCCCCAAGATTCAAAAAACATCTGTGCAACAGTGAGAAAGGCACATTTTTCAGTCTGATGGGAATGGTACCAGCAGAGCAGACAGCACAAGCACTGCGTGCTGGATGGAGACATACAAGTCTGCTTGGCCCTGTGTGTGTTCAGGTAAAAATTTGTTATAGCAATGCTTTCTTTCATATATCAGATTGCTGGAGCAGGGGGGAGGAAGGAGGCATCCTTCTGAAGCACCCATATATTGACCTGCATTTTATTTGTCATTAGACAGACATTATTTTTCAAGCATTATTTGTCTCCCACTAATTAGTATCCAAAAGTAGGAGGGTAAGTTAACTGTACCAGAATTGAAGTTATTGCTACAAATATCTTCATTTGAAATGTAGCCACCTTTTGAACATCTCAGTCAAATTTATCTGAAATGTGTTTCAGACCAGTTGGCTGTAGCCTACAGCCAATACATACTTGTAAACTAGCTTTCTGTCCCTTATTAATCATTCCCCCAAAGATAACTGGGCAGGCAACTGATGCTGCATATTCAGTAGATTTTTCTTTGCCATTGCCAAAAGCCGTTCATTTTGTCAGCAAGACCAAGCCTGCAGGTTCTCTGTCACAACTCTTTACATGTTTAGGGGACATCTCTAAACTAATTCACAACATTTTACCACTGTTGAATCCATAATCTTTTTATAAAATCCAGCAACATTCAGAATGTTACAACAGAGAGAAAAACCAGACGAAATACCAAAGAGTAAGGCATTTAATGAATGTCTCATAGGACCTACAGTAGATTCAGACAAGGGCCCAGATCATCAGCGCAGTGCTTTTGCCACACAAAGGCCTTCTTCTGTGGGGTAGTGTCTCTTTTTCTTGAATAAGAATAACAATGGAGGAGCAAGGCCATTTCCCCCATGTTTGTGAGAGGTCCATGCACTTGAGAACCTGCTGAGACATGGGTAACCCCTGCTGGGCATCCTCAGCTCAGTCTCGCTGAGAGATCATGAATGGTGCAGCTCTTGCCTGGCAGGAAAAGACACAGTCTCAGAGCAGATTTTTACAGTTTGTCGTGGTTGCCAAAGCGACCTGGGTATCCTAGAGTTCAAGTGAATGCAGAGGGGGGATCATAATGGCGTTTAGACAGATATCTTCACCTAGGAAGCTAACAACTGTGCACTGTATTTTCAGAGCAATTTGCCCTGCTGTTTCACCTGTCTTGCATAGCAGAAGCTACAGAAGCTATCAGCAACATATCATGAAATCCTGTATTAAAAAACAGGTGTATGACAGTGACCATTGTGGGGGAAAAACAGAAGATCACAGATACCACAGTGGTGGGTATAGGGGAGTGGGTATGAAAACCCTACTATTCCCAATGATAAAACTAGTTTCCTTTAACAGTGCAGGATCAGGCCTGCAGCACTGCTCTTCTGTCACCAAGTCCACTTCCCAAAACTGATTTTTACTTGATCTGGTAGTTTATTCCTCTGCAGGGATTCCCACATCCTCAGAGAACAGGAATGATTGCTGGAAAAAAGTCAGATCATCAATTTTAGTAAAAAGGATTCCTTATTTCTTAAATAAATGACAAAAACACATCCAGACAAGTGACATCAGTGTTGCAGGAAAGAATGGCAACACTTTAAAACATTACTTCTAAAGGCTTCCCTTACCCCTACTATAATGCTGGCAGTCTGGTTAACATCTACTGCTCATTTTCAGGTCCTTCTCATAGCTTACAAAAAGGCTTCCAGATGCACCCCCATGTACACTTTTATCTAAATGCTTGTGTTTCCCTCAACAGCTGGTACAACAGGATATATTTTATTTTTGCCTTACAGAGAAGTCATTGTGCAAGATGACAAAATTTGTGTGGTTAGAGGAGATGCTCACATTTTAACGATACTGAAAGATGCTCGAGAAAGAGTCTATTGCAGCCTAGCAATTGTCAGACCACATCTCTCAGTCATAGCTCCAATTCTGCTGGAAAAGACAGCAGCTAAAGTGGGAAATGCAGTATCTCAGAATAAACTTATTTTCTACTTGAAAGAGGATGCTGAAGAATGCACTTACAATGCCTTTTAGGCTGTATAACAGAAATACTGTTGGTTTGTTTTTTTTTTTTTTTTTTTTTTTTTTTTCCTTTAAGCAAAGATTGAAATTCAGCTAGAGAATTCTCCACACATTCCTCCTGGCATCTCAAACAAGGTAACATATGCTTTATTACCACTGCCCTTAATTCCAGCATTATAAGCTAATGGAGGCATAGCACTCTAGGATCCGCTCAAAGTGTTTACAGGATGGTTCTGATTTTAGATCAAGTAGCCTACATCCTTTTCGTTGTTGTAAAGCTGAAAACAAATGAAATGTCTTTGAAGAGTCATGTCCACAGGACTGGAGGGGACCTTAAGAGACCATCTAGATAATCTTCTTTCCTCACAACTGATCAGACATAGCTGTTCCTAAAATGACAAAGGCTTCCTCTGAAAAACATGTCAGTGCTTCACTCTCTTTAGTATTAGAAGGATTTTTCTAACGTTCAGCCTGGAAGTTCCTTGCCACAATGTACATCCATGATGTAAATCCTAAAATTGGGAGAACCTCCATGTCTTTCTGCAACACCGTTTACTTACTTGAGAGTTCAGGCTTCCCTTCCTAAAACTGAAGAACTCAAACTCCTTCAGTTTTCATTAATAGGCCATTTTTTTTACATCTCTGACTGTTGTCACTGCTTTCTTCTTGCTAGTTATTCATTTGATCCACATTTTTCTTGAAATGGAGCACCCAAAACTTGACACTACTCTGCTTCAAGCTTTACCACTGCCTGAATGATGAAATAATTCTTTTGTACATGATATGTTTTGCTTAATATACCCCAGGATATTCACATGTTTTCATACAATGTGGATGTCTTATGTTTCTCTTGTAAAACACTATAGTCCCTGCCTTCTGCTTTTTCACATGGAGCTGCTGGCTAGATGGGAATAATTGGCTGACCAGCTGTAGCTCCCTATTCTTGTCCTTGCTGAAGTGAAACGGTGGATTGCAATTCAGTTTTAATAAAGTGCCTTTCTTCCAACATACTGAGGGGTCCTTCCTTGTTCTACCTCC
>WAAD01032132.1:75129-86402 GCA_013389945.1 Fregata magnificens | reverse complement strand
GCCACATATGGTCCCTTCCAACAACAATGTTATTACAAAGCACTGATCAGAATTGAGTGTAGGGCAGAGCCCTGGAGAACCCCACTCAGCTCATCCTACCATTTTGAATCTGTTCTGTTGTTAACTCTTCAAATTACATTATAGGAGTTTTATTCAGCCAGGTCATGTTTCTCTTGCTTGCTTATGAACAAACAGGATGCAAGATTTTGCCTGACACCCTATAGTCAAAATACAGGACTACACTGCTGCTTCTATCTGCAAGTTGTGGTATCTTGCTATAGAGGAAAATGAAATTAGTTCAAGACAGTTTACTCTCAATAAATCCACATGGACCATTCTCTTCAGTAGATTATTAAAAAGTGGTCCTATTAAGCAAACCACACACCAATTCATAGGCAAAGGGGATCTCTCTGTCTTCCAGAGGGTCTTTACTTCCAGAGCCTGTCCTCCTTGCCCCTAACAAAGAACGCGACCTCTCAACTAAATCTAACCTTTAAATTTAGACTTAAAAAAAAAAAGAAAAAAGAAAAGCTGAGAAAGAGAATTCCACCTAGTAAAATGGTATTTCCACATGGACTGCACTCACTGACACTACTCTTACAGGATTCAGTGGAAATAGATGATGGTGGAATTACCCTTATTTAGACTGACAGGGAAAAAGTTATGACTCGGGCAACACTTCCCTGATCCAGTATAACAGGTTTTGGGTTCCCCCGCCCCCGCCTTAGTTAAATAGCGCATCCACACAAAATTCACCCACAAGAGAAACAAAACTATCTCAGTATCCCAGAGTTATCAGCAGACCCAGTATTCCCACTGTTTTCAGTAAAAGTTGTTTTACTGGGTCAGAGAAGGCTACTGTGGAAATCATTAGAAAATATTCAGTTTCTACTTTTATTTGATAAAATTATGCAAATGTTGAATCAGGGACACAATAAACAGATGGGAGCAGGAGATATTCAAGAAATGAATGGAAATCACTAGGGAAACTAAGTACTCGGATCAAAGGCTGAACTGGAGATGCCATCATGCAGGACTGAAGAGAAATCAGACTTCAGAGAGGAAGTTGGAGAAGAACTGCAACTCTGGTAAAAACAGAGGTAATCCCAGAGAAATAGGTAGAGAAATTGCAGTATTTAAAGCATGAAAAGTTGAGGGAGGTACCGTATGTCAGCATTTTATAACATCTTTACACTTGGGAAGAATCAGCTAAAGTTTCTTTAGATGTGCACAGATAGATGCAGATAGAGGCACACTAGATATTCTAGGATTCTGCATGAGGCACTCAAGTTGCTTGTAAAAAGCAAAAAGCACAAGCCAAACATCACAGACACTCCTCACAGATAAGAGATTTTTAAAGTCTCTACACTTGGACAGAGAAGATCTGAGTCATTTCCCTTGATCTTCTACAGATTTGTTGAGCAGGTCATTAAAACGCTCAGTTATTGTAGAAATAGGGTGATACTGCTGCCTTTATCTATTGAGGCCATGAAATCTAAAGGGTAGAAATATTTTTTTGGGTTTTTTCGGGGGCTTGGGGGGTTGGGGTTTTTGGGGTTTTTTTTAAGGAAAATCCCATCCTCCCCAGAGGTGCCATACAGCATTGCACTCATTGCTGTTCTAGCAGTTCAATGTAGTATTCCTGTATCCGCTTGCCAAGACATCCATTCAGAGCTGAAGTGCCCTTACTATCAGAGGAAAGAAAAAGGAATAGTCCTCTGCTCCACTCCCATATAGACATAAGGCAAAACAGGGAAGGTGTATACATATTAGCATGCAGCAGGACCAACCAGAGAGAGACTGCAGCCAGCATACTTATTCCTTCTAAGGGTACATCTCATACCATGGTCAAAAGGCCTCAACTTTTGAACTCTGTAAAAATCCAAGAACAAGTGATGTTATAACAACTCAAGCAGCTTTTGTTCCAATGAAACTTATAAAGGGAAAATATAAAGAGATAAACTCATCTTCCCATCTTATCCTTCAAACTATTAGCAAAATCAGTTTTGCAGTCATCTGGTCTTTCTACAGTTAGGTTGTAATTTTCTTGCACATGTTTAAGTGTTTAAGTTTGCACATATTTTTCTCATTGCAACTGATTACCAAGGTAATAAATCATTCTTATTTCATTAAATAAGGGAGAAGTGATCAGAAAGAAAGTGGTAGAAGTGCTGGAAAGTTGATAATCAATTTTTAGAAAGTGAAAAAATAGTCAGCTTGATTTTTAAAAATGCCCAATTTTTCACTTAGCTACTCATACAGATTAAATCATGAAGAAAGGAGAGCTTTATTTTTAACACAAGTACATCTCTTCCAAAGATGGGTTTGTATTTCTTCTTCAAATGCATTTCCACTTAAAAATCTAATTTGGCAGAAAGTATGTATTATTTCAGCTTATACTGAATGAATGCTGCTGAATACTGAATTTACTGCTGAATACTGCATTTCATGCACATATCAGAATTCTTGCCACAGCCCTCCAAAAATTGCTCCTTGATTGTAGAGGATGCCCTAGAGCTAAGCTGGGAAAGAGGGGAAAATGTTAGGACAGGACAGAAAAAGGGGCTGTGGCTACTTTTTCCATTGAAATTTGTAAACCTCTCCTTGTTCTGACTTGTGCCGACATCCTTGAAGAAGTGTAGAGTGCTCTATTCCTCTGAAGTTTGCCTCCGAAAGAAAATGACAGCTTTTACCAACAGGATCGTCAGCTCATTAGCATGGAAGAGCCTGTCTAAAAATAATGGAATAGCTCATTTTTGCTAACGATTTTTATCAGCAGAGTTTTATGAAAAACTGACCTTTCTAAACAAAGAGGCTTGGTAGGGGGGGAGGGTGTTAGTTTAATTTCTGGAAGGAATCCAAAAGCAGAGTTCTAGAAGCTTTTTAACCTGATCTTGTGCAACATCATCATTAACTGACTCAAACGATACCAAAAGGTAGCATTACATCTACAGCTGCTTAAAAACTGGCTGGCAGATCTCCAGGATTACTGTAAACGAGAAATCTCTGCTGGGCGTTTATACTTCTACTGAGGTTTCTCACATATTTCAGATCATTGACAGAGAAAAGAAAAAAAAACTCTTGCTGATAGATTCGTGAAAAAGGATCAGAAGCTATCTAGATATTTTTCCATGTTTTTTGTTATAAACTGGGCAAAAAGATATGAGCTTACATCAGCCACATGTAAAACATACAAATGGGAGGAAAGTTCTGCCCACATAACAGCTCCTCTCCTGAATAGCCATAATGATGAAAAAGATTTGGGAGGAACTGTAGAAGAGACCTTTGACAGGTAAATTCAGCCAAGCACTCCCTTCACAGTGCAATGATCCAACTTTTAATGCAAACCTTAGATGTATTATTAAGGAATGGCTAAGAAGAAAGGAAATGTTATGGCTCTTCTTTGGTGGTGGTAAGAAAGTGGTCCAGTTCTGTTTCAAAAGTATATTTTTGTCCAGTTCTGACACCAGCTGGAAAAAACAATGATATACTAGAGAAGGTTTAGAAAAAGAGCATGAGTTGTTAAAATATTGGGAAACCTGCCTCATAGCCCTGTCTTTATAACTTCTTAAAGGAAAGGTCCAGAAATAACTGTATCACAGAATACAACTACCTACACGGAGAGCAAAACTTCATTGAAAGTTTCTCCCATATGGCAGACAAAGGTGTAAGAACTTCCAATGCTTGGAAGACACACACGCACACACACACCAAGTCTGAAAAAGAAGCGGTCGTGAAAAAACTTTCCAGATTCTCGTAGGTACTATCATCTCTGGAACTGCCAGAATTTCCCAGAATGACAGAATTTTGTTAAAAATAGTCTGAAGGTCAGCTAGCTCAACCCCCTGCTCAAGGCAGGATAACTTCAAAGTTAGATCAGATTGCCCAGGGCCCTATCTAGCTGAGTTTTGAATATCTTCAAGGATGTAGACTTCACAGCCTCTGTGGGTGACGTGTTCCACTGTTCAACAATCCTTAATGAGAATTTCTTTTCCCAACAACAAATAGGAACCTTCCGTGATGCATTTCTTATCCTTTGCTGCTTGTCCTTTACCATTCACCCCTGAGAAGAGTCTGGCTTTGTATTTTCTAATAACCACCCACTACACCATTCAAGATGGCAAGTATTCCCCCTCAACCTTCTCTTCTTCAGGATTAAGAAACCTACTTCCCTCAGCCTCCTCTAGAATGTCACGTTTCAGCTCCTTGACCATCTCTGTGGTCCTCCTTTGGACTCCCTCCAGTTTGTAAATCTCTCTTGACTGGGAGGGTAGGAGTGGGTAGAAATGGAGACATGACTCTAGAGGCAGCCTCAAAAATGCAGGGTAGAGGAGACTAACTACATCAGCCTGTTGGTTATGCTTTTATTAACTGACCCCAGTATGCTGCAAGACTTCGTTGTTGAAAGGACACACTACAGACTGACATTCAACCTGCTACTCACTAGGACCCTCCAGACCTGTTACTGCAGGGCTGTTCAGATGTGTCAGCCCATCTACAGCCTATACTAAGGCATGAGGCTGTTCCACCCCAGATGCAGGACTCGGCGCTTGTCTTTGTTGACTTTAACAAGTTTCGCATCAGCCAACTCCTCCAGACTTTTGAGGTCTCTCTCAACTGCAGACCTGCCCTTTAGCTATCAGTGCCCCGCTCCCCTCCGCTCCCCCCCAGCTTGGTGTCATCCTCAAGCTTGGGAGACACTATTTTCCATTATTCAGGTTGCTGATGATGACATTAAACAGTGGTGGAACACCAGTTATAACTGTTTGCCAGCTAGATGTTGAACTACTGCCCACTACCTTCTGAGCCCAATGGCCCATCTAGTTTTTCATGCACTCTGTAGACCACCCATCTAGTCTATATCTCTACAGTTCAGTTATAAGACTTATGAGATTGTATCAAATACTCTGCTAAAGTAAAGATAAACAACATCCACTACTCTCCCTTGTCCATCCAGCCACTTGCCATTTAATCAGAAAAGACAATCCAGATCATGAGGCATTATTTGCCCTTTGTATGTCTGTGTTGACTATTCCCTACCACCTTCTTATTCTTCATGTGCTTGGAAATGGCTGGACTTGCTCCACAGATTTCCCAGGGCTAAAGCGAGGCTAAGCAGCATGCAATTTCTCAGTTTCTGACTTTCCTCCTTAGTTCTTCTGCTATAGTAAACATAGCTTGTCTACCGAATAAGCACTTAGCTAGAAGCATTAAAAAAGAATGTTGAAATAATAAACAATTTTAATCTGTTCTTGTGGCCTCACATAAGATCTAAGTGGATAAGGACAAATACTATCCTTAATTTTCCTGGTTCTAGTCATGTTGGATACCAGCCAAAAAAGAAACAGACTTTGGGCAAGTTTGATCCTGGCTGCTGTGAAATCCAGACCATAGTTAGACTGGGGAAAAACAGCAAAATGGTATGAAGATGCATTTGCTTATTTTCTCTTGTTCCTACAATCCCTTTAATCTCACTACTCCACTGTTTCTTCCAGACTTCTTTGCTGTCCCCTCTGCTATTAGTACCTACCACTTGCTGGGGAAAAATACACAAAAGCAACTATTTTGTTTGTGTATCCAATTAATCCCCCTGAATAAATAAATAAATAAGCCCCATGGTATTATAGTAAGGAATGGGGACACATTTTGTCTACAACTGTTTACAAAGAATATTTGATAAATGACTTTTCTACGAGCAGTTAGAGTACAGACCTCCAGGATAGAGGACTATCTGTTGTTTTAGTCGAATGTGAAGGATATGGCTTCAATGTCCTACTCTGTTGGTTCAGTCTTACTATTAAGTCAGCCTAGCCCAGAAGAGATTTGTAACAGCAATATTAAGGCTGGAATGAATGCAATATAAATGCAAAGACGTGTTTGTAAAGGAGGAGAAAAAACAGAGCAATGATTAAGAGTGACGTGCAACAATAGACAGGGCAAAATTAACAGTCATAAAACTGGTAAACACTGAAGAATGCACTGCTCATACCAAGATCATGTCAGGGATGACTCACTAGCTGAAGGCCTGTGCTCTGGTGCCATTTCTCTTCCTGTTATTCAAACAAGAACACAGTATGTAGCCAGAAGATGCCCAAAACAAGAAAACAAAACAGGCAGAGACCTCGCCTAAGATTTCTTAAGGGTAAAACAGACCTCTTAGATGAAAGGTCATTCCACAATATACTGTTGACTGTCATGGGTATAAAAAGACACGCTCAAAAACCAGGTTATCATTGTCAGTCAGAAGGAACCTGGATGATGCAGCAGAGGCTCAGTAGCCAGCATTCATCATCCTCCATGTCATACACAAGTAATCCCAATCAGACTACTTAGACACAGGTATCTAGGAGTTCTTGAATGTGAAAGGAAAGAGTCACCTTACCCAGAAATAAAAATAACCTTCCTCTTCTCTGGTCTCACACAGAGTTTTGTTACAACCCAATAGGCTTGTGTCCCTTTCCCCACCTTCACCCCAAAGGCAATAAACGCTTAGAATGAAGGAAGTCAAGCATGCTATTGCAGGGACTATTACCACGCACCGAGAAAACATTGGTATTCATAAAAAGCAGAAAAATATTCACACATATCTCCAGTTGCTGCAGGAACTAATCACTGCCAGTCATTTGTCACTATAAAAAGGTTGCAAAAATTACAGAATTTTCATATTCAAACTCCAGAATTAAGTGGAGCTACTACTCTCAGATTTAGTTACTACAATCATCAAATCTTTGCCTTCCATATCTTTAGAATGGGATAGTTTGCATTTTGTTAAATGATGGTGGCCACATCTGTTTAATTTTCATTGCCTTACTAACACATTGACCCAGAAAAGATCTAAACCATTCATTCTCATGCTCCCTGCATACAGCGCCCAGGTCAGCTTATGGTTCAGTCCCTTGAGCCACTCGTCACCACTCTGCTGCCAAAAGCAAACTTCCCTTTCGCTTTTCTGGTTGAAGAAAGTGGCCAGTCGAAGCTTCCATTCTCCACACTTGATTTTAGCACAAATCAGTAAGATACTTGCAGGAAAGCACCTTTGGATCCACTTTAAAATCCTCTACTAAGCAAATTGCATTGAAAGTGTTATAAAAGTCAAACCCATCCCTTCCCCTATAATTCATGGTTTGTACTAACACTTGGTAGGTGTGTGGATAAACCTAACACAAACAGAGCACATCACCTTGTGGGAAAAAGCATAGGGGAGAAGCCCAATAGCACATGTGGTTCTGTAATTTCTCTCCTTACAGAAAAGAAAAGAGTCTCTCCTTTTACAAAGGAAGTTGACAGGGTCATGAGTTATCCTTTTCCCAGTAAGAGGTATCATAATTTTTAAAGTAAAACTGAAATAAAAACATAAGTAGTTCATAGAATCATTAAGGTTGGAAAAGACCTCCAAGATCATCAAGTCCAACCGTCAGCCAACACCGCCTGAAAGTCTATAAAAACTGCCTTGGGGATCCGCGTTATCTTACTGGGGCTGTAGTTCGCCAAATCTGAGAAGTCAGTAGAGTTTTCATATAAAAGATGCAAGAACCAGACATAAACAGAATATATTGTTCCCTGAGGTATATAGCTGCTTTTGACTGAAAATCCATTAGCTTTTCAAAATAAAAATAAGAAATAAAATATAAACAGTCCAATCACCACAGCATCCCAGCTGGAGTCACAGCAGTCTTTGTTTTGGCAGATTTTTACAGAAAACAGAGTTTTTTGAGTTTGTGCAGGACATGCTGCAGGACATGCTCCACACTGCCATTTAAGCGGATGAGAAATAGACTCTCCCATCAAGGCATCACCACCTGCAGGGAAGGCAGGCTACAAAGAATCATAGGGGGGACAAATCTCTTCTCATCCTTCCCCTACCAAATTGCCAAATTCTGTGATACTCCTTCCCGTGCCACATTGCTTCACTGTTACTCCTTCTCCTAGCAAAGGGCAGATCACACAGCTACTCTCATATTTGGGGCGCTAATAACCAGTGCTATTATCACCACCATTCTCACAGATACAACTCTCATCAGCTATCTTAAATGGCTATTGTCGTCCTTTATACACATGCACCAAACAGGTCACTGTTACTGCGTTTGCATTACGTCTTTATTAGTAGAACTTAATGGACTAGCACGAAGGAGCTAAAAAATGAACCGAGTGGCAAAATTTTGCCTGAGGATCTCGGGAAGAGAGCAGCGTACAGTTTTATACAAAGGCCAGCACAACTGAGGAGGTACATGGAGATTAAAAGTCTCCTTCATCTCTAGTTGAAAGTGAAGTAGGGTTGAAGTACCACAGTTAATTTGGGGGTGTTCAATCCAAAGGAATCTGGAAAAAGGATATTTGCTTAGCTTGTACAACATATATCTTAATGTGTGCACTTGCAGGGTTGGACACAGACAGCAGAATGCACCTTTTGTGAAGTTCTCTCAGGATACAGAGGAACTCATAAATCTTGGCTCTTCCAATAAGACTGAAAAAGAATCTGATTTTAATGAAGAGAAGCAGCAAGTTTCCTTCCTGAATGGAGGAGCTTAGTCTGAGGCACATCTATAACACTGTTTACAGGAAAATTTCAGTAACTGTGAGGATAGGTGCACTACCCAGTATATCAGTTTGGGTTTTTTTTTTTGTTGTGGGCTTGGTTTTTTTGTTGTTGTTGTTGGGGTGGGTTTTTTTTAATCTTTTTCCTGATGCTAAGTGGTTACAATCAGTCCCACCTGATGTCTACAAAGGAAAGGGGGAAAAACATTTGATGCAAACCAGCAGAAAAGCACAACCTAAGCCGTAATATCCTGCAGCCCTGTATGTCAGAACTAATCCCATGCACTAGCATGCAGTGGCACCCTCGTGAGAAGCTTGGTCACATAGAGCTGTTTGGGAAGCAGGAAAGACATGCAAACCTAATGCTGTTTGTTTGTAAATGCGATTAAAAGCTATACAGTTACCACTCAGTAGCAGAGATATGCCAGGCATTACCGTGGGAATAAATCTACATAACATTAGACCGCCAGCTCCTTGTGAAGGTAATAACTTCCTCCTTGGAGGCGTGGCCAGATTGCGACTAATGCTAGAGAAGAAGTGGGGCCAAGAGTTGCAGTCACAGCAATACTCCCTCCAATACCTCTGGATGCACAGATAAAAATAATTTCTTCCACATCTTACAGATGTACATTCTCATGCCAATATCATTGACTGCTACAGCGTGAGTGGACCTATCAAAGGTATGGAAAAGCAGGGTCCCTTGCCTGCTCTGTTCATTCTAGTGTCATTTCCTTGGTCTCATCCAGTGCAGATTCAACTTCTGGCTATTCAGCTGAAGACAGTTT
This sequence comes from Fregata magnificens, assembly GCA_013389945.1. Lineage (NCBI taxonomy): Eukaryota > Metazoa > Chordata > Aves > Suliformes > Fregatidae > Fregata > Fregata magnificens. The sequence goes on along the minus strand of WAAD01032132.1, from coordinate 77,082 downwards.
TACTGCTAAAAGTGCACCCCAGCATTCATTGCTCTCTGTGGTTTTCTGCATATGCTTGCAAAGGGATAGCTTGAGATTCACTCTGCTACTTCCAAAGATGAATGCTGCTCCTTTCACAGAGCTGAAGAGGTCTCATTCTGACTCTGTACCTGTACGATACCATGTATACAGGATCCAGTTTTCAAACAAAAGGGGTTCTCCTCTGGTAAGTAAGCTGCAAATATTTCCATCAGCATTGTCTTTGCTTCTCTGTTGATATTCTGTGCATCTGTAGTCAACCTTTGTCCCCTTAGAAGGCTTTCAGGACTAAACCCATTGTACAGTCCTTCAGTAGCTCATACACCTTCTAAATGCTAGTTAATTCAACCCCCCCCCCCCCCTTACGGTAAGAAGAAGAAAGTACTAAAATTCTTTAATTATAGGAAGGAAAGAGCATGTCTTTATGAATTAGAGAAATAAGGATTTAAAATAAATGCAACACATTTTCTTTTGAATAGCCAGAAACACGTGAAAGAGAAGAAACTCTTCCCATTCCAGAAAAAGGTACCTGACCAAAATGGATGGTTGTTTAAACCAGAACACTTGCCAAGCAGCTAAGGCTCAGTGATGGTACAAAAACCTCACAGCTGAGAGAAAACTGTCCAGATACAATTTATTTAGGAGAATCAGATTCAGTCTAGGGCAAGGAAAAGGAAATTAATGAGCATCCTACATAGAGAAAGTACCTAAATCTCTTCAGTCACTGATTTTAATCAGTGAGTCTTGGGAAAACACTGAGTTTGTAGGGGAAGTAGATACACAGACTTAGCTGCAAGGAAAGCTTCTTCTAGGAGCCTGACCAGCATACACATACACACAGACAGACCTTAAGAACTGCTTTTCTTCTGAGTATAGCTTCTCCCACTTGCGTGGTCAATAGTGCAAATCACCTGTTCACATGGAGACTCCTGCTCAAACACTAACACTCAAAGTTATAGGTCCCCCTCAAAAAGCCGAGGACTACTGCCCTCTTCCAAACCCGGGAATGCAAAGACAGCCATAGCTTTGCCGGTAGGGTGGGAAAGAGCAAAACACACTTGGAAAAGGTCAGCGATTAATCAGTAAAATCACGAGGTAGGATTTTTCTCCCCCAGAAAGTACTGGCAACAGTCCTGAACAACTACTAAGGCAACAAATTCTCCCATTATGTTTACTCTTTACTCACTGCTGTCTTGAATTAACAGAGTCCAATATTCAGAGACGTTCTCCCTCAGTTTCCTAGAGAAATGTTAAATGAGCAGGAAAGCTCCCATGTAACCCAGTTCAAAATGATTAAAGCTTTCACAATTACAGGTTATGACTCTCAGCTGTGGCATCTTGCAGCCATCCAGACAATTGTTTTCTCCAAAACCAGAAAATGATGGGGGGAGGAAAGGGGAAATTTCTCTCACTCAAGTTCGAGCTATTCTAGCTTTATGTGAAGATATTGAAGATTCCACGTTTCTATATCCTTGATACTTAAATTTGAAGAGAATATTGCCTGAAGTATTACAAATGGCCAGGTAACTGAGCTGCACGTGAAGCCTGCCTCATGTGTTTGTTACCTCCCCCACATCCCTGAACCGCTAATGGTTCCTCCTCCTTTGCAGAGCTTTGCCTCTCTAAAGCTTTTGAGATGATTGCATGCATTTGTTTCCCCTTTCAACAAGTCTCCATAGCAGACTAGCTGCTGGCAACACCTGCCTCAGCCTCCTGAAAAGGCTGTAGAGCACTCCTCCCCTGCTCTTCTAGAAGCCGTCCGCATGCCTCAGGTGTAACTGAGTAGATCTGGCTACAGATGGGTTTTATTACGTTTGTACTGGCTCTGGCTGACGGGGGAGCGGGTTTCCCCCCCGGCAGCCTGCTGTGCTGTGTGTCGGTGGCCGGAGGCGGCACCAGTGTCTGGCGGTGGCCGGGCGGTGCCGGCCCAGCCCC
>WAAD01032132.1:41862-64735 GCA_013389945.1 Fregata magnificens | reverse complement strand
GTTTAGGAGGCATGGTGGTGTTGGGTTAACAGTTGGACTTGATGATCTTAGAGGTCTTTTCCAACCTTAATGATTCTATGATTCTATGATCTCCTGTTGCTAACAAAGCGGTGACAATAAATTAACCCACAGTTTCATTTCAGAACACTGGCAAAGCATGAAAAGGCAAAAATAAAATCGTAATCCAAACACTGACTGTTGTAAATCGGTATTGTAAACACACCACTTCTCAGCTGGAGAAGTGTCCTTAACCTTCCAGAACTCTCATTGTTTAAAGCCACATGCATATTTGTACAACTTAGTTAATCGCCAAATCCCTATCAGCATGTCTTTTAATACTTAGTTCTTCCAGTAGAAATATGCTGGATTCCCACTTAAGAATTGTTGTCATTGGAGCTCCCCTGGGTTTTCAGCAGAAAAACAGGCTACATTTGGATGTATATCCAATTTTATCTGCTGTGACTATCAAGGTAATTGCAATACAGTCTGAAGTTCACTATAGTTACTCACACACCCCCCCACCATTTCCAATACGTACATCTGGTTTTGAGCTTTCTTCTGCAGTATGCAGACGGTGGTGATTTTTAACCATGATATCTGACAACTGGCCTCTTTCCAATTGCAAATGCTTCGTGCACTGGCTAAGTCAGGAGCAGAGATATGAAAATAATATGAAATGACTGCCCAAGCTGCTCATGCAACAGCATAGCAGGACATGTTTGACCTAGGAAGGGCAAGGCAAAATGGCTTTCTGAAGTTTATCATTTAAGAAGTGAAGCACATTCCAGACTAGACTTCTCCTTGACAAGGGAACTCACCAGTGCTTGCACTGCCACACTCTGCTTTTGAGAGTTCTTAAAAGAGTATGACATTTTAAAAAACAAAACAAAACATAATGCCCTCCACCGATTCTTTTAATAAAAACAACCTACTATTTAGACAATGAGTATCATGTCACGCTTGTATTGCTTTCCATGACACAAATCAGTGATGCTGGGGATCATTCACTGGGATAGTCCATGAGAAAAGCCAGGCTTTTCAGGAGGTTGAAATTTGAGTTTATAGTTTAATGTAGCTTTTGAGATCAGTTTACAGCTGTTGTCAGAGGTTCTATATTAAACTGAGACTGTCTTAAGAAGCCCATGTGGTAGAGGTGCTAACTTGAACAACCTGGATAAATATCACCTCCTCTGAATTCTACCTTCATGAAATTAAAGCTGTAATTTCAATTGAACATTATACAGCTGATCATACTTTCTAGCCTACTGTTTTCAGAGCCCAATGTGCTGTTTGAAAACTGCACCGTTACTCAGTGAAGCTGTCCGTATACCCCTTTGATGGAAGGCATTAAGAGAACACATGGATATTATTACTAATTTATAGAGAGGACAGATTCTGCCTGTGATGCTTTCTGCTCTAAGGACTCCTCTGCTTGCACAGAGCCATCAGCATGTGGCTCAGCCATAGAAAGTAGTAGTGACAGAAACATTTCCAGCTGCTGGTGGGGATGACTATTTCTAGCTGCAAATATGTTTTGCAGATATAATATGACAGTTTAGAACATCTTTTATGTTTTTGCAAAATGCAACAGAGACTTAATCAACTCCAGAGTAAAATAATCAGTTACCTGTATGACAAGAAATGAGGAAAGCAGCAGCAGTCAAAGAAATAGCTATTAGACTTTCGGAAAGCAACCAGTCAGCCACACATACTATGGGCTTCCAATCTTTGCTATTGGAGACAGCTGGACTTTTCTCAAAGGCCATACTTGTGAAACCCAGTGGTGAAAATGTACAAGAAATGCTGCATTATTGCAAATACCCTTGACAACAGTGTAAATGGTAGCAATTATAGGCACTGGAGACAGCAAATCTCTGCCTTTTTTTCTGAACGGCTGCTACTATGTTCTCAAGGTGCTAGAAGCAAAGTGCTTTCAGGGCACAGAGCCAGTTCATTTGAAAGGCAAATCTCTCCATTAAGTATTTAATGCACAAAGGGAGCAATATTGGCAAATACTGTTTTGCCATTAGACCTTCACATTTTGCCTAGTCATGAGAGCTTAGAGCTGCTACCCAGGGAAAAGGGCAGCATTTCAAGTGCTAAGAGAAAGAAGTGGCTAAACTGAGCTGAAGAGGTCTGGTAGGAGTAATGCAACAAACAACAAAGCTTTAGAGGACATCCTCGTGCATGTCAGTGAGGGAGTCTTGCGTGGAGTTTTGCGCACTGCTGAACAGCTATTCTGTGCCTCCACTACTGCAAGAATAAAGGAGCATCAGTTACTACATCTTCTTGCAGAACAGAAATGCTTCAGGACTTACAGTTTTTTCCTCTTATTATTCCACCTTTGTTGCTCTATTAATATCATCCAGCGCTTTCTGCAGGATATTCCCATTGTTTTCTCTAAGGAAAATATCAAGCAATTTATGTCATTGGCATGCTTCTTCAGTGCTCTCCTATCTTTCATACTGAGATCAGCCCTGTAGCTATTTAATTAGTTGAACCCCAAGATCAGTTCTGAGAACCTACCCTAGGAAGAGTTCCTCCAGCCTGCCTCTCAAAAACTGCCATCAGCTAGTTGAAAATTCATGTATTTCTTTTCCAGCTTAGCTGTATTCAGCATGGTACTTGCAGTAGTTCTGATCTATCTGGGTTTCAGGACAGGTTGTTTTCAGAAGCAGGAAATTCTTACTTTAACAAAGAAATATAATCTAGCTGCATATCCTGGTTTAACCCCAGATGGCAACTAAGCACCACACAGCCACTTGCTCACCCTCCACCCCCTCCCCCGGTGGGATGGGGGAGAGAATCAGAAGGGCAAAAGTAAGAAAACTCGTGGGTTGAGATAAGAACAGTTTAATAATTGAAATAAAATTAATTATTATTATTATTAATAATAATAATAAAAATTTTAGTGAAAAGGAAAACAACCAAAAAAAAAAGAGAGAGAGGAACAAAACCCAGGAAAAACAAGTGATGCAACTGCTTACCACCTGCCAACTGACACCCAGCCCATCCCCAAGCAGCAATCACTGCCCCCAGCCAACTCCCCCCAGCTTATAGACTGAGCATGACATCACACGGTATGGAATATCCTTTTGGCCAATTTGGGTCAGCTGTCCTGGCTGTGCCACCTCCCAGCTTGTTGTGCACCTGGCAGAGCATGGGAAGCTGAAAAGTCCTTGATTTAGTATAAGCATAACTTAGCAACAGCTAAAACATCAGTGTGTTATCGACATTATTCTCATAATAAAACCAAAACACAGCACTATACCAGCTACTGGGAGGAAAATTAACTCTACCCCAGAGGAAGCCAGGACACTGCACAAGCTACTCTTGATAAAATCACTAGCATTTTATTTCTTTATCACTGGATACAGGTTACCTTAGCTATTCACTGGGCTCAAGGTATTGTCTGCCACTTGACAGATGCATTGTGCTGTTTGATACCATCAGAGCTGCCATTTCACATGACATTAGACTCCTGCAATGGATATTAAATGGGTTTCACAACATTAGTGTATTAAGCTCTTTGAATTTTGCGGTGGTGATGGAGTACAGCAATCCCTTGTCATACAACAGAGAATTCCCATGGTGGCTGCAGTGCTTAGGGGAGGGAATACAACCTCCTCTCACCCTACTCCAACCTGGTAAATCTACACATCACATCATAAAACTCAGGAACTTTATAGCCTCTCATTTGTCCTCATACTTCAGGTAAACTCTGCAAGTTGTGATCATTCAGCTCTATAGATGGACACCATGAGTGCTGGAGGAGGGTTAAGGGACATGCAAGATTTCAGCCCTGGGACAAGGCTTAGGCTTTCCCAGCAGTTGCTGCCACCTGACAGGGAGCCCTGTGTGATTCCTGGTGCCAAAGCATGGTATTCTCACTCCAAGCAGTGCTTTTGCTGCTTCTCTCCCTGTACAAATGTGCCATTAGGCTCACTCCCATCCATCACTATTTGCAAGACAGTGCAACGGGGGAGATATTATCAAGCTAGGCAGTAAGCCAGCTAGGCACAGGAATAAATTATGTTAATAGACAATCATTTTCTCAGACACACATCCAATGTAGAGTGCAAATTCTGCAAAGATGAAAAATGTGAGCAAAACATTATCTGGTCACTGCCCCTGTTGGCAGGAGGCCTTTCAGCTAATGATAGAAACTGTTGAGCTTTCTGAGTCTAAGCAAATAAGACCAAGCTTTGGGTACTTTGGGTACATACTACAAACCAAGTGTGTTGTCCTTCTTTACTTATTTCTACCTAGCAATATTCAGGGCCCCAGACAGCACTGTCTCCATCAGGCACATTTCCCTTCCTCCCCACCTGTCTGACTTGCAAATTTGCCTCTGACCTACATCTGCCATCTTCATCTCTCCATTTTCTTCAGCATCTCCTCTGTCTGTGCCTTTGAGAAAGGGAGCCACTCAGCCTGAAAGCTGGGCTGAGTGGGAATCTTAAACCAGTGCATTTGGGGATGTATCCTACCCTGGCATTACTTAAAATGCCTGCCTAGTGAAGTAGCAACATTCCTGCTTATGTTATTGCTGTAAGCTAGTGCTTGCCCTCAAAGGCACCAAAGAACTTGAGAAAAGGAAGGGAAAACCTTGATGCCACTTGCAAAGTTTGACCCTCTAGCCCTTACCTTACTAAGAATGAAATACAAAGCATCATTTTGGACCAAATACGAAGATCAAGTAAACAAACCCCAAAAGAACAGAAGTCAGACGTGGCAGCAGATGGACCCTAAGCTCAACAACACACTTAGAGCTTTCTGAAAGCAAATGCTGTCAACAAAGCCCAAGATACCAGTGTGCAAAACTAGGCTCACCCAATATCATATACATGGGAAAACACAGAGCACTGATAAGACACAGTGTCAGAAATGTGATAAACACGTGTATAGGCATGATAGGGCTCACCCTATCTCCAGAAGAGCAGACATAGTCTGTGAGTCTCCTAGCCCAAACCTGAACCCTAGACATAGGCTGAGTCTTGGACCATGACAACCAGCCATGGTTCCCATGAAAATGTTCTCGAGTAAGAACTTATTTGGGTGACTGTTCTTCACTTCTGCAGTGCTTTTGTAGTGCCACTCCTACTGCAGCTCCTAGATCTCTCTCTCTCCTGACTCTAACCCTAACCTAAACACTAGTCGTTGGCTGAGCTTTGGACAGTGAGCACTCATGGTTAACCTTACCCATACTCATGGGGAATGCCAAAAAGAACAGAACAAAATACCATGCCAGCCTTGCAGAGTGAGTTTGTGGTCAGTTTTCTCCTGTTTGAATATTTTCCTTCTCAGTTGTCAAAACATTTTGAGCAAACACATGACAATACACACAGAAAAAGTATAAATCCTCTGTGACTTGAGTGCATTGTGTGAGAGCAATGTGCCTTGCTGTAAGAGAATCAGAAAGTTATCATCCTAGTTCGGGGAGACACAAAGCTACTCAGGACTCCTGACACCAGGTTCTGGAGCAGAGTGGCATTAAGTCTAAGGGGGCAGAAGTGGGCCGTCCACGAAGATTAAGCTCCTGGAGAATTAAAGAAGATTAAAGAGACTTGAGAACTGCAGCAAGTAATTCAGTATTCATGAGGAGAGAGAGAGAAGGAGTTGTGAGATTGACGTTATAAACCTCACAATTGATCCTATTTTCCAAAGATGGAAAAATCAGATTCATGTCCCTGCTCCAACAATTATTTAAGTATTTATACTCATTTGAAATATCTTCATAAAGAGAAATAGTCTCAGTCAACATTATTCAATAAGCTTGTGGCCTCTTAGCATACAGGCATGTGGATCACCCAAGTTCCAGATTTTGTTCCAAGTTAAACAGAATGCAGACTTGGAAACAGGTCTCTCTCATCTGCCCAACGACTACAAAGAGAGGAACAAATTGGCTCATGCTTGATTAACACTTAGATTTAAGAGCATCATATAATTCCTTCCTTCATAGACGTATACCATGTTGAGAAAGCTGGGGATGGAGAAAAAAATAACTCAGTAAATCAGAACAGCTTAAACTTTCTCAAAGTTGATTGAACAGCAGAAATTGAAGCGTGTGCTGGGAGGGGGAGAAAGGCAGTGTTCATCTCTGTTTTCAGAGTAGTTTGATAGTTTTTTAATTCATCTTCTTTCTCTGCTCATGAACTACAATGGTAAAAGTTGCTGAAGAAGTACAGGAAGTTCTACTGTGTTTAATAATCTGTCACATACAAAAGGGAAGGGAAAAGCTGCACAGCATTAACATAATAGAAATCTCCAGGAAAGCAAAACATTAAACCATTTATTCGGGTCTAAATTTAACTTAGGGAATTGTTGCTGTGAGCACATTACTATGTACAGGTCTTGTACGTATCAAATTTTCAGTTCTTGATAGCCCCACAGTTACAGACCTCATTTACTTTTATTGCCAAACACTTTCAAATATCAGCAGAAGGTATATTGTGAAAAAAAAAAAACAACTGAGGGATTTACCCTCATATTTCATTCCTTTGTCCAAACTGCGCCTTGCTATGATATGCCTCAAAACAACCCCAGAATGGTATTCAAAGGATTTGGCATTTTCTACTATTTGTTCACTTATACCCTTCCCTTTTTAATTCAATGAAGCTTTGATGCAGACTTTCTCTGCAAGAGGAATGTTCTCACCCAGTCTATCACCACCGGCAGTGCTTTTCTGGGATACTTTCTGAAATCCAGGGTCTATGAAAGTTTTCCATACAAGAGGAATTACACAGCTCCAAAGAACAGCTAAGTGAGCTAACACATGCAACAAAACTGCAACTAAGTATTTACAGCACTTTGTTTTAAGAAGTGCCCAGTAAATGTGCCCAAGCTCACCGTCTAGCCCTTGTGCTCACCACTGACTGGGAGTAAGTCATGTAGCCTCATAACAGCTCATCTGATAAATTTTCACAGGAAAAAAGATTTCTGAGAGACTGAATCCACTCACATTTGTAAATTACTCTCAGTAAAATTACTGCTAATGAACAATACAATAATACATGGCATTTATAAATATTACAACAAGAATGATAGAAGATCAGAGCCGTATGGCATTACATTTCTGAATAAATGTGTGTTTTCCCTCCTCCATACTTCAGAGAAGGAAGAGGAAATATTTCTACAAGGAAAGTGGTTAATTTAAAAAGTTATTTGTTGCTGAACATATCTAGCTTATGTTGCCTTTGATATAGATATGGATGGGTTTTAAGTCAACTTTGAGGAATACAGAGTTCTCGAAAATTCGGAAGGTGTTAGGAACATGAAGATTTTTTAAAGGTCAGAAAGTCAGCAAAAATTAATATAGAGAAGCAGGTTTGGTTTTCACCCCTGTTATTTTACCCATAGATAATTCCTTTTGCCAGAAGAAACTCAAAACAGTAAAAACAAAAACCTTTTCCTCTAGCTCATCTGCTTTAGCTGTTGCCAAGGCAGCACAGAGCTTTACAGAATCACAGAATGGTTGGGGTTGGAAGGGACCTCTGGAGATCATCTTGTCCAATCCCCCTGCTTGAGCAGGTTCACCTAGAGCATTACACAGCATTCCTATTCTCCCAAAAGACAAGAAGCAGGATTTTTCCTTAAAAACAGCACTAAGCCAAGGTCCAATACATTTAGCACTACATCAGACTCTCATTCATTTCAGATATGGACCCAAGCCTCCTTTATTCTATTTTTCAAATACTTGAAAATCAGAAACTTATATTTTAACCATTTCTTCTGGAAGAAAACAGCAGCTTCTCTTTTTCAGCTCTTAAAACCTGGGCTGTTTTAACAGACTAATTCCCAAGAGACTCTTTTCCTTATCTTCCTTTCTATAATTCTGTATTTCATTTTACAGCTATAAAGCTCTATTTTATAGTCTCTGTAATGGTCTATTAAGCCCAAAGATTTGCTAGTTTCACAGAAGTGATGCCCCTACCCTCCAATCTTAACACTAACATCAAGGGGCAAAGTTATCCCTACAGTGTCTGGGGGTGCTTCAGAAACTCCAGGGTATCTTGCTTGGCTCCAGAAGACCACACCTCTCAGAGGTACTGTATCATATACCAACCCCATGCAGACATCCTAGACACCCTGCACTTTCCAAAACACCCATATTCAAGCACCTGAATTGCCTCCCAAACACCTGCCTGCTTCTCTCCCTCAAAATCACAGAATTTTTTAACCTCCTCTGTATGCACAGCGTACAGTCCCTCAGGATTTCTGTTGAAAAGAGAGGCAAAACTCTCCATTGCTATGCCAGACCAAGTTGTCAATGTAGATTTCTATTTTAATTTCCTGTGCATCCCTCCTGCTCCACTGACTTAATGTGTCTGCTTAAGTCTTCCAGATGTCTGTCTCTCTCTGGGCTTTTCTTTCTTTTCTAGCCACCTAAAGAAATAACTGAAACAACATAAAGATTAGAAAGGTAAGTGGAGCAGTACACACCGGTTGAAACACGGCTCCAGCAGCCCAACGCATCACACAGCAGCCTAGATGCAGAAGACTAACTCAGCATGTTTCAGTTGCCGATGTCGGCCTCTCAACTCCTGGCTGTGCAGGCTCTGCTCTCCTGGCACTCAGGCTACCTTCTGCTTCCCACTGAAAACCCCAGATAATACAAAACAACTTTCCTCTAGTTTCTTCTGTGATTTGGAAGAGCCAATTTTGTGCTCTAATGTTTGAAAAAAAAATTACTTTAGCAAAAGCCAGTTCCCACAGTGCTTTCAACAAAATGTCCATAGCTTCCTAAGGAAACTCGGTAAGCGAGGGCACCCTGGTGAGCTAGGAAACTCCAGTGAGCTAGATCACTCACGGCTGACATTCAGCTTTTGTTTGTTGGCCTTAATCCAACTGGAAGTTTCAGTTATTAGCACAAGAAGCACAAATTAAGGAATTTAGAATAATCCAGATTGGAAGGGACCTTGGGAGGTCCCTAGTCCAACCTCTTGCTCAAAGCTGGGTCAGCTGTGAAATCAGACCATGACACTCTAAAACTTCTGAGGTTGTCAAGGTTGAAATTGAATGATTTAGTGGCTGAAGAAACGTGAAGATCCTGTTGTTTTGATCCTGCAACAGCCTCTAATGTTAAAAATAATTATTTCTTGGTTCAGATTAACCGCAACCCCTGTCCCCCTATGCTGCTGTGGGGGGAGGAGGTAGAGAAATTGGGAGTGAAGTTGAGCCCAGGAAGAAGGAAGGGGTGTGGGGAAGGTGTTTTAAGATTTAGTTTTTATTTCTCATTACCTTACTCTGATTTAATTGTTAATAAACTAAATTAATTTCCCCCAGTTGAGTCTGTTTTGCCTGTGACAGTAACTGCTGAGTGATCTCTCCCTGTCCTTATCTCGACCCATGAGCCTTTCATTATATTTTCTCTCCCCTGTCCAGCTGAGGAGGGGGAGTGAGAGAGCAGCTTTGGTGGGCACCTGGCGTCCAGCCAGGGTCAACCCACCCCATTCACTAAGGAGGCATTCATTATTTTGGAGATATAGAGGAAGTGTCTGAAACATTCCTAAAATGTTCTGCTTTTACTGACCCCATGACTTTAATTTTTACTTTCCAGTCTTTGTATAATGAATCTCTAGTGGGCTTTAGCACATTTGAGGTTGTAGATCAGTGGACAGTTTTTGTGGCAGTGTTAGCTTAAATACTTCCTGTTCTTTATTCACCCTTCACTGTCCCTTTGCACCCTGCGGCTGCCCTCGCAGTTACACTGTTCAGTTTCATGAGGCTTCATGCTGAATCAGACTGAGGAACTTGACTGGGACAAAAATAACCTTGCAAAGGAAAAGGTTATTTTAATGCAAATAAACTCCTTAATTTGTCAGAAAATTAAGACAATAAAGAAAAGATACGTAGTTGTTACCTCTCAAAAGTTGAATTTTTAGAGACACTTTGGCATGTAAACTTGAAGCACACCATGGAATGACAGCCATTACTCTGCAATTATCATTAAGGGCATTTACATCAATTATGTTAGGAAAAATGGAAAAAAAAGTTGTTCTGTTAAAGTAGTTATTTCAACAATTCTGACCTTTTTTCCCCTGCACTTGTGTTCCTTAACTCACAGCTTTTGATCCTTATAGGGCTTTTTGTCCCACTTCATCTTATCCCACTTCTTTTCTTTCAAGAACATCCATAGGTCCCCGCATGTACAGCTGGGTTGTACAACATTCCAAGGCTGACCACACCCCTGGGCTCTGGGTGATATCCTTGGCTTGCTGATAATCTCATGCCTGCCTTCTGGCACGCTCTCCCCAGTACAGGTCAGTCCTTGATCAGCAGGACATCCCGCCAGGTTACCGGGCGATACCAAGGAGCATTAGTGACTGTGCCCAGCCCTCAGAGCTTTCATGGCACTGGTGACCACCACCTTTTTGGGGTCCCTCTTCCCTTGCCTGTAAACACAATCCAACAGCCCAGCAAGTACAGTTGATTAACCTCTTCTTCCCAGTCCCTCTGCAAGGGTTCTTCATTTGCAGCATTGGCAGGATCTGGCCTTTACTCAACATATCCCTGCATCAGCCAACCCCAAAAGCCTTCCTCTCTTGGTCAGGGCAGTATCTACAAGAGGCACAGGTCTGGCTGCCACCAGCATGGGGCAGGTCATGGTTGTCTCCCACACGGGTCACCCTGCAGCCCCCCACTATCAAAACCTTGCCACTTATGTCCAATGCTATTAGCAAAAAATATTATGGACCAACATGAGACAATGACCGACTGTTTTTAGTGACTGTCAAGGAGGAGGTAACTAATAGTAGGAGGTGAACTCCAGCAGGGACAAATTCAGCCTCCCATGAGGAGTCCCTCATGATCAGTAATGATCTAATGGCAAATAGATATCATTCCCTTTTCTAAATTGTGGCTGTGTAAATCATAATTTATTCAGTAAAGACATACTTTAAATGAGTTTCCTGTGCTATAGAGAATAGCACCAAACACATCATTTAAATAGGGTTTGTAAATTGATCATTAGCACATTTTACGTTGTTCTCTCCCACATTTCTACCAATGCTTTATGGAAGGACTTGAGCTAAGGACCAAGGAGGCAGGTTACCACAAGCCCCACATCATGGACTTGGTCACATCCTAACTAGCCCCTGCACACTATTCCTAGACCACACTAATGTGATATAAGTAATTTATTTTAAAGTATTCTAGGGCTTTCTCTTCTAAAAAAAAAAAAAATCTAAAAGAAATTAATTGTAGGGAAATATCATAAATCAGTAGGCAGTTTTTGAGCTGATATTTGCTGTAAATTAATTCCTGTTTATTGTTTTTCTATTAGTCATATAATGAGGGAATGGCATAGGAATTACCAACATAGCCTTTATGACCACTTTCTGAATTACTATGAACATGTTATTAAATATATGCATACATCCAGCCTCAAAGCATAAAATAATGCACTTACAATTCTTTCTGCCTGTTCACAGCCCGCTACTGGCGGAAGAAACAGCTTCAGCTAATTGCACCGCCCAACAGAACTTCTCTGTTCTCAGATGACCTTTTGTTGATCAGCCATTATTATTTCACTTCCTATGTGTTTTTACAGTGTAAAGTGCCAGCATACACAGAAAGGAACACTTGAAACTGCTGTTTGCAAGTTGTTAGTGGCATCTGTTGCAGCCACAAAAGTTGGGCTTTGAGATATCTAAGTGTTTTGTTTATGAATACCAACACCTTGATGCCAGGCTTTGCTGTAGGGAGATTAATTAGAGAAAAGTACGGCTACCTGAGGTATTATTTAAGAACTCAGAACATCAAAGATATCAAAAATATCAGGATAAAAATGAGTTGCAGTTAACAGGGGACATAGGAAGTAACATAAAATGTTCCTACAAATATATCAAAAGTAAGAGGATAATGCAGGAAAGTCTAGGCCTGTTGCAAAAAGGGAACCAGTAACTCAGAGAATGATGAAAAGTTCAATAGCGACTCTGCATTAGTCCTCTCAGAAATGAAGATTGTGATCTGATATTTAAGGTGATTGATTTGAACAATTGGATTTATGTGTATTGGGAAAGAACAAATTAAAGAATATATGGAGGTATGCAAAGTGGCAGGGTCATATATAACCCATCCTGGTGTGGTTCAGGATTTAGGAGAGGAAATCTTTGCTATCAATTTTTATGTCTGTGAAACCAGGGAGAATTGGGATGTTTCAGAAGCCCAGAGAAGGCAAAACACAATACTTATCTTTAGAAGGCACAGATAGCAGGACCCAGGGATTTACAAACTTGTCAATCTCATTTAAATACCTGGAAAACATGACAGCAAAATACTAAATAATCAGTATATCCACATATGGAGGATAATGAAGAATAACAAAGTGATAAGGAACTGCCAATATAAGCTTGTCAAGAATAAAGTTGTGTCAGACTAATGCAATCTGGCCTAATGGATAAAGCAGAAGCAATAGATCAGGCATATCTGGGTTTCAGTGAGGCTTTTGGTATTGTCCTATATTCTGTTGTGCTGAAATATGAACAAATAAAGCGGCAGAAAAATGCACTATAGGTGCAGGTGCTCTGCTATGCCTGGAAGGGCTCAAACAAAAGTAAGATTTTTAACCAAAGCATTTACAACCTACAGTAAGTTGCTTGCACCTGGAAGATGAAAAGAGGACATAAATCAGAATATTGGCAATGTTGCATAGCATGCACTGCGGATGGCATTTGCTTTCAGTATAGAACAACTAAATCCATACCCACTAGACCTAAAAGCTCCAGATAACCAGTGTCACCAAAAGCATAGATGACAGGACAGGTGTCTACAACATGTAATGCTGCATAATAAAGAGGGTCCACCAACCCATTCCCCAGATGCTTGTTGAAAACGTTCAGAAATCAAAAGGATACAGGTGTCTCAAGACTGAGGTGGTTCTAACAATGACAAGGTTAATGAAGAGGCAGGATAGAGGATGGAGATATGGTCCTGCAGTTAGATATGGACTTGAAAAGTTGAGGTTTTGAGAGGATGAACTTGGAGAATGAGAATATTTATGTTGTTACACAGTTTATGCAAATACTGTCCTTTGCTCAAGTTATGAAGGTTTGGAAACGTGCATTGCTGACATTTTGTTTTGTGCCCCTTAGTCCATTTTTAAGTTGCCTTGTCTTTCAAGGTTCTCAGTCCCACTTGCCTGTTTTATCCAGTTGGCCTGTCCTGCCTGACACCTCTGTTACAAATTTTACAGTATAGAAAGTGTCCTTTGTTACTGCCTTTACTGTACTTAGTAAAATGTGGTCTTCATCTTTGATTTTGGTTCTCAAGCACTACACTGCTTAATTAAAACTAAGTACACAAAAAATAACCACCATTTCCAGTAATTCTGCATCCAACAGCCAAATGTCCATATGCATATTGAGCACTGACACTTATCAACCAACAAATCCAGTAACCAGAGTATGTATGAGAACCACATCCTTTCAGGAATTGCAAATGTGTCCCCTTTTTACTGCCAAGTTGCCAGCTGAATCAGACAAATGTCTTAAAAATACATCTGAAAAGCTTCCAATCAAACCATAATATAAACAGTAGTATTTTAAAGACCTGGAAAAAGACAAACAGTATTTCTGTCACCCAGTCCAGAGAATTATATATACAGATCTGGGAAGCCAGTCTTGTATTTGAATAATATCTCAGCATTCATTATCTCAGAGTACAACAATAAAAGCCACAGTTAACATTTTAACACTACTGGGTGGATGCTGGACACTCAACTTCTGTTTGGTCTTAGTAACATGTAAGCTCATATCTGACATTCATGCCTGTAAATAGCTCCCTGTAAGACCCCAAGCTGTTCTGACCCATAAAATATTTACAGTACAACACCCGGTTTTCAGATTGTGCTCTTGCATTCAAATTGTCTCACTGCAACCTGACTGCAGGCAGGTCCTGGCTTACATGATGGCCACCATCTTTGCCAAACTGTCAACCCACCCACTGCGGACCTATTAAAACCACGTTCCCTTACAAAGATTCAACCATTTTTCTCCTCTGTGACTTGCTTGCAGAAAGAGGTTGTAACACAGACACAGAAATACACAGGTGATTCCCATGAGAAGTCGAGAAAGCCTCACTGCTTGTGAACACTGATCCTTGCTCCTGCAGCTTTCTCAGTGCAAACTAGAAACTGGAAACTAAATGTCTGCTGTGACAGTCATAATGTTTGGGAAAAAATATGGTGTTGTGAGGAGGAAACACCACTGAATTCCACCCAACTGCTTTACAGGAGAGGGTGTAAAATGTTGAGGGACATGCCACAGGACTAGCAGCTGAACAATGAGCAACACAAGACTCACAAGGTACATCTGTCCTTTAGGAGGCTATGGCTATCGATACACAAAGATAAGAAAAGAAATTAACCATCAACCTCCTCAAAGAATTAAAAAAGACTTGCTGCAGCTTGGTTCTAGTGAAAAAAAGACTGGTAAATGTTCTCTTCAGTTAACCTGTTGGCTACAATGTCTGTTGTGGCTTTATTCCCTCTGTTTCTCCCACTTAAAATTGGTCCATGCAGCCCCTAGCAGTTTAGTCTGTGAAATTCTCTGCAAGCATGCAGGGCATCTACAAGAAAGCAACCCAGAGAATTTTAAGCCTTTTCAAAGCTGCGCCTTTTAGGACAGTAGGAAAAGCAGGGCCAGCTTTTCTTATTGTATCTTTTGCAGCAATCTCATGTCATCTTTTTTCTTTTTCTCTGCACAGAGATGGTTTTCATCACAACTGAAAACGTTACACAGCTTTACAACATCACGGCCACCCAGGAGCTCACAGTCAGTCCGGCAAATTTCCGCAATAGTTCAGGAGTGCATCAGCCGAATCAATATGAATGTATTAATTCGGATGTATGGAAATGGCTACAGGATTTTCAGCCTGGATTCCTCTGGTTTATATTTCTTCTGGGAGCAATAGAAAATTCCTTTGTCCTCGTAGTCCTGTGCTTCCACAAGAGTCGCTGCACAGTGGCCGAAATTTACCTAGCAAACATGGCACTTGCTGACCTAATGTTAGTCTGTGCTTTACCTTTCTGGGCCATTAATATTTCTAATAAGTTTCAATGGCCCTTTGGCCTGTTCCTCTGTAAAGCTGTCAACATAATGAGTAACATGAACTGTTATTCTAGCATTTATCTCCTGACACTAGTGAGCATCGACCGCTATCTGGCATTGGTGAAAACCATGTCTCTGGGACGGATGCGACAAACTGTTTGTGCCAAATGGAATAGCTTTGTAGTCTGGACATGTGCGTTGCTCATATGTTCACCTGCAATGGTGTTCCGAAAATTACAGTATTACGAAGAATACAACATCACAGCCTGCGGTCTTGTTTATCCAGCCAGCTACTGGGTGCCTGCAAACAACTGCTTGCTGAATATTGTTGGCTTTGTGATCCCACTCTGTGTAATTACCTACTGCACTGTGCAAATCGTCAAAGCCTTACGAAGCAGCGAGCTACAAAAACTGAAGTTAGTCCAGACAGAGAGGAGAGCCACCATGCTGGTCCTCGCTGTGCTCTTGCTGTTCATCATTTCCTGGCTTCCATTCCAGATCAGCACGTTCATCGACACGATCCTTCACCTCGCACCCACTTTAAAATGCCTGGAAGAAATCAATGACATATTGACCCAGATATCTACGTACTGTGCCTTTAGCAACAGCTGCCTGAACCCAGTCCTGTATGTAATTGTTGGGAAGCACTTCCAGAAGAAGGCTGTGGAACTCTACAAGGACTTGTTCCCAAAGAGGTGCAGAAAATCACAGTCTGTGCAGATGGAAAACTCCCTGGACACTTTAAGAACTTCCATTTCAAGTGAATACCCAAGGAAAAAGGCCGTTTTCCTGTTACCATGATAGCACAATTTGTTCATTACAGGAGAAAAGCCTTCTAACATGTCAGTGTCCACTAATATCCATCTGCTACTGGTGCACAGAGTAAACATGTAGTAGTATTCATCACTTCTGGGAAACCAACAGTTCAGCCTTAATGGAAACTCCACACAGACCTGCTTCTGATGTTATTGGACTTTTTGTATGATTGAATCCTACTTTGTAGCATACCTCTTATATTTTCATGGCTGAATAATATTTGATGCATGTATCATTTGAAATGTTTGCATTTCTAAGGTGTACATACATGTACATACAGTTCTCTGAATAGACCCCCAGTATAGAAGCTATTGTCAGGATTGTGTAACTACATATGGTACCCATAGAGTTTATTAGACTAGATTTTTGATAGGAGGGCCTTGTATTTGAGTAAATTCTGGTAAATGAAGCCGGTAGGACTATTATTCAAATGGATTTTTAGGCACGGCCACCTTCTGGGCTTTTACTTTGTTCAGTCATCCAAAATTATTTTGATTGTTTGATTGACAAGTTGTGCCTTTTTGCAACTGCTCTGCCCCTGCTAGTTACAGGTTTACTTCAGCTTGTATGTATGGAAAGTAGCTCAAAAAAGGTAAAGCAGTAGCAGAAGGAAGGCTGCAGCCAGCTGCATAAAGTTAGCCGAGTTTTCTTCGTAGCAGGAGATTCTTTACCTCTTCTGCATTGGGGTAAAAGCATTCACTTACTCCTTCTGACTGAGTGGATGTTATTTACATTCATACCTACACTTCAGCTCAGAGACTTAGTTTTTAATATTCACAAAGCATAATTAATATTTGTAATGCTATTTAATGGAAACATAAAAGCTCACCACAACTGGTATAATCTCACAAGTAGAAGAAACAGAGAATATGAGGGAGAGCATCACCTAACTGCCTTAGAAATCTAACTGAAGCTAAGGGAAGTCTTGAAAGTTCAGAGTATTCAAGAATGGCCTTTTCAGACTCTAATAGTACCTACATTTTATTTGTAGAGTTAATCTGAGTGATTTTAATACAAGATAGCTTTTTCCCCAATTGGACTGGATTTATGATCTAAGATGAGTTTACAGAGAAGATAAACCCATAGTGTACTGAATTGTCAGTATGCACTTTTATCTCTAGGAACCTTGATCAAAAACTGAGTTGGAGGTGATCTAAAAATCTTCTGAAATTAACTGAGCCTTTGTTCTTTTCAAAGTACTTAAGGTTACAGCCTTAAAACCACCAAAGGAAGTGGAGTTTGGTGACATAAGTAAACTCAGATTGTTACTGCGTGGTCTTTATTCATGAGCTTGAATGGAGCAATAAAGTTCTGTTTAAGATGGGAAATCTGTATTAAATCTTCAAACAACTAAACCCACAAAATGCTCTAGAAGTGTGCAGATGTGCTATAAAAAGTATGGGATTTAGATCGCTGTAGATTATTTATAGACAATTTCCATAGGTTTTCTTTAATAATCCAGTATAATCCTATGTCATAAATCATACTTCTATTGTTCATTCCTTAAATTGCCCAAGACACCCATGATGAAACACTGCAAGGCTTTCTGTTATCTCCAGTGTTATCAACACCGTCTCGTTCACGAGCATGCTATTCACACAACCGTTAAATAAAAGGAACTCCATATAGAGGTTATTGAGGCAATGGAAGAGGTTTTTGAGTTTTTGGTACTGAGAAGTAAAATATAAAAATGTTATTATATTAATATGACAATAATTTAAATCATGTGAATATATAGACACATTATTTTGCTATGCACTAAGCATGTACAACAGAAAATAAACTACTTTAAGAAATGAGATTTGCTGGCATTTTCTTCTCTAGTCCATATCCTGTTACTCAGGAATGACTTGTCAGAAGTGCAACTGTTGCAGGTACTTTTTTTCACTTCCTGTTGTACCAAAGGAAAGTGAACTGAAACCGCAGAATTTTAGCTACTTTCAAAACCTTGGGTCAGGTTTCTTTTCAGGGCCTATTTCTGAGCGGTGCTGACCACCTTCAGTCCCTTTGGAAGTTAAAATCTGAATTAAGGCAGCTAAGGATACTGAAATCTTTTCAGTAGCTTTTCTCTGCCTGCTGGTAGCTCAAGGTCCCATAAAACAGCAGATATCACTTCACTTTGTGAGGACCTGGGGTACACAAGAGCCTATAGGTGCTGTTTGCAGCATGGACTCTCTGCTTAAAGCCTTCACTCCTCTCTCAAAGCACACAGACACCGGCAGCAACGGAAAACCCCTGCACCAGCCCCCGCAGAACGCACGGTGTCAGCTCATGCACTGTTTAATTCATGTTCTTGCCCACTTTCCAGCGTGATCATACTTTGTGCAGTATTCGCATGTTCTGTTTATGCAGGCAACAAAAACCCCCAAGAAATAAAGTGCAATGTCCAAGCTACATCTTAGCTACTGGCAATTTACAGTCACACTCAGATGCTTGGCTCTATCCTGTTCTCACAAAAACAAGGCAAAATTTGAGGAGGGTTCTTAGTAAAATGAGGGCAGACTTTGTCCCGAGGATCTCAGAGATGGAAATGTCAAACTGTAATCACATCACCTTTTTATTCCTCTTTATCCTGTCCCCCCCTCCCACAGCTGCTCCCATCTTCCCTTTTATCCGAGGCTGCTACATCTTTTATCGAGACTTTGACCACACAAACGGCTGACTCTGCATTCAGTCCCATGGAGGTGGCTGGGGACCATTGCCAGAGGAATGGCAAGGGTATCAACAGCCAGTTGATACTTCTGGCCTGCAGTAGGCATAGGCAGAAATAATTCTCATCTTTTCACTGTCTGTTTTTTTCAGGCTGATTTTTGGTTTCACCTGAAATGCAAAATTAATGATCTTAAATGCTGTTAACACAAACAGCTGGTGCTTGTTGTAGACAGGACAAGGTTTCTCTTTTTTAGGCAGGGTTTCTGTGGAGAAGTCAGGAACTTGGTTCAGGTCTCCCAAATCCCCAAGTAGTTCTTTAGCCATTGGATCATCCTTTCCCTCCTTTTTTCCATCAGCACATTGAGGGGTTTCCAGCCTATACTGGCTCCTTCCATATTTTGTTGCTTCAGCCTCTGTAAACTGTAGTTAGTAGGGCTTGATTATTACTACACTGTGATGCTACCACGATCATTTATTAGGAATTGTGAATCACTGCACCAGAGTTTAAGCTCTCCTTAGCAACCACTGTCTATAGCTTATGTAAAGAAATCCAATCAAGCTGAACAAAGAATTTTAAATCACAAAGGTCCCATCAAAAACTTTTCTCCTGTTCCAGAATAGATGAACAGTTATAGCAGGTAACTACGTTGATTTGCAAACCATTTCCATAAAGAAAATCAAACTGTTAAATCATACTGTCCCAAAAAGATAACTTGTTCAGATCATTAAAGGCTCCAGCTACGTTAAGAGGAAGACTTTTAATGGCTGAACTGTTGGATCACAAGCCAGAACTCTGGAGACCTTTTGGATTTCTGCCATTGTCTATCACATAATATGTGTAATAATTGAGCAAAGAGTCTTACCTCTGCCTTCATAAACATATTTGTTTAATCTTTCTGATCAGAGAGGCCCAGTTAGCATTTGTAAATTCCTATACAGCTCTAGAGAATGTGTACTTTTTGCAGGAAAGTCAACACAGATAGGGTGGCTGAAGATTATATAAGCTTAAAACGTAAATTAATGTGCTGTGAGTATCCCAAGTTGAAGGCATCAATAGACAGATATGTTTTAATTATGTATAAACAGTAAAAACCTTTTAACTGTTGACCCTAATACAGATGTTTTTAAACTTGATCCTTCACGTTCCTTTAGTTCGTGGTCCATTACATCTGTGCAAACTGTAAAAAGTTACCAAATCATTATACGCTCTCTACAGGTTGAAATGAAGACCCAAGTTGCAAAGAAACAATAAATTAAATCCCCTTTTTGGATAAAGTTACGGCTTCTTATGTGGACTTGTTCTAAGTTTTTTAAGAGCTGGAGCTAGAGCAGTGCCTATTCATTTCACTAGTTCCACCAAATGTATAGACTCCCAATTTTGAATCTCTCTCCACTGCTGAAAAAAGTTCTAAAGATGGCAATGAATAACAACAGAAAATAAGAAACTAGATTTACAAAGAGGAGTTGGATTTGCAAACCAATATTTTGATCCCATTTTTAAGTGACGAGTTTCATAAGACTATGTTATTTGTCATTTAAATTTTAGATGCAGCTGCAGTTTCCTATTCAGAGTCTGTGAGTAAATGGGGATGTTGGCAGCTCCTAGAGATTCGTGTCCAAGCAAGGATGAATTCCAGACTTCTTGTTATTGCTCAAATGTTCTTCTTTATGGAAAAGATAACTTAAACACAGAAATTCACTAGCGTAAGCAAAGAGGAAGCTTTGGAAACTCTCTGACGAAGATCTCCTGTTGCATTGCACTTACCTTAATCAGTCAGCGTGGGATGTTGTTTAGAGACTGATCTCCTGTAGGTTATTAGGATTCCTATGTTAGGTAATATGTAATTCAAAAAATCTTGTGTTTCAGGTCTTCCCCAAAATAAATGTCTTGATCCACACATTAAAAAAAAAATCATTGTGACAGAGTGAAGCATATAGCTTCATTTGAGATGTATTTTTTTATACTGTTTTGTTTATTTACTAAAGTAAGTAAATGGTTAAATAGGATGCTGTTTAAATAAAAGAATTATTTATACATTTTAAATCTTCAAATTAAATGTTGGGTTCTTTAGAGTTTCCTCCAGTGTGATGGTGTTACCCAAAACAATTTTTTGAATTTGTCAATTTTACCAGTGTTTGCATAACTCCAACTTAGGATCTTTTTAATGAATAAAAAGTTGGAATAAAAGTATTTATCATTATGATAGGGAAGTTCATAATAAGATATCAGCAAGCAGCCTCGCCTGGCTTTTCATTTTAACTCACTTATCAAACAAGAATGGTCAGTCGAATAAGAATTCAGAGAGATGGTGCATGTGTTGGGTAGGTAACCAATGGCAAGAAAGTTTTCATATAAGCAAATAACATTCCAGTCCCTTGATAATTACTCACAGTTTTTTAGAAAGAATTTTAAAAAACCTATTGTTTACACAGATACACTTCAGAGAGATTTGTATTTAAAATCTGAGGTGCATCAGATATGATTTTTTTTTAACTACTGTTCTAATCAGAGGACGATCGGAATGAAAAACATAAAAATAATTGGTAAACAACCAGTATCAGGCAACAAGGTCCCAGCAGGTAGTCACATAAAAAGAAGGTTATTTATGGGTGCTAGCCTAAGAAAATACAGCAGTCATCGTGCACTACTGAGAAGTAATGTACACAAAGACTTATGTCCTAGACACCTAAAGTGGGGTGCAAAGGACATCTGTTTTCAAAAACGGTGTAAAGGCTGACACTGGGTTTAGTGGGTCCAAGTTTCAGCAGCCCTTCCCATATACCTATTCTGCTTTAAGCCCAGCTCCTTGGCATGGTCCTCCCCCAGGCTGGCAGAGGAAGGAGCTCCCACCACAACAAAAACCTAGGTCAAAGTTAGTCTTTGTGTGCATTGGCACTGAGAGGGCAGTTGAGAGCTGTTGATAAGATTGTTATGGTTAGGGACATAGTTAATCATACAAAGGAACTTTTAATTGCCAAGGTCCCATACTTGAGAGCTTTATTTAGTGGTCACAGTAGGACAAGTGTCACGGCATATGGCTTACATGATTTCACAATGAGAATGAAATATTTCACATGACTTGAAAATTACTACAGCTGACATTTGGAGAAAAAAAAAAAAAAAAAAAAAAAAAAATATTCTGGGGCTTTCTTCCAAAATGTAGCATCACACACATCGTACATGGCCAACAAAACTCAGCACTCAGGCACTCAGTCGTGCCTCAGGATGCAGCTTTGAATTCTCTCAGTAACCTCTGTACTGCTATTTACCAACTGCTTCTGAATTTGAAACTTTGCCTAAATTGCCAGGAAGGACAAGAGGTAGGTATGTCTATCTGCTTTTAATTTCTTACCTTTATTAAAATTATTTTGCATACTTTTTATGCAAAAAAAAATCTTTTGTGCTCTCAGTTCTGATCTGTGCAGTCTAGTAAGAGTTTCCCTTTCGTTTTCACCATGAAACTAACTCCGACGGTCAGGATTAGTTCTCTCTTTTTGTGTAAAAACATGATCCATTTTATGAAATTTCTTTATAGCTGGATGTGCTTGGCTGATTGCAGATTTTTCTCTTTCAAAGTAATCTTTACTTTTAAGATTGTTCCCAAAGCTCAAGTTGTATTTATTCAGGGCTTCCAGAACACATGATCCTGAGTAATATATATTAATAGAAATAATGATAATAGATTCACTGTACATGGAAATCAATAAGAAACGAGTTCAAAGTAAGAAAATTATCTTATTATTTGCATAAAAGGTGACTGGAATGTGTTAAGTACATAAATTGAAAACCATTCATGTAGCTAATTGTCCATTAGCATTAAATACTTAAAAATACTTACAGAATAAAATTGCCCTTGGAGAAGAAATTAAATTAAGCAACAGAAAATGAATTACATTTTCTGCCAAGAAGACATCTGGAGCTCTAAGTTTATAAAAGGCTTGTGGCTTGTGGTAGTGCTCGGACTTTGGCTAGTAGACTCTGAAGAAATTTTCCTGATGACAAACTCCACGGAAACTTCACGTACAATTGCTAGCCGAACAAGAAGTCAGATTTAGCTGTGGCTAAAATCTAAGTTGCAATGGAAAGAAAATGTGCCTGAAGATTTTGGGTTAGCCCATCATGAATGAATTCGCGGCTCCAGCCCACAGATCACATACCAAGTGTGCAAAGTCAGTGGCTGTGGTGGGCTTGACCCCGGCTGGACACCGGGTGCCACCAAGCCGCTCTGTCACTCCCCTCCTCAGCAGGGCAGGGGGAGAAAAGGAGGTGGAAAGAAACCTCCTGGGTCAAGACAAAGGCAGTTTAGTAAGACGAAGGCCACGTGCGGAAAGAAAAGGGAAAGGACAACCCAGAC
>WAAD01032132.1:4931-41819 GCA_013389945.1 Fregata magnificens | reverse complement strand
GGGGCTGGGCCGGCACCGCCCGGCCACCGCCAGACACTGGTGCCGCCTCCGGCCACCGACACACAGCACAGCAGGCTGCCGGGGGGGAAACCCGCTCCCCCTCAGCCAGAGCCAGTACACTGGAGTAAACTGATAGCAAGAAATCATCAGAAAATGGGCAAGCTAGGAAAAGAAGCACTTCTTCTTCCTCTACATTTAGTAAAATTAATAATTCTGTTTACAAAAGGAAATGTTTAACCGATATCTTTCTTTTACATTATTGTTGACATACAATGTTACAGCTTTTCTTCCATTACTCTCACACCTTAGCCGGCTTCCTACTATAAAAAGGTTAGATTCCTGCTGTCTCACAAATAGCCTCTTTGCTGCTAATCATCCATTTCTTTGCTTTTTGTATCTTTTCTGCAGTTTTAGATCCTCCCAAGTTATCTTAGTTTGCCTGAGACTGTCAGTGAACTAGACAACATTCAGACTGTTGTGAGGGAAGATCTCCAAAGCCATAGAGCTGTGTTAACTTGAGTCGTAGCCCAGTGCCCTGACAAGACTGCCAGCTTATGAACTCAGATAAAACTTTGCTGCTCACTTAATTCTGCAATGATGAAAAATGTTCGGTGCAGTAAGTACCAACTTGCATGATGTAGAATGTTAGTACTTAACTAATTGCTAGAGGCATCACAGGGATAGGTATTGCAAGCTGCTCGGACACAGACATCACTAAGGCTGTATGTACACGTAAAAGAGATGAACGATGGCCATAAATGCTCTCTTCAGAAACTCCATCCTTAGCTATCTCCTTGGTGTAAAAATACAGAAACTGAAAGAGCAGAGTTAAATAGCTATAGCAGAAAGTTACCATTCAGGATGACTGCAAAATATTGATTTTTTAAATGTTTTGTTTTATGATTGACATGCTCCGCTTGGATATCAAATCTTGAAATGTTAGATGTCATCACAGGCTCAGTAATGTCTTGCCTACCACAATGATTCTAAAACTGAATGCCTGTAAAAAACCAGATCCAGGCACTACGGTCCTGCATGACAACACCAGGAGAATAAAGTCACCACAGGAGCCAGCTCTGGCAACCTGGTGGAATTTCACAGGGGGGGTGTTTTACCCATGCTCTCCTTCCTGCACAATCTCGCACAGAGTTACCAGGGACAAATAAAGGTGTTACCAATGCTGTAAAAGCCTAAATGCTTTGCAGGCTGGGGCTGCCTCTCTCCAGCTGAACTCAGATGAAATTTTTGAACTGGAGAAGAGTGCTGTGAATTTGGAGCTGCAGAAGCCTTCCCTCCAGGCAAGATTTTGAGCATAAGATTTTAGAGGAGTCAATGTTTTATTATTACAACTGCTGACATTTGAGGGCAATAAGCTGTCTAATCTAACAGTAATTTTGAACCTAAAGTTCAGGATGGGAGGAACTGAGAAGGGACAAAAAAATGCAATGTCAAGCAAACAAGCAATGCACACAGAGTAGCATTCCCAGTTCTGGGGAAATGGCATCATCCTGCTAAAGTATTACATAGCATGGAAAATAAGAGTAAGAGAAAGGGCAGGGAATGGTGCAAAGCTAGCTTTGTGTCACCAGCGTGACTCCCGGTACTCTCAGGGATCTGGAATTCAGCTACCTCTGTTTCTGTGATCAGCCTGGAGGAGACACACAGAACTACTTACACTGAATTGGTACTTTCCTTCCTCTGTGCCACTTTAAACAATGGCAGCAAAGAGAGGAAATTTCATCGGATGTAGAGTTCCTTACCAGTACTGGGAACATTTCTCACCATTGCACATACAAAGCATGTGCCTATAAAAATCAGTGAGCACTAATAAAGAATTTCCAGCAGTTAAATGTTTGTTACACCACTGATTGATAGGAGACAACTTCTAGAATTTTTTGCCTCTTTTTTGCAGTCCCTTTCTCTCATTTCAAAGAGGTCTCCTGTTCACTTCAGAATTTAAAAAATGACTGAAACTCCTCTACTGAGTGTTCCCTCCTCAAACCACAGTGGAAACAAGAGCAACTCAACTATTTGCCCGGACTTGAATGACTGGTGGGAAATCGTGTACCATATAACACCCAAGTATATTGACACCATCTGCGTTATTGGAATGCTTGGAAATGCATTTGTTCTCTTCACTTATTCACTGCACAAGGGCCCCCTGAAGATAGCTGAAATCTACCTTATGAACCTAGCTGTTGCTGATCTTATCTTCCTCACGTGCCTCCCTTTCTGGGCAGAGAACATCAGGAATGAATTTAACTGGCCATTCGGCAACTTCCTTTGTCGTAGCACCAGTGCATCCATCAACCTAAACATGTACACCAGCATCTACTTGCTAGTGGTGGTCAGCGTGGATCGCTATTTGACTTTTGTTCATACCTTGAACCAAAGAGGGATACGGAGAAAAACTATGGCCAAAGGGATCTGCTTGCTCACCTGGTTCTTCGGCATCTTTCTCAGTGTCCCAAACTTTATGTTTAGGACTGTAAAACACTTTCCCCTGTGGAATATTACAGCGTGCGCTTTAGACTTCCCCACCCCATCGTGGGTAACAGCTGAAAGACTGGTATTCAACATAGTGGGGTTTGCATTGCCATCTACAGCAATCCTCTTCCTTAATTTCTCTACCATTCGCTCCCTACAAAAACAAGCAAGAGAGCAAAGAGCACTCAGAACAAACTGTTGCAAGGAGCACAAAGGCACAAAGGCTACCAGGTTGATCTTCACAGTGGTACTGATGTTTCTTTTGTGCTGGACTCCTTACCATTTTTTTGTATTCCTTGGTATATTATACCAGACAGAAGTTATCAAAGGCTGCTTCTGGGGAGAACTGCTCAACTTCGGCGAGCAGTTTGGTTATACTCTGGCTACCACCAACAGTTGTATTAACCCTGTGATTTATGTCTTAGTTGGGAAATACTTCAGGCAAAAGGCTTTAGAAGTTTTTTCACAGATTATTCCCTGTGGATTTCTTTTGAGCTGCGTGTCATTCAAAGAAAAGTCTTCATATTTCAACATGTTTCCAGTCAGGAGTAGTTTAACCTAACGGTTCTCAGTTCCATCTGCATTTTGATATTACAACATATTTCAAATGGCATTAGAAATGAATTTGAATTGCACTGATATGGCTTTCACAGACTAAGCTAATAATTTATTACAGTAAATCACTTGACTGCTTCTTTGTCCTCAGGTTTGCTTTTCTTTTTCTGTGTTATCTATCCAAATGTATGACGTGATACCGGAATTTTATACCAAATGATCTAACCTATCTTATCAATTATCAGTGACTTGAAAGAAAAACTCTTTGACAAGATACCAGAAGTCTGGTTTCTTTACAGAAAGCCATAAGCTGGCTGAATATTTTACTGCATTGTATCTGTGATGACAACTACTATACCACCAATAACACTATACATAAAATTATAACGTGTCTTACAGAGCAAATATGAGCTTAATCTTCAGCTGATAGCTGCATTTGAGCAATTATAGAATAGCTCCAGTTATTTTTAACAATATTTTAAATGGTTTGCACTTTCATGATAGCACATGGAAAATTTGCGTAATTTTTTGTGCATTTCAAATATATTCAGTGCATTAATATTGTACAAGACAATGTACCACAAAGAAAGTGTACATAAGCTGTAAAAAAAGCAAAGCAACCCAGTATCCTCCTCAAAATCTGACTTTTTTTTTGATCCAGTAAAATGTTACACAATTACTCATCAAGTAGGTAAAGATTCTTTTTATTTTTTATATATGAAAGTATCAGTGATGGCCATTGGTACTGGATATTGGAATATCTTTCATCTGAGGCAAATCCTTAGATACATATTTATATTTTTGTGAATCAAAATTAATAAACTGCATAACATCCCATTTTACAGCATAGTGTTGTTCTTTCTTATATTTATTTTGTATTTTGTCTCTTTCTCTGTTCCTTTGGGGAAGAGCAAATATATAGTTCTGTGATTAAAAATCCTTGCTGCTACCAGAATATAAACTCTAGTAGTAGTAGTAGTAGTAGTAGTAGTAGTAATGATGACATACAATAATACACCAGACAGGAGATAAGAAGGAAACTTCTTTTCCATCATAGCCACAATTGCAGGATAGACTTAAGACAACTGAGATACCTGTTCCCATAACTATAAAAGTATGTGCACATGCAGACATGGAAGAAGAAGACATACACTTAAAGTGCAGCCTGTGCAGCCAGAAAGATATTGAGTGCAGAAAGGGGCATGCAAGCACATCATTTGTATAGCAGTTTATTTAATTAGTTATTATAAAGCCCGTTCAGTCTTGTACTCACTGTAACAGTGCTGCATTTTCCATGGTTCTTTTTAGTGTCGCCATTTTGAATATGGAATTAATCTCTTATTTAATTATAGAAATCTGCCTATTCAACCTCACTGCAATAAGATTAGTGTTCATTTTTAATGATTCCCCAAAACTTTTTGAATCTGAACAGTGGAAGTTTGTGAAGAGTTAAAAGTCTGTCTTCCTGCAATGATGGTTTAAGAATTAAGGGTGGATTAAGGGATCAGGGAGGAAGAATCACTCATAGCTTTTTTAGTTTCACTCCTTCTATGACAAGCTTTTTTAAAATAAGTGTCAGGGTTAGATATTAGCAGTCACAACAGCATGTGAAGTCCACTGAGTCATCTGAGATCAAAAACTTAATTCCAGTCTATTGTAAACTGTTGCACTCTGCATTTATTTAATACAGCCCCAGCTGAATCCTTAACTCAAAAAACTTTCAAGCAGACACATTTTCTGGAAAAAAACCGCAAAGCTGAAATCATGAAAAAAAGTGTATAAACAGAAGTGCCGTTTTCCCACTATGCATAGGGACCTTAAAAGGCAAAAATATCTTGTCTTGTCTGACTAACGCTTGTCCATGTTATGCAATGTACACAAATAAAGGGAAAACCACTTCTTGAGCACTGTGGCATATTTAGGCTATGAGCTAATAGATTGAAAATCAGTCTGAAATCTGAAATCAATGGAAAGCCTCCCGTTTACTTCAATGGGCAAGTGACAAGAGCTTTCATGAAACTGCTGCTCCAATTTACATGTGCACAACTGTCAGGAAAAGCATCTGTAGTTTAAATACTGCTTTAAACCACTTAACGGGGTCTTGCAAATCAATGGATTTACTCTCCAATACGAATGTATGTAAATGAAAGTATTTTTTATCCATGAGGAAAAAAGTGTTCAGCTTCTCTCATTACTGATTGTGTGTGTGAGCTGTATTAATATAGAAAAATATGAACAGTAAATGCAATTTACTCCACGACAAATGCAGAATTCTATATGCAATCAGAAATAATCCACTGCACAAATACAGGGTGCAGAGCGAGAGACTAACAGCTGTTCAGCAGAAAAGCATCCATAGATTAAAAGTTGAACATGACCCAGGAGTGCTATGCTGTTTCTGCCTTGAAGGTGTATATGACAGCCAGTAATGAACTTAAATTGTAGCAAGGGAGGGTCAGAATAAGTATTAATAAAACCCTTCTCCTGGTAAAGTTAGCGATAGGCTGCCTTGGAGAGAATCCAGCACCGCAGCAAAGGAAGCCTCCGAGACCACTTTAGACAGCTGTTGTTGGGGATGATATGAGTGCAGTTGGTTCTGCCGCAGCACAGGAGGGGATTTTTAATGATATGCATCCCTCCACTGACTCTTTCTCTTGTGGTCAATAAATAAAGTTTCCTTGTTTGCACTTTCAGGGCTCTTCACCTATCACCATTCAATCAATACTGAAATGCCAGCTCTGATAGGCAGTCAACCAATACTGCCAGACTCCACTGTCCATGGGTTGTTCTTCTGAATAAGCACCCTTTTTACCTTCTCTCATGTTACTTCTCACACTCCCAATAAACATAGTAAAGTGTTGATCATTAAAAAGCTTCCGTGCTGCAATACCAATCTTTTGTAGGCAAGATCCCAGCACCCTAAAAGCTTGCACGTAAAATTTAACTTGTTCTCCTCATCCATCTACATTGAATTAGTATATTTTATATTTTAATCATAACTGCTCTAGGGCAAGGACTATCTTTTTGTTATCTGTTCAGGCCATGATCAACGCCCAGCTTAGTCTTAGTTTACAATATGGCCCTGCTAGCACTAATGCAATAAAGTGACATTCAGGATTCACCGAAACTCATCTCAAGGAATAATACAGCCTGGACTTGCATTTGCAGTATCAAAACATTTTGACAAGCTATTTCAATTTTACAAACTTTAACTGTAAAGGTAGATGGTTCTCATATCAGATTCTGCCTTTAACAACAACTCCCCCCCCCCCAAAAAAAAAAAAAAAAAAACAAGCCGAAACCAGATGATCCATTTCTAAAACTGAAGCTAGAAGAAAAGACATTGATCACTAAAAATAAAGACAGAAACATTTTCAGAGATCTATAGCCACATGGGCTTCTAGCCTGACAGGAGTCAGCTTCCTGGGAAGAGAGCTGTTTGTCATCCCTGTGAAAATCGTAACAAATCAAGTAAAAATGTTGACTCTTAGATGGAAGAAAGCAGTCTGCACGCAGTACACATGTGCTGGAGCTTTCAGCAGCCAGATCCCATTCTCACAGAGATGCTTAAACCCTCTGCAGTTGCCTGTGACAGGGTTTCACAAGAGACATGGTCACAGAGCAACAGGACCCACTTCACTGCCTGTGGGTGGCTGTGGGCCAAGGGTGGTGAATGTCAAGGAAGCTGCTTGCTCATGGTCCTAGTGAGCTTGTTGGTGCACTCCCAGCAACAGGAAAGGAACGAGTGACAAAAGCTGTGCCAGACCGCAGGACCAGTATCAGACTGGGGGAATAGGGCTGTGGTTGGAGGTTAATGGTGAACAGAGAAATATCTGACTGGAGACTGGGAGTTGAGAAACAGAGGAAAAGACTGAGGGGAGAGAAGAAAACAACTACCAGTGTCTCCGTCAGCCACTTCCCAATGCAGGAGTCTGTGGAAGAGCAGGGAGGTCACATTGACCAAAAGAAAGCATTGAGGGAGGACAGGAGACAGGGACTGGCTATACCAGGAGACACAGCAGGAACCAGTGTGCGTATGAAGGGGAAACAGCTTTGATAAGGTACTGGGAGAGAGCTGGGACCTGCTGGGCAAGGAGGCCAGAGCAAAGTATAAAAAAGGGAAGAAGAGGCAGATGCCTCAGGATGGGAACTGGGATATTTTGTTCTCTCTCTCTCAAAAAAAAAAAGCCTATCAAAATTAAAAACTTTAAAAGAAATTCGAGTTTACCAAATAAAGCATTATAGAGCCAGAAAATGTTTGACCTCAGATTGTTCCCGGAATCTCAGTGTGGCCTCCTTCAGTGTATGAATTATAATACAGTCTTATATGACTAAGCTTTGAATTTCCAACATTGCAACTTAACCACTTCTGATTTAGCTTTGTGTCACTCTGCCTTATGTGGGAGAGAAACACACTTACATAAAGCAAACAGGACCCTCAAGAAACTAAATCATCTATCCTGCATATTAGATAAAAACAACAGTACGGATAATACACATCCTGCCTTGAATTTTACAGAAAGAAATCTTTGAAACAATATATAATTAAACTGAAAAATTTGCTGCAGTGAGATTATATAGAGACAAATGAATCTAATAATTATTTATAATCATAACGGAAAAGATCAGAAGAAATTCTAAAATAAGAGCAATTAGGAAGAACATTGTCATCAGCACAAATGTAGGAAGAAACATCCCCCTTTCCCTGTAGCACAGTAGGATGCCTGACAAACAGTAGACACCACCCTTGGTCACTGGAAAGGGGAGGTCAAAACAACATCATAGAAGAGTAAGGCAGGGCTTTGGGTCCATCAGGAGGGCAGGAGGAGGACAGAACTGGGGAGTAAAAAAAATCCTGCTCTGTCAGCTCAGGGCACACAGAGAATAGCTGGAAACACAGATCCCCCAGGCTGGACCATGCAAGAGCAGCTTGTTTTTTTCCTAAAGGAATTTGAAGCTTGAAGGCAAAACAAGCCTATCTGAAGAGCAGGCCAGCTTATCTTAGTTACTCTGGTGTTTTAGCTGGTTTTTTCAGTAGTTGCTGTTCATTGCCAAGCCTGTTATTCACACATGAAATAACATGAAATAATGAGAGTAAAATCCTGAGTATCTTTCCCAGCCTACTTGGGCTAGATGAGGGACCTGCCCCCTCTTTCCCTAGCCCCAAATAATAGAGAGCCCTTGCAACTAGTATGTTTCTCCCTGGTGGAGAATGGCCATGGGCCCATTTAGTCACAGGTGTCATGCCCTGCTTTAATTCTCTCCAGAACACACTGCATTGCAAAAACCCATCACACTGAGCAAGAGAAAATGTCAGCAAAGTTCTGCTCCAAAGGAGGAGTGAACAAAAAAGGGACAGTCTTGCTGGAAGAGTTCACCTTGCAGGTGCTCACAAAGAACCAGAATTTGACCCATTCTTGAGTTTCACCTTGGTTATTAAGCATGGCTTGAAAAGATCCAACTGCCTCTCAGGGTTGATCCATGGGCAGCAATGCATCATACTACCTCGTGTGAATGGTAAGAGGGGAAAAGCCTGCTTTAGCACTCTGCTCCTCAGTTTCTGGCAGGAGAACCTTGTCCACACAACCTACTTTGGCCACGCCGTTGCCACAAACACAATAACCCTCTTGTGCCATCAGGCAGTGGCCATGGGGGGCGTTATTAAGTGACATGACACATTAAAAAGGGATCAATTAATTCAAAACTTCCTACTTTTAAAGTATATGTGTGGCTGGTTGCAGTACATTCTACAGGAAAACACCTCAGGAAGCAATTGCTCAAGAAAACCCTCTTCTGCCATCTTAATCTTGTGCACTGCAGGTTTGTTCCAGCAAAATCTTCACTGTCTGCTACTGATAGTTTCTTTCAGGAGCTGAGGCGTATTCTCCATCATCACTCTAATCTACAGCTACAGCTGGGAGAGATGTTCTCCTCTGGGAAGTAATTCACACACAGAAAAGTTCACATTTGGTTTCATGCATTGCTATTTATCTGTTTCAACTCCTGCACAGCAAATCCCCAGCCACACATTAGGAGTGAAACCAGTCACCACCATTTCCTACAGGAAGAGGTGGAATAAGTCTCTCATCCACCACACAAGACTAACTCAACAGATAAACTGCAAGGTCCAAATACTGAAAAAACTTTTGAAATTGTGCCTGTATCTTTTTGATGTATGGACAAATATACATGTCAGGTAGCTATGGAGTGAGCAGAGCTCATCACTTATCACTGGGAGGAGGATAAGTAGAAATATTTAATCTCAAGCAGCCTCAAGCAATCCTTATCTGAGTGACAGAACTGTTCTATGGATAACAGGTTAGAGGCCAAAACCTCACCTCAGGTACATCACAGTAAATTGAAATTAGTGGAGCTATACGTATTTGTACCAGCCAAAGAGCTAGTCCTGAACAGGGTAGTGACTTTGAGTGCCTATTATTACACCATTTTAAAGTCACTATAATTTTTTCAAAGTCAAAAGAATTACATCAGTGTAAATCTAGTGTAACAAGCAAGAGCCTCCATCTCTATTTTTTTTTCTGCTATGCTTTTTAGTTATAAAGCTTCTGATCAAAATCTCTTTCACGTGACAAAACTGCTGGTGTGCACTGTAGAAGTTATTGGGGGTGGTGGGGATTTGCCCTTTTGCAGGACAAATCATGAAGAGACAGAACCTGTGATCAGCCTCTGATGATAAAGTGAGACCCTCATTAAGCTCAGTTTTGAAAAAGATAGGTAAATTGCAAAAGAAACCAAGACTTGATACTAAATTTAATAAACGGAAAAGCAGCTAAGACATTTTCAAAAAAGGGAAGCCCAAGAAAATTTAAAGATCAGGCTGCCTATTCTGCAAAACTTTAGTCAGTCTCTCAAGAATTGCAAGAAGCACTGAGCCTCTGAGTGAGGCTTCTTGCCAACATTTCTTGATTTATCTGCTGGTTGCGTGCCAGCTTCCCGGTGTGGATGCCAGTAATTCATAAGGCAAAGCACAGACAGCAAGACCATAAAATCTCTCTGACGTGGCAAGTGGTAGTCAGACAATGGGTGGTGATACGGCTGATGGGAATTAACGGCCTACAAATATCCTTATGGTTTAGGCATTATTGCATATAAATAGTAATCTACTGGAATAGCCACAATTATTTGTGAGAAGATGTTGTGATGTTCAGCACAGTTTTGTCGCCTTCTGTCTTGCCTCAGACATCTGGATGTGAAGGGCTGGAAAGCACCACTGGGTCAGCTAAATACAGAGTTCTGCAACTGTGAGAAAACTGCTTTGTGTAACGTCATCAAATATATATCCAGGCAAACTTTCTTCTTGCCAGGGTATGGGAGAAAAGGAATACTCTGCTTTGTTTGGCAACTATTTCAGAGTTGTTAAATAATACCTGGTCACTATCAGGCTATCACGGAAAAGGTTATCATTGCCCTGTTAACAGAAGAGGGAATTAATGATGGCAGAAGATTAATGCAACAAACTGAATTGCAGCTATATGGGAACATATGCAGACTGCCATTTGTCAATGGTGTCAAAATCCCTACAGCCAGCCCTGGGGTACTCTTCATGACTTGATAATAAAGGAGAGAGAGAAGTAAATTCAAGCTAATGGGAAAACACCTACCAGAAGCAAGTTCCAGGAAAGAAAAAGGCTTTCTTTTATCAAAGGACTTTTAGGTGTGAGTACTACTGAAGCTTCGTACATCCTAAGCTTCAAGGCAATTCTTTGCTAAATTGTCACTGCAGATCAAGAGTAACATTCAGGTGCTCAGTGACGCATTAAATACACACACTTTCCTTCCACACATGGTCTTGTTCACACCAAGACTTAGCATCTTTTCTTAGGCCTACCCAATACATGCACTTTAGCAGCCCAAGGGGAGATGATAGTGGTCTAACTACCAATTGTACAACCAGTACCTCAACTCCCCAAAACCACAGAGCACCAGCTCTGATCCCAGCTATACCTCCTCAGCCCTTTGGCTTTCTGCATCAGCTATATTAGTACCACTCAGCTGACCTTGAAGGCTTGCTTTCAGCAGTAAGATTGTGGTCAAAGGTATTCCAATGACTAAGGCACAAGCGTGCTTTTTAAGAGACAGTTTCAGTCCTTACCTCTGCTACAGCCTTTTTTGTTAAATCTTGGAGAAATCCTTCATTTCCATAATTATTTCTAAAATAGCCTTGCTAAACTGGACATCTGATTGCTCTGGTTTCCAGAGGCCTCTTAGGAATCAGCACCTCTCAGGTGCCAATAATCCACCTTACCTGCTGAAGGCGCACTGCTTAGAAACCCCATTTGCCCTGAGGCTCAGTGGTGTCAGAAGGTCTCCAAGGAACCTGCAAGAAACAGCATCAGGCAGACAAGGGAGCCAAGCCCTCACTGTGGGGGCAGATGGGGTAGCTTGATAGCTGGGGATCTAATTGCAGCCTTGTAGGCTGCTGGAAGCGCTACATGCAGCCTGGGTATGCTCCTAAAGGTACCAACAGTCACCCCAGAGGTGACCCCTAGACCAAACAGTATAGCCAAAAAGGTACTTCTGTTTTGAGGCTGCTGTGATCAGCCCTATACATAGCAGGGTCACTGCCACCAGCACGTTTCAGGTCACCACCAACAGAACGAGGCTCACAAATTTCACAGATGTCTTGTGACACCTAAAAATAAAATAGGCATATGATATTCAGACAGTATAATAACAGAGGTTATCAAGTACTTCATCTAGACTATAAAAGCCAAATTTCTACCTATTGTTTATGGGCATATAGCACTTACTTTAAGTGTAGAGCTCTTGCCCAAAGCTTCCCCACAACACATGCCTTGCTGGTTGTTGCATCCTCAGAGGTGGCTGCATTGCTGTTGTTTTCCGTCCCACATCCTGGCTGCAGAGTATGTATAGGTTTGTATTTATTAGTAAAATATTAGCCAAATAAAAGAAGCATTCATATGTTTTACTGTGAAAATACCCATTTACGTGGAATAGCGGGACAAAAAATTCGCTCTGTTAGAATCTTTCACTCTATGGCAAAAATCAAATATCCTTCAAGTACACTGCACGTTATCCAAACAATAAGTCCTCTAAACAGCACATGATGTCCCTGAGAAAGTACACAAAAGTACCACTGATTGATCACTTTAAAAGGAGTAGTCCATGGAGAAATCATGTGAACAAAGGGCACGGTTTCAGTAGAATAAAATTAGATGTGTGATGTTAGATCTGCATTGTTTTTCCTGCCCTGCTCTGTTTCACTTCCAGGCATTCTACACAACCCATCCTGTTTATTCGGATGAGCTGTGAAGGGTCTGGAAGAGTTATTTTGGGATACTGTCCCAGACTTGGGATACTGTCCCAGACTTGCGATACTGATGTGAAACACAACTCCCTTCATGCATTGGATTCTTTGTCTGCTCTTTTTTCAAATTCTAACTACTTAGACTAATATTAGTGGAGTTATCATGTGCCCTGATTTTAGTGAAACACTTCCTTTTCCAGTTGGTTATATCATTCTCTGATGCGTTGGACAACACTGCATCCAGTCATGTTGTGGGAGACGTATCTGAAGTCCTTGGTCACTGGTGGAGACAGCCTGCAGTAGTAGATAGTGGGAGATGATGCCCTTCAGCAGGGCTCCTCAGTCCAGCCCCACAGCCTCTCTCCTACCCCATCATCAGGAGCACCATGCACAGCCAGCCGTGTTTAGCACATGCTGGCCCGGAGCAGGAAAGCCCCTGCAACTCTGCAGTAAGGTACTAGTCTAGTAGCAGAGAACCGGGAGACAGGAGCCAACAGTACAAGACAAATGTGATGGACTAGTCAAGCCATATTCCTTTTAGGATACACCAGCAGTATCTTCCTTGATGTCCAAAATACCTTCTTTTTGTCACGCAAGCCAATTGGGAAATAACTTTGTTTGCCCAAGGTTATTGCTATATGAAGTGACATTTTCTGTACATCTTTCGGGAGCAAACAAGACAGCAAGATGCACTCAGTTCTCTGAACTGAGATGCGCTCAATTCCTCGAACGTTCTCCTATGGTATGAGGAGAAAGACTGAACAGCTCTGATGCTATCAGTCCAACTTAGAGTAAGGTTAATAACACTTACTGAGTGTTAGCGATAAACTCATTCCATGACATTATGTTACAGGAAAAATATAATCTATTTTGAGAAATATGAGTGTATGTTATCAGAAGCTGTCAGCAAAAAACCAGTTCCTCTTAGAAAAAGAGCAATAGAAATATAAGAATGTCTTAGTCACTGTAACCGAAGAGAGTTTTGTACTTATGAAAAAATTCTGGTGTGACGATTTTAAAATATAGACACATGGTTTCACAGAATTGTCATTTCTTACTGTCTTCTGCTGTAAGTTATTACAGAGGTACATGCTATACCTTAATACTGCACACTATACAGAGTGAAATAATTGCTTTCTTTTTCCTAGACATTCTCTTATTTGTACAATTTTAAGTATTATTAATGTGAAGGTTATTTCTGAGAGATACTTTTTAGTATTCAGCTTATCCAAGTTCACTTCTGTACTTCCTTAGGTGATAGAAAAAGCTATAGCATGAGAAAAACTTCTCTGGCACAGCAAGGAAATGAGACAACCAGCTACATCCAAAAATAAAGCAGCAGTAAAGATACAGAACATATTAATGAAATTCTTTATCATATGTTACCACACGTGATCCAAAAGTTATGTATCTTGTAAGTAAAGCACTTAGCAAGGTCATATTTGGTAATGGCAACAAAGGTGATGGACAGCAAAACAGTTCAATATCTAGGAAACAATGTGTGTCTCATGGAAGGGAAGGTTAAATGAATCATAGCTTGGCTGCGATACCAGGGGCTGTTGGTGGTGGGCAAATCACTCCTGTCAATATGGGCTACTCTGTCTGACATTGGGTCAACAACTGTGTTTCCTTGGTGAAAGAAGCCAGGGAAGTAAACAGCAAGAGTCAGAAAACTAGGGGAGTTGCCCCCTCTTGTCAGTCTAGGGACTGAGAGAGACAGCAGGAAAAAAGACTGTGTGGCAATAATTATATACGGCCATGTAATCAGAAATTATCCTCACATCACAAACCAATGAAGGGAGGTAAATGAAGGTAGGGTAGACAACGAAGGTTGTTGCATTTGGTTGCTTTCTGCCATCTGGCTTTTCAGTGTTATTTGCATTATTTTGCTACAAATAGTTTCTGTATATATGTATACATATGGAACTAAGACTACAATACCTTTTAGTGTTTAATAATGCATTTCTTCTTCTAAAGAAAAATGGGGAGAAGCTACAGCACTCTGAAAGGCAAATATTTTCTAATTCATGAGGTCTGAAAAACATCAAGTTACCTTTTGCAATATTCTAGGGCATTAACTCTTCCTCCCTCCACATATACATTACAATAAACACACTAAATTTCTCTTTCCAGCAAATTTGTTGGTAGTAACCTCTAACATAACTGACTGCAATTACTGTCTGATACTGAGTTATAGCAAGATTGATCAGTTTGATTAGAGTTGGTGAACTGTTTCTAGACAGGCATTTTATTTGAAAAATACAGCCACTTTTTTCCCGTCACCAAGTATCTACAGAATGAATGTACTTTATGTGTTTTAAATACTCATTGTTTGAAATTATGCAGTAGATGGTCTATATTGCAGCGTACTAAAGAATTATTAACCCTTTAATCTTGCCATGACAGTTTCAGCTACTGATTTTCAGTGTGGACAGCCATCCAAGGCACTACTTTCATTTATCCTCCATCACCCAGGATACTTTCAGACCCACTAGGGAGAGCCTCACGCACTCTTTTGACAGGAGCACCCTCCCACAGGAGTAAGCAGGTCACTTCTTTCAAAACGCCTTGTGAACAAAGTTTTGCTGCCAGAAATGTTGGGGGGTGGGGGGGGGGAATATGGGAAAGAAAAGGTGGCTCCTTTGCTTTGCTGAAGACCAGGCTTTGCTGGATTAGTAGCAGCCCCTGAAGCTGCTCTGCCTCCGTGGTTCAGCTGGACACTTCTGCTGGAACCTAGCCAGGTTTCTTCTGCTCGACCTCGTTGAAGGCACTTCTGTATCTCCACTGGGTCTACAGACATGGAAATGAATTCAGAGTTTGTCTGGTTTTGCAGCAGCACTTACCAAGCTGGAGGAGACCTTCCCAACAGACCAGTAAAAAAAGCAGCAAGCTGCACACACAGTGCTGCGTCGTATCCCAAAGCACCTTCAGCATAGTTTTAGCAGCAGCTGCTACCCTGAGCTATTAAAATATTGACATTGATTAGGGGCTTTTGTTGAAATGCATCTCTCTTCAGTCTCAAGGAAAGGCCGTGTCTCACATTCTGCTTGCTGCTATATGCAGCTTACAGTGCTGTTTGTCAAGTGTGTCTCAGAAAGACTAATGATGTTTACAGTGCTTCATACATATTTGGACACAATATTTTCATGATAATCACATCTAGAATTCAGACCACGCTGTGAGATGGCCTCCTCTGAGCAGAAAAAGAAATATCTACTAGGGAAAATGATTGGTAAAGCAATATAGAGCTTCATGAATGGCTAATTTCTCTACACTTTTTAAAATTGCAGTTGTAACATAGAGTTACAATTATAAAATTGCAATTTATAATACATATAACAGAATTTCAAAATATATCACAGCAGGTCTCTTGTGATGGAACATAGACCATTGCTGCAGAACTCTGTGCAAGGAGCATTGATTCATATCAATTTTTGACCTATGTGAACTGACAAGCTAGAGACCTACTGTGTGCGCTGCCACTGTGCGCATGCTCTTAGTGGGAAGTCTATGGGAGCTGTATCATGCCTCTCCCTCCTGCCCAGTCCTCCTAAGCATTAGCGCTGCCCAGTGTAGCATGTATTCGCTGAATTAAAGGGTACAGCAATGCTGACATAGCCTCCTTGTTTGACCCCAATTCTTTTGCACACCTTCATATAAATCACAATACACACAGGCTGTCACCGGAGCAACTCTGCCAGCTTAGATTAGATGCTACTAGTATAACACACGATAATGCCACAGGGCAAGCCAGGTCCCTGGCTACATTTGCACTAATGAAACCATCACCAGAACTGCCTATCTCAGCAGTGAAACCACCAACAGACTATATATGGAACATACCATTAGAGTTAATGCACCTGAAAGAAAAATGAAGGGAAGTTGCACTTAAGCAGCAAAATGGAGGGACCAGAAATGGGATTCAGTAGTGACCGGATGAAGCTGAAAACTCCCTGACCCATTCCAACCATTAAACTGCTTCCCTTTCCTTGGTGACCTGTATTAGGTAAAAACACAGTGAGGCATCAGACAGCTCCCAACATGACTTGCTTGGTTGGATGGTCCTTGTCTGAGAGGTCAACCGACCCGCTTGCTCACCCATCTCTCATTTGGATTGAAGAAGGACTGAAAGGCAAGACAAAGAAGCTTTCCTGAAAGGTAAGAGTTAAAGTACAGAGGCAGTTGTTGGGGATGGGTATAAGCGTATTGTGGAAGTAAAACATTCATATTTTTCTTTAAGATTAGATGAAAACTCTTACTCCTCCTTTTCTCGGCTATTGCCACCCCTTTGCGGTTACAATCTATTTTGGTTGCTTTAATTGTTCTGGAGGACTTGACCTGGTAGCCAGGCAGTAAACACCTGCACTCCATCTCTGTCCTCTGAAAAACATCTGTATTGCCCCCTTTAACTCTCTCTCTACTTTCTGAGAAACTTCTGGCATCATTACTTAGGCCGACAAATGGAGAGCAGAGCTCTGTTAAAATACAGAAATTAAAATTCAAAGCAGAAGCTTGTGATTCAAAGCAAGGTGTGCTATCTCACAGGTACTCACTTACCAACCCTAGCCCTTTCAAAGGCATGATAGTGCTTTTTAACTATCACATACTGTCCAGTTACCACTTACCTAAGATTTGTGGATGTCAGGAGATCCTCAACATGCCTATTTCTTTCCACCAATGCAGAAGTCAATGTGACATTGCTCTGTGCCAGCAAGGTATTGTGCCACATTGTGCTAAAATTCAAACAACTAGTGCAAGGTGACTTGAATGAACTCCAAGTAACAGAGGATATTACTGCCTTCCCAAGGGTAAAGTGACAATGTTGTCAACTCCTCAGAAAAGGAGGAATACATATAATTTATCAGCAACATTTGAGCTGCTTTAGAGGCAACATCAGTGTAGCACAAATGAACTGCAGTGGAAAGCCTCTCTTATAAGAGATGTGCATCTGAGGCCTCAAGAGAGGTGACAGAGGGAAGTAGGAAGACTGAGTGCATGAGCGTACATGAGAGAGGAGCCAGAGGATTGGGAACTATGAAGGATATATGCTAGCTCACATGGTAACAGGAAAGGATTAATGTCCTTCCTGCAGAAACCCATTCAGAATTGCTGTTGCCAAGAGAGAGAGATAGGAAGGTCTGTCAACAGCTGAAGAAGCTCCTAAGGATACTTACGCAGAATTTTGTGGTAACCTAAACTGTTTTGCATGACTTTTGCTAAATGTTTATTTTGTATGAGGCAAATACTTCAAATTGTTTTGTTTAAATATTTCAAAGTATTTTCTCCCTGTTCACAGATAAAAGATGAAGAACGCACACTGCCAAATGCAATGTTAGCAATCTTCTGAGATCTCAGCATCCTGCTTTATAAATATTCTGTAACCGTAGGTAGATTGCTTCCAAGCAGCGTGCACCTAGGGCTAAAGTTCACATTACAGAATCACAGAATCGTTTGTGTCACAAGGGACCTCCTGAGATCACCTAGTCCGACCTCCCAGCTCAGAGTCAGCTACAGCAATTTGCCCAGGACCATGTCCAGTCAGGTTTTTAGTATCTCCAGAGACGGAGACTCCACAACCTCTCTGGGCAACCTGTGCCAGTGCTTGACCACCCTCACAGTAAAAAAATGTTTTCTTACATTCAGATGGAATTTGATGTGTTTTAATTTGTGTTCATTGCCTCTTGTCCTGTCACTGGCCACCACTGAGAAGAGTCTGGTACTCTCTTCTTCGTTACCTCCTGTTAGGTGTTTATACATGTTGATAAGATCCCCCTTGAGCCTGCTCTTCTCCAGGCTGAACAGTCCCAGCTCTCTCAGCCTGAGATGCTCCAGTCCCTCAATCATCTTAGCAAACCCGTGCCAGACTTGCTCTAGTAAGTCCATACTTTCTTGTGCTAGGGATTCCAGAACCGGCTGCAGCACTCCAGGTGTGGCCTTGCCAGTGTTGAGAAGAAAGGAAGGATGACTTCCCTCGACCTAAGGATTTAAACAATCCTTATACATGCACTGGGTCACAAATAGAGAAGAAGAAGGAAAAAAATAACTATAAATTGACAGATATGGCATTGTAACAGGGTAGCAGAGAGCCAACAGTCCTTAGAGATTTTAGTTATCATACAAGAAACAACAACTTCAAGGCTGAGAAAGGCACACTGCCAAACTAGAGAACAGGTTTTTTTAGGGTGCTTTCCTGGAACCTGGAGAACTGTGTTTAGGTCTCCACTCTATCTCAGGTGAAGGAGAAGACACATGAATGTGTGTCACATCTAACTCGAGAACTGGCAGGTAGAAAAGCCCTTTCCTTGGGCTCTTCCACCCTGCTTTCTCTGGCTCCTTCTGGTGAGATCTATGTGATTGGAACACATGCTACACTGGGCGGTTTAGGTGGGGGACTCCTGGCCTGCGGCCCCCAGCAGAATTTAGGATCAAGATATCCACCCAAAAGTTTGGTTCTGCCAAGGGTTGTGTGATTCTGCCAGTTCACTGACAGAGTTGCAGATCTCCATGGGATTTTTAACAACAGAAATTTAAGGACCTGTACAATTAGATAGCAAAGCAATATCAATGACAGTGGTGCATATACCTTGACGTCATGAACCTAAATGCCAAATTATCCCTGTTGTTAGTCTGTTCTCTAGCCAATACAGTTGGTTTAATCTTGTTTGCCTTTTTCCTCTCAGCGGTAAATAATGCATAGCCCATTTAAGTAAACTGGACCAGACCTCAGCTGATGGCAAACAGCTTTGCATCTTTGCTTAAGTCACTTAACTGGAATGAGTTTTGCACCCTTGCAGGAGTTTTTGCTCAGCTATAGCAAGACCCTTGGGCTGAATGCTATTTTTAAAGTTCTCTTGGTAGAAGCACAGATTCCCCAAACAGCAGTGCAATATCACAAAAACACTTCTTACAAAGCACTGTTGTCCATTAACTGCCTTCTCCAAGGGACAGTTTCCTACAGACTCATCTCTAACTACAGACACTGCAAGATGTGAGCATGGAGGACTACAAGGCTACACAGCCAGACTCCGACACCACAGATCCTTTATCTGCAACGAGGCTAGTCTGGATTTACACTTCTGTGAGGGTGCAGAGAATGAATCATATATCTTGGATATCAGTGGAAGAATTCTTGCTGCTTTGTCCTTTTGTACACTACATTTTTAATACATATTACCTTTGTTGCTTGGTTACTCTCAAACCTTCCAATGCAGTTTTTAAAAATACATTTATTGCCTTGCCCATGTAGTCTCTACTCAAAAAGAAGCAATCAAAGAAGCAGTGCTTGACAACACAGAGCTGGATGCTGGCTGTTTCAAACACCGTGCAGAACTCACTGACCTGCTCATCACTCCCCAAGCCCTTAGCTGCCATATCTCCTATGTAAGAACAACAATCTCATGGCAGAGATTACTCTGTCCTGCCTAAAACTGCGCCAGAATTATTCCAAAGTGTGTCTGATGAGGAAAGACCAGTTATGCCTTCAGAATTGCCAGTGTTTACATGACTAGATACATAAACCATGGAGTAGGAGCTCTGGAATTAAACGCCATGAAACAATGACAATACAACACTAATGACTGACTTTCCCTTCCATTTCCACTGT
The DNA here is from genome assembly GCA_013389945.1 of Fregata magnificens. Taxonomy (NCBI): domain Eukaryota; kingdom Metazoa; phylum Chordata; class Aves; order Suliformes; family Fregatidae; genus Fregata; species Fregata magnificens. Next base: position 21,885 of record WAAD01032132.1, on the reverse strand, counting down.
GTGTTGCTGACAAGTCCTCCAAATAGCAATGTATATGCAGATACATGCAAATGATTCTAAAATAAATATGTGTGCAAAACTCAGAGCTACAAGATGGGCATGAAACATGAATTTACTTGGTGTGAAACTGCTCTCAACAAGCATTTTCACTCTGTCTGCGAAATGGAGGATGGTGGTAGCTATTTGACTGACTTTCATGTGAATTAAGTATGGTCAGGAGATGCTTCTGGACCAGCATCCTGGCTAATTTTCATATCCACACAACACTGTATGGATTGCAAGCCCTGATCTGAATGCTGACTCAGTGCTCTTGGATGGCCAGAAGTTGAGTACTAGACTCACATTTTAAGAAAGTTGGAAGCTTTCACAGGTGACTTAGAGATCAAGGCATGATTTGGAATTGAGGAAGGAAGCTGTTGTGTAGACACAGCCTTTGCCTCGTCTCTGCAGCTGAAGAGAATAAGAGAGGTATCTTGGGCTGGTAAAGATGCTCATCTTTAACACACAAAGTGCAAGCTCATAAACAAAAGCATTGATTTTCTGTGAGAAATATTTGAGAGTAAAAAAATTGAAGCTTAGGCTTCTGTGTTGTGTGCTTAGTCTTGACTCAAGTGGGAGCAATCACGGAGAACAATAAACAGAAGTCTTACAGACAAAGAGCAATTCAGCCTGGAAAGAAAAGGTCCATGAGGTAAAAAAAAAAAAAATCATAACAGGGCCTGTAGCTAAAAGAGGGAATATGAAAGGATGAAAGCTACGTCATTTTTCTATTAAGTCAGAAATTGATGTACATTTTATGCTCACGAGTTTTGAAACCAGTGAGTCCCAGATCCCTGGTGGCACAAATAGCATTTTTTTCACTAGTGTGTTCTTCTAGTTTGCATTCATTAAAACAGTGAATGAACAGAACTGTCTTAGTTATAACTCATGGCATGTGGACACCCAGGACTCCTCTACCTTATATGCTTTGTCAGTGTAAATCAAAATCTTCTCCTCTCAAGAGCATGTTCATAAGTTTAATACCTTGGGCAGTCAACTCCTTCCTGCTGCGTGTGGACGAACAGCAACTGCTCACCCTGCATGTACTGAGAGCTTGGGGTTGTTACTACTATTTTTTCTGATGTTTTAGCACCTCTGACTCCGACAAGCAGGATCCAATTCCCTGCTCAGTCAGAAATCTTGTCTGTAGCCTTGGCAAGACAGTCATTCTCAAAAACAGCTGTCATCACCCCCCCAGACCAGTCTGCTCGCAGCAGGATGCCTTCTCTCCTGTGCTCCAGAGCCTGGGCATAGACACTCTGCCTGGGCTCCCGCCCCTGCTGCTTGATGAAGGGCCTCCCTTGGTGGGAGCCTATGGCCCCAGCACAGATCCACAGATCCAAGAGTCATCCAAGGACACAGCAGAGGCAAGTGTGACTGAAGAACGATTTGTGTTGGGTACAGCTGCAGCAGGGTAGGACAAACTGGAGAGCTACGGCCCTGCTCTGAGCTGCAAGTGAAGACACAGGTCATCAGGTGACACAGGCTTTGTTCAGCAGGTGCCAAAAATCACTACTGACATCCATCCCCTCCTCCTTAGCTCTCCCACAAAAGTCCACCATCTCTCTCTTCCATTTGCCCAGTCCTTGAGCAGAGACCAGACCCCCATGGCCTGCCCAGGGACCAGCTTTCCCAGCCTCCATTAGCCCCCCAGAAGCTATGTGTCCTACTCCAGTTGACCAGAAACATCAAAGGGAGCCACGGCTGGCTGCCTGGGACCATAAACCAAGGAGTACCTAGAAGACGCCATCCAAGACAACTGTGCAAGAATAGCAAAATTATTCTGCCTTGAAGAGCACAGCTAGAAACGCTTTACCAAAGAAGTTCCTGGATAAAGATGATGCTTAACTCCACCCATGTGTTAATGGAATCTGCTTCTCAGTGGCTGAGGAAATGTGCTTGGCTTGCTAGGAGCTGGCTGCAGTCATGTTCAACAGCTTTGAAGGGCAAGTGCCCATGCAGTGAGTTCAGCTGGTGTGGTCCAGGCTCTGGTGCAGCTGGCTGTCAAGGAGGGTCAGGTTGCTTTGGAGCTCGACCAAAAATGTCAGAGTGGAGGCGTGAGCAAACCAAAGAAATCCAAGAAGTCTGACAACATTTCAAGGACCACTGCTATGGTTGTCCAAGGCAGCTTTACTTTCATTGTTTCAGGAATAAGGCAAGCTCTGGTGCTTGGGTAGGACTGTGTAGGGAGAAAACAGCATGGGATTTTTCTGAAGGATTGCAATGTTTTGAATTCTCACATTCTCTTACCTGCCAAAACTGTAAGTCACTCATTAGTGTAGTAAGAAGACCCATAATGGTACAAAAAGTTTTTTATTTCTGTCATATTATTATTTATAATAATAATACTGCAAAATATTACTTTATTATTGAGTTTTATTATTATTTAGCTTAAGGAAAGCTGAGGCACAGACACATGAAGGACTAAATCCTTCAAGCTCCTCAGGCCCATTGCCACTATTGAGTGAAAGACTCTGCCCTGCAACTGATGTTTCAGAGCATCATAAAAGGCTTGGTGAGAGCGTGCGTGCACACACACACGTGCACAAGGGGAAGGAACCTTTCCAACAACCTGCCTGAAATTAGAGGGGCATGTGCAAACATCTGACTTAGGCAGAGCTGCAGCCCAGCTAGGTTTTCTGTCTTGGCATGGCTGTATGGCCAAGAAACAGTTGCTGAGCAGCCTCTCCTGGTAGAAAGGAATTACTGCTTTTCTAGAAAAATTAGGGTTCAAAGTGTTTAATTCCAGCTACAATCACTGCAACAAAATTTTTCTCTTTCACTTTACCATGCTGCCAGTGAAATCTGAATGGATTTACAAATACACTCTAGCAAATCATCTGTTATGTTGAATGACTGTTAAGATCCAAGAGTGTCTTTTCATAAAATCAGGTATCTGAGAAGATTAATCATCCCATTGCTTTAAACAGTTCATGACCTACAATGTGTCACACTCCACTGTGAATTTTAGCTATTTGTATAGAATTTGAAATCCCTTTTCAAGCAAACACTTAAGGACATTCTCCCTTATTATGAAAAACACTTAAGCATGTGTATTACTAACTTTGATTGACTTCTGTTTAATTGTTCTGCTGAATCTAATCATCATGCAAGATTACTCACAGTCAAGCCTTGTGGACACTTAAAAGTTTGATTTTTTTTAACCATGTAGAAATAATTATAGCATATAAAATGCACTTTCTAAGTTACATGTAGTGTAGGTAAAGCAAGTTAAGGCCAGCTCTGTATGTATTTTAATGTTATTGAGTCTTTGCCAGTCTCCACACTATCCTCTGAGCTACTGGCGGAATCTGACATTTAGACCAATTAAACTAGTATCACAGCTGGCATAAAAACTGCACCGGTATCATCTCACCGAGACAGTACAGTATTATTTATAACAGCACAAATGGAGATGCAGGCAGAATAAAAAGCATTGTTTCAAGACACTAACTATCAAGGCTTTTTCTACTAAATTAATGTTGCAAAAAACCAAAGAAGAGAGATCAAATCTTGCAACATTTTTGTCAAGGCCAATTCACATACTGTAACACATGGTAAATTAACACATTATGCATACCAGTGTTGACTTACTAAACCTCACAATTAGAGCCCAGAGAGATAATGAGAGCTCTTGCATTACTTACTTAAAAAGAGAAGAAGAAGAAAAGGAAGAAAAGTTAAGAGATTTCTTACTTGTGTTTTGTTTAGCAGAGAACACACCTCTGAGAATGAGTTTGACAAGCAAATATCAAACTGTATTTCCAGAAGCAGTAATAAATCATATCTTCCTATGACAGATAACAACAGTTACAAGTGCTCATAGGCAGTCTGCTTACAAGTTGATGAATTCTCTTTAATTTCTCCCAGAGAGCAAATGAAGAGGTGAAGGTAACTGATCTTAACTGAGGCCAGTTTCCCATATATTTCTTTCAAGGACTCTGCTGGTTTGTCCTGCCCCAGTGAGTGGACTTGTCCTCCACTCATTCGTTCTTTCTCATTTAGCTGAGTCAGGACAGCTGGATCTGTAGATGTGTGATGAACTTAATCAGGAAAGTGATCCAGATTAAAAACCAGCAAACCATTAATTATCCAGTTCCTGTTCTGATTCACTACGTATGCACAAAACCAGGTATCCTGGCACAGCTCAGGAGGCAGAGCAGGACACGGATGGAGTAGCTGCTGGAAAGAGGGGTGAAGGACAGCTTCAGCCTGTGACAAAAATGTAAATGCATACAAAAAAAAGACAGTATAATTTCATAGGAAATACATAGCCGCAAGGATTTCTTCATCCTAGGTAAAACCATGAGTCCTGGCTGTTTATCAGAGCTTATGTTTTTCTGGAAATAACCACTTTGTCATCAATTCCAAGTATTTCAATACCTCATTAAGATTATTAACAGGTTTTTGCAGGTTATAGACATGGAGAACAACATTTGATTCTAGCAGAACAGCGTCCCAAGAAAAACATCATACTTGTCAAAAAAACCCCCACCATTTGTTCAATTGCTGGGAAAAGTGAACTACAACATTGTCCAAATTAAGAGGTGAAAAACATCCTGAGAAAGCACAAACTTGCTGTAATGTTGTCTTTTTAGAGTAGGCATTTCAGTGCAGGACCCAAGTTTGACAGCAAGGCCACACCAGATGGTTCTTTGGCTAGGCTGAAAGCTGGTAAGCAGGAAAAATATTTCCTCATCCCATTTCCACCATCTTCCCTCCCTGACCGAGTCTCCTCTGCAGGGAACTGAATTTACTAAGGGAAACCATGTCCTGAACTGTTCAAATGGCACACAAGCTTCTTGGCAGCGTCACACTGTATGAGTGGGAGTCATGCAGCTAAAATGCATCATGTTGATGCGTTCCATTAATGGACAGAATAATGTCTCCTGAACTTAACATGGCACTACACTGTTATTCAACTTATTTGACTGTAATAAAATTTTTCAATTTTCAGATATTCTTAATGTAGTTTTCAGAGTCTCTTCATTCTAAACAATGCATATAACTATTTTTAACATTGCAATACAAAGCAATTATCACTATTTTTGAGAGGCCACGTAGATATATATGTATTTTCTAAATAAGCCTTTAATCATTTTCTCTGTTGATTAATGTGGCCTTGGTTACAGTGAGATGCATCACTTCAGTTGTGGATGGCTTGGAAAACGGCACTACTTAATTTGCTGTGACATTCCCTGGTCTTTGTGAATGACTGTGGCTAATACTAAAGACATTTAATTTTCTTCTGTAGCAGCCACTTTCTTGTTCCTATTTCCTGCCAGTATGATCGGTTTCTTCTGAAGGCTTAACCCCAGCATTTCATTATGAACAACTAGAAACTTCTCTGAAAATGAGAAAAGTTGGGGAGATTATTGCTAAGCCTTATAAAACATTTCCTTTAATTGTTGCAGAAAGTGCAATGTCTATTGCTCTTTCACACATATCTCGACTTTCTGGAATATTACCATCATAGTCACAACTACAATCCATATAAGGATGTCAATTTGCCCAGCTAGAAGTACATATGATAACACATAAAATTGCCCTGAGCATCAACCGTAGATCTTGATTGTGATTATCCAGCACCTTCCGTGTCCTGGGCCAGTAGAGCTTACGTGCTGTCCTCTACACAGGCAGTTTCTATCCCAAAATTGATACATAGGATGAAGTTTGATTTAAAGATGACAATGTTAGTTGCCAGTTTCTACGTAAATGAGCTATTCTGAAAATACATTTCAAACATTTTTGCGTTATAGTGACAGCTGATATTTCTGGAAACACTTTGTAGAGAAATTCAGGATTTTGAAATGTCTGAGGAATGTAAATTCTTGCTGCTTGGAACCTAACAAAGTGGACTCAATCTTAAACAGAAAAGTGATCTGAAGAAGGAAACATCTTTCAGCAAAGCGAACAGACTCAGTCATGTGGAAGTTCCCCTAGAGACTAACAAAACTGTCAAAATGCTCCCAGTTCTTTGCCTTACTCTAAGCAGGTCCTTCAATTTTCAAAGAGTAAAGAATTTGAACGAGTCTTCTCTTTCAGTTCTCCTCAAACTCTCACTTTACCCTTGCTATAAATAGGCAGGGACACAGTTCCATTTTTTCAGTTCTGCTATATGCTTCTAGAGGTTTTTTCAGCAGCTGAGAACACAGGAGAAGGTACAAGCAGCCTGCCACCTGCCTCCCATGGACAGCTGTGCAAAATCAGAGTCCCAGCATCACAGCATGTTGCAGCAGGCTAAGCCCGGGGTGTTTATTGTCCTATGCAATGCAGCACTCATATAAAATGCAAGAGGAGAGCAGATTTTATATTTTTTTAAACAAGAATAGGACAAAACCAGGAGAAAATGTTTCTTCAGTTGGGATTTTACAGTAAAAACAAGGTGTACTGAGCTGCTGTTTTGCTTAGCTTTCTCTGACAGTTCAGACCTTCCCTGACTCACACCACAAATTGGCTGAAACAGTATCTCCTTAGAAAAGGGAAGGGGATGATACTAGTATGTTACAGATAGGAAGCCGTGTGCTTGTCAGTCCCTGCACCTGATGGTCCTGGCCCAGGACCTGCTGCAGGAAGTGGTCAGGGCTGGTTCCCTGAAACACAGGGGAAGCTCAGAAAGGCCCCGTTTTCCTACCAACAGAGAAAGACACTGTCTGTGTTTTGGAAACAAACATCTCCATCCTTCCTCATGAGGGCTGGATGCTTACACACATAGCTTTCCTCCTCAGCTCTGCAGTCTGTTTGGGCAGATGAACTCACTTTACTGTCCTTTCCCTATATTGACTTCCCTGCAGAGATGAGTTTTGCAAAAGCAACAAGTATTAAGATCTATTACAAAGAGGGCTCCAGTGAACCTAGTTGGATAGCTACTCATAAAATATGTAGTGGGGAAAAAAAACACCCACCACCCCGACCATTTTTCAAGTCTCCAATATTAATCTGAAAAATCTACTTTTTCTTTTTTCTGTTTGCATGGCAAGTTTAAATTCAAGTGATTGCCCCTGGGGTAGCAGTATTGATCAAGTAATTCAGACACAAGAGCACTTAGCAGCAAAGCTCAGGGGTGGCAGAAATAAAAATTCTGCTTATCTTTATTCATCACCCTTACTGGCCTTTTCTGCATCTTCACAAATATCCGCTAAAAACTATTCTTGGGGCTTCACACTTAATAGGAAGCAGCATCAGTAAAAATTCAGGACAACAAGGAAAGATCATTATGATGAAAATTGCATTTGAAAACCTTTTCTCTCAATGTCAGTGTGGATCTTTGCATTAAATGGTATCAGAGGCTTAGGGCAATGATGTAGAGGCATTAATGGTTAATGTAGTGGGACGCACTCCTTTGTAGTTGCCTCCTGTCATTCCTGCAGTGTCCGTGGGATATTGCCAAGAGACAGAGCCCGGTTTACAATCCCATGTCAACGGATCTTCTCAAACTTGGGAGGTCATTCTTCTTTTTGAACAAATTGTCAAACTCCATTGTATTAACAAATTTACCTGGAGGGACATCACCTCTGGTCAGGAAAAGGAAAAAGGGGCTACATGCTATTAAGTTACAGCTCTTAGGAAAGAATAGCAAAAATCAAAAGCCGTGCCCTGGCACAATACTTTTGGCTGGTGTGAACGAAATCCAGCTATCAAGGTTTGCCTCCAATGGAATTGGTATAATTGCTCCACCCTCATTTACATCTGCTGAGTTTGGCCTGTTGACTGTTCTGAACAAAGTAAGCACTCGGAGGCAGAAGTGACATGGAAAAGAACAAAAAGAGCAAACACCATTACAACAAGGTACTAAACAGCTCTGAAAGGTCAAGAGAAAATGGAACTCAAGAGCATCAGTGAAAGCCTCATGCTTAAAATAAATACCTGTAGTGCTCTAAAAGACACTTCTGGCACTGAGTACACAGGAACAGGCCATAATGACGTGAAGCATTTTGTTTTATTGAATAATTCAAGGAAACATTTCAGATCTGTTAAATATTACTGGAGAGATAAATGATACCAGGAACTGTATTTCCTAAAAACTTGTATCTGTATAAAGAACCTGCTTATAGAATTAAGCACTACTATTTCCATCCTCTCATGTCATACCTTGCTTTTCTATTACCTTTCCGTCCACAATACCAAGTGTTTGCCCACACGTTTGACACACACACATACACCCACATATACCTGTCTATCTATCACTGCCAGGTCCAGGTGCTATCTGGCTTTCCATCAGCTGCAATGGATCCATATCTGTACAATACTGGTCATAGCAAAACATGCACCTAGCAATACCCATGCCATGGTCTTATAAACACTCTCACAGCACACCCCACAGTGTTTCTTCTTTTACGGTTCAGTACACCATGCCTGCACCTTCTCCGGTCTCTTGACCTGCCATTTGGCCAAGAACTGCCACTGTAACAATGGACAGCGTGGTACTGTCAAACGCCCTCAAACTCACAACCCCTTTCACTTACAAATAGCCATAAGCCTCCCTCAGGCTGTGTTGTACACAAGTAGGAAGCATTTTCAAACCGAACAGACAGAAGAGATGAAAGGAAAGAAGTGCTGTGAGACTCATGGAGTTGTTGGAGCCACCAGCAAATCTTCAGTACCAAACAACTGCCAAGTGTTAAATTCGAAAGGTGAAAGTTAAAGCTTTCTTATAGAGACAGCTGAGAGCTGCCGAGTACTGTTCCTCATTTTATGTTTGTGCCCGTGAGCCACAATGGACCACGTCCCATTTTACTGAGTTCTGTACTGAGGCACAGGTAGTCCATATCCCCAAAACTGCAGTAACTTTTCCTCCTGCTTATAGAGGTACACACCTCTTCTGCTCCCCGGAGGCTTCCACTCTTGGCCTGCAAGAGCCAAATTTGACACTCACGCTCTTAGTACAGAATGAAATCAACAACAGAGCAAGTAATTAGATACTCAAATGAGAGCCTGAGAACAGAATTACACTACGTATAGCCATCTCACAAATCCTCATGACAAGCATCTAAGGAGCCTGAACTGTTTCCTTGCCTGTGGGGCTGTAAATACTTCACTGTTGCCCTTCAGTAAATTCTGCTTTCACCTAATCACTCCAGAACAAAATAGCTTTGAAACCTCAGTTTATCTGCCTCAAAAAGGCAGCTTTATGCAGTCCTTTATCATCTATGATATTATCAGATGGCTTAAAACACTATTTGCTAGAAATATGAATTGGCAGAAAAAAACCATCACTTAGTATCACATTTGAAAGGTTATTAACAAGAAAAAAAAAAAAAAAAAAAGAAAAAAGGAACACTTCAGCCTGGGCCATCCTCAATTAGGAATGCAGTTCAAGGACACCAGCTAATGTTGTTCCAGGTGGGTATGTCATGCGTGTGGCTTCCCATAAATTCTCAGTTAGTTGGAGTATCATAGGCTGTGGACTCTCCTCTGCTCTTGGGACTAACCTGGAGACATCAGGAGTATCCTTGGTATGCCTCGGTATCACGAAGAAACATAGGTCTTTGACACTTTCCTTGGGTTGCGATCCCAGCTTGTGCCATCCTGTATCAACTCGCTAGGGCTCATCTGAGCAAAATGAAGCCTGGTATTCTGGCCATGCGGATACAAGTTTTGCAGGTACAAGCTAGAATTACGGCAGACAAATTCAGAGAACGACAAACACGTAGTAGTAGTTTTTATGTAATTGTTTTCTTACAAGTGACAGATAAGTCTTAAAAACACAGGGAAGCACAGACTGCAGTGGAATTTGCAACTTTAGCACTTTTGATCTATGAAACAAAGCACTGGGTACAAGGGAAATAAATTCCTCTAATTTTTCATAATTTCTTGGGATGATCAATGACTAATTCCGAGCTCTTCCCTATTTATCCTCTGTGGTCTGTATCTCCCCTCAGCACAGCATTTGTTCAAATATCCTTGATCACTTTTATGTTTAATCAATGTTTAGAAAAGCTGAGAAGAAACTTGTCCACCTTCCTTGCAAAACAAAAAAACCCACCCCTCTCGCTCGCTCTCATTCTGCTTATACAGAACTTACTCAAATAAAGAAAAAAAATTAAGAGCTTTTAAATAAAAATGCTGAAATTGGAAGTTAATTCACATGAGGTCTTGCTTAAAAAAAGGGGGGAGGAAGAGCTGCACAGGGTGGGAGTCAGCTTCCTTCTTAAATGGTTACTGCTAGACAGAACAGTTATCCAGGCAATATACAGTGACTTTTTTTTTCCTAAGCTATAAGAACATTACAAAACACAGAAAATTTACACCTGTCATGTGTCTCCCATCATTCAGGGATCTGGCACTGCCACCAGTATTTAATACTACCCAGTACTCAGCCTTCTAAGATCTCTTTTCAGATTCTTCTAACTAAATGCCTGTGAAGTGGGCATTACACAAGCATCCTGCAAGGAATTCATTATTTTGCATTCTTCACAGGGTTTGGAAGCTAATAAAGCTTTAAAATCTCCACTGAACGTGGAGGTAAGAAATACATACTGAGTAACTAAATGTGGCAACGGCCCTATGGGAGACACAGCATATGATCATACAGTTAAAGAGCGCCTTGTTGATGCACAACAGAGGTGGCTTAAAGTTTTATCAGCCAGGTTAATTTATTTCCTAGCTTTTGACCTCTGTGCAATTTTACAGTAGTTTTTTTCAGTATAAAACTCTTTTTAAGTTTTGAGGTACAGCTGTATAGGCAGATAGGTAAAAAGCTTTAACAGTTAACTTCTGTTATTTTGGGAGACTGTCTTCTGTATTAGTTATATTCATAAGTAGAGAAAACCAACTCAAGGAACAAATTCAGATATTTATTTATGTATTGTTACAAATTTGTGGGTTTTTTCCATTAAACATATTTAACAGGACAACCTATTTGCACTCAGGCCTTTCAGCATTTTAATAAGCTAAAATATACACTTTTGGTGCCATATAAATTATGGTCAAAAATAATTCTCAAAGACATATGGAGGGGACAAGAACTTTAAGCAAAATAACTCAAGTTGAAATAGTCAATTCCCTTCAACAGTGATCTCTATTTCATGAGATTATATTCTTTATGCTAGCAAACTATATACAAACAATACCACAAAACTACTATAAATGGGAAAATGTAAAAAATATACACGAACATATACACAAATTGCTGCGTTTGTCTGAGCTACCTTACTATTAAGAAATCCAGGACAAATGCATGATTTGTATTCATGTACTTAATTTGCAGTATCTAATTTTTTAATTGTAAACAAGATTCAGCATGTAGAGCAACTTAAAACAGTTGTCAGAAGCTTAAATTATGAGGCCTGGAGACTGCAAGAACTACGCACACTAGTGATCCAAACTGACATAAATACCCAAACCTTTTCTGCCAATGCTTATATTGGTGCGAGATTTAGGGTATTTAAAAGATTTAGAAGTATCTAACTACTCTAAACAAATCCTTATAGTTCACTGTTTTACAAAATGCATACATTTCAATATTTAAAGTAAAATCAGTATCACATTTGCAGGTATATGGATCATGTTCAGTAAGTGTCTTGTTCATAACCACTTAACAGCTTTTTGGTTTATTAAGAAACCTTTCCTGGCAACTCAATTAAGCAACTGTAAATGAAAGCAACCAATGGATGTTCACAATCAACCAGTTAATGAAAAAATAAAACCAGACACATCCTTTAAGCACATATGAACTCAGTGGTGACTGTCCTAATGCTTATCATTAGGCAAGTATGCAAAGGATACACTACATTGCTAAAAAGCTGTGGTATTTAGGAACTGTGAACTGATATTGGAAAGAAAATGGAAGCTGCCTTTGCATTGACATGATGATTTGTTGCTCTCAGTCACTGCTAAGATTCTTATGAAGCATGCATTTTTTTTTTTTTTGTTTCACCACCACCACCACCACCAAAAAAAAAAAAGATGGCTGTCTTTTTTTCAGGTACTTCCCAGACACTCATCATTGTATTATTCGAAGTGCCAGGATGCTTAAGAAAACCCAGGATGACAGTTCCGTCTATGGGGACAGTATCGGACTAAGTGACAGTAGTAGCAGTAGTATTGGTCAGTACAACATTAGAGAATTTGAACATTAAACATGGACTGTGTCAGTTTACAGCCACTACAAATATGAAAAGTGCTAGTATCTATAGCAAACTGATTTCAGTGGAAAATTCAAGTACAACAATATTTTTGCAGATCTCCTCACGCTAACAGAGAATACAGTAATGTATCCACAGGCTTCCATTTCCAGGAAATATGTCCAGAGTCAAATCTCATTTTGTGTATTTTTTTAAGTGCCTGAAAACTCTTACAGTATTGAGCAGAGCATTTGATGAATCCCTTCTCATACACAATACACACTTTTTGATTTAAAAGACAAGCTGCTCCATACAAGACACATTTTGAAAACAAGGTCTTAATGTAAAGACTAGTTTGGCGAGTTCTGTGGTTTTTTGTGGGGGTTTTTTTTTTTGGTTGGTTGGGTTTTTTTTAAACATTTCAAACATTGCAAGATCATGTTACTACTGAAAAACAATGCAGAATATACATCCAAAAATTAAGAAACTGCTTGTAAAAATAAAGTGTTGGGAAAAAAAATTAAATCGATTTCACTGAAAAGGCTCAATAAAGTGCAAGCAGTAAATGCAAGGGTTTACATAGTGAAAAGTAAAGTTTAATAAATTTGTACAATCTGTATCGCTGACAATGAGAGACACTCTACAAAAATGTTTTACCTTGACAGCATGCCCTCTATAAAAATATATTCTAATTGCATTGCAGTACAATCAGTTCATGACAGAATTGAAAATGAACACTGAAATGCCACTGCTCCTTTTCAGCAATAACAAAAAAGGAAGAATACAAATAGATTTATACTATTACAGTTTACCCCATTAACTTGACCAGTCAAAATTACATAGTATGGTAACTGCAACTGAAAATGATGCATTGCTACTTACTTGCATTTACTCATCGCCACTTCTTGAGAAGGCATTCAGGAGGTGCCAAATTGCAAAGATGGAACTCATTCCTGTGCAAAATGCTCAAGCTTTGAGATCTCACTAAAGCAGAGCTCTCTAATTACTGGACAGAAGTATGAACTGCAGCAAGTACTTTTACATCAGAAAATATTTCATGTCATTAAATCTGCAGGTATTTGTCCTCCCAAAAGCATCTCCTCCTGCTTACAGCAAGTAGTTTGACCAGGTCTTCAAAGCGTACCACAACTTAGATGATTCCAGTGAATGAAAACAAAACTTTGTAGTATCACTTATCAGCCAATGCAAAAATTTGTTTGTAACTGGAGTTTTATGAAAAATAATAAAGCAGACTGCAGAAGTCTTCCCAGCAGAGAGGACGTTTTCAAATCATTTACCCTCCAGCCAGATTCTTTGGTGTTCAGGAATAGCTAGTATAATATCAAGATGAACAAGCAGTAACTGTTTTCCTTCATACACTCCTATTTATCCTGTAGGGCCCATCAAGGAAGTTTTTGCTTGTGGCAGGTATTAAATAAAAGAGAGGGAAACTACTTCCTCACCACCCTTAGAGACTGAAGTCTGACCAAAAGCATCTGATGTCCCCCTTTCAGTGGAGATTTTCCACACAGCATATTTGCAGGATTTCCACTTACAAGCACAGGACTATGACAAACTTACGTTCTGACTAGTCATCCAAAGTGTTAAGTTGTTGAAATACAAAATGAATATTTTTTTATTCAGAATAGTCTTTACTTTTTACCCTCCAGTTTTTGCCAATACAAGGAAAAAAAGTTTATGCCTGCACAGCTAGTGCCAAGCCTTTTAACTGCCCAGAAATGGTGCAGTGTCAGTTGCTTAATAAAGGTCTGTGGAGACCCTGGTCACCTATTAAACTGTAAAGAATGTCAGTACCAACTTTGATTTTTGAAGTTTTTTTGTTTGTTTTTTTTGTTCTTTTTTTTTTTTTTTTTAAATAAATCCTCTCACCCATCCCCAGTTCAAATTAAATGACCCCAAATACTGTTAAATAACTGACGTCGCACAATTTAAATTAAAAATATCTTGAGAGCAGCAACTTTGCAACAGTATTTAAATTCTTGCAACTTTAAATAAAAGCAGATTATTAAAATGAAGTCTGTATAGAATTTTAACTATGAAATTATGAAATAATTTGTTTTTACTTTACTTAAGATTTCTTATTCTTACAAAGAACTGTTGGCCACAATAATATTTAACTGCTGTTTTCCTGAAGAATAGTTATTTTTAGTATCGTAATTAGTGTAACAGAAGACAAAAGTGTTTTTACATATAATGAGTAGTTTAAACAAATTTAAGACACTTTTCTGTAGGATCATCATCAAATGATGCTCTTTTCAATAATCTGTGTAAGCTTCTAAACCACGTAAAGGATAATGCACATTACATTTTATTCACACTATAAAAAGAGCACAATATACAGGCCATATTCTTTAAAGTGCAACACAACAGAACATTTCTGCAACATTCAGGTTCTTCAAAGACCCACAAAAGTAGGTATTTAATATTTAGGAACAAATCCTGTTCTCATACGTGTATCAACACTGAATCTAAATTCTGAATGGTTATCAAGCTTGCCCTTGCTGTAAGTGCCACGCTAAAAGCGATGCTTATGACCACTAAATGATATTACCTTATCTGCTTCCATATTCCATAGCCTTCATGTCTTGTGTCCAAAATGAAAGCTTTTATCCTTTAGTCCGTGAAGAGCATCTGCAGAGCCCTTTATTGAAGGCAGTTCTTTGACTATGCTCAGAAAACATCTTTAAAGTGTACTTAGTTTCACCATACAGACTACTGCTTCAGATGTTAAATCTACCAAGAAAAATATGGTAAACAGAATAGAGCAAGCATGTCTCTGAGTTGGCAGCACATGCTTTGCTATGTTTGGCACTCTCTACCAAATATATTGGTAACACAGAGCATAAGCAAGTACCAATTTTCTTTTCACTTCATAAATATTTTTGGTTGGATGTTTTGCTAATAATAGTTGAAAACCTCATTTGTTCCTGAGATGAGCATGACAAAACAAAGTGAGCTCCATCTAAAGCTGCCAATGGGACAATCTTTTGCATTTCCAGCCTTGCTACCTGCCTGCTGAGTCAGAGTCATAATCTCAATCCTCCCCAAGGCGCCACTTTTGAGACTCTTCTTGACGCACATCTGGCCTGATCTGGTTTCTCATTCCACCTAGAACATTTGAGGTTGCCTCTGTTGCAACAATGAAAGGTTTCACCACAGTTGGTGGAATTTGGCGGAGGACTCCTCCTACTGCTCCAGTTACTCCTCTGTTTTCATGCTCACGAGCAGCAGTCTCATAGATGGTTTGGGCTGTGTCCGTAATCCCCTTTGAGAAATTAACAGAAATTAGTTACACTGAAAAACCAACCTCTCCTAATTTTAAGGGAAACTTAAACTGCTTAGCATTTATCTTCTTTGTGATTTGTATTATAACTGTAGTACAACTATACTGATACAAATATGATTTAGTTCTCCTTATTAGTCTTAAAATAGCACTACTATGAACTTACAGATAAAAATATTTCATGTAACTTCTGGGGGCACTTCTTGTGCATAAGGGAAGAAGCTGTGGGGTACTGTGAGCTATTAAAAAATGACAGAATTCACTGAAACCCCCCCAGCTGAGACCTAACTTCCTAGACACGGTATCAGGTGCAACTAACTGAAAGTACAACACAAAAAGTACAATAAAAACAGGTCGGTGTTCTAATTTTTAATACACTGTCATGGTAAAGAGAGCTTTCACTTGGTTTAACTCCAGCATTATGCTTAAGCTCTAACAACCTCAGAATTAACAGTAACCAGGGGTGGGCTGGGAAGGATGGATGATGTGGGGCAGGAAATCAGGTTTACATGTCTCAAAATAACGGTAAACCATCACAACTGTAGACACTGTAGTCCTATTCACGCTTATCTTTGTAACATCTTAGTTTATTTCTGCTTCTCTGATTTTTCCATGCAAGGTTTCTGTTGGTTTAAGATTACTAACAAAGAGAGTCTTGTTCAAAACTTAAATCCCCTTCTTCATTTGGTCAGCCTGAACTAACATCTGATAGTTTATTTGCTGTCTTAGGAAATAATTCTTAAGTTTGGCTAAGGACAATTACTTTTGCACTCACCTCTTTTACTACACTGTATGCTTTGGCTACACCTTCCCGTAGGTCTACTGGCTGATGAGCTAAACGATGGCGAGGGAATCGTTTGATCTTTTTTGATTCAATAAAAGTAGGCCCTGGTGATACCATGTCATATGCAGTTTCTGCAGCTGCCTGAAGATCAGGAGAGAATGCAAAATATGTAAGAAGTCTTATAGCATCCAAGCACAAATTTAAGCTACTAACAGGGTGATATAATTGAAATAAAAGAATTTTAATTCTGCAAATATTNAGGGGTAATGGGTATAAGTTACTCTTAGGGAGATTCCGACTGAACACGAGAGGGAAATTTTTCACAATGAGAACAGTCAACCATTGGAATAATCTCCCCAGGGAAGTGGTCGACTCCGCTACACTGGATACTTTTAAGACGCAGCTGGACAGGGTCCTGGGCCATCTCATCTAGAGTGTGGTCTTGCCTAGAAAGGTTGGACCAGATGATCCTTGAGGTCCCTTCCAACCTGGTGTTCTATAATTCTATGATTCTATGAAATAATATTCATTTACATCAGATTAAGGTTTTGTACAAGAACTTCTAGGATGGGTGCAGCTGTAACTATACATTAAGTTTCATAGTGAAAGAATGAACATTGTAGGTTTTGGTAGGGTTTTTTTCCCTACCCCCTAATTGCCATTCCTTCAAAGGCATCCTCTAATCTGCACAAAATGCTGAAGATAGAAACTAAAACATTTGATCGATGGTATGTTTTTGTCTTAAACATGCAAGCATACACA
>WAAD01032130.1:197919-250929 GCA_013389945.1 Fregata magnificens | reverse complement strand
GAGTTGGACCAGTGTCATATCATTTCAGTCAGCTGGGCAGCACTGGACAGCTGGCTTTCCATACTGACCCATTTATCTTTCTGAGATGTAGGTTTTTCACTCTGAAAGGCCAGTCCTCATTCATGTAAACAGAACAAGAGAGACATCCAGCGGCTGGACCATTTAAGTGTATTTTTTAACCTAACTAGACACAAACTCAGCTATGTTCTTACCTAGTCCACGTTCATGTATGAGCCAACTACCAGGCATACAGAACAGGAGAAAAAATTATTCCAGTGGCTGAAGCACTACTGTAATTTCTGCTGGGCATTTTTCCTACAACCTAAAGGAAACTACATACTCCAAGTCCCATCCGTAGTTCTCCCTTTTTCTCTTAAGCTTAACTTCATTATTTTGATTCTCAACTCATGTGAATTGGTATAGGTCTATTAACTTCCACGGAGCTACGTGGGTTTGTGTCAACCCAGAATCTCATTCTAATTGTTTGCCATTCAGACATGTACTTTTCACATCTACTATCTTCTATTCAAATATTTTCTCTAACCTTAACTCTATTTGTACTAGTTATTTTTATCTGCAGAGTAAATAGACTTCCCAGTCATTACTGATATAAAATTCCAGAGAATTGGTGGTAAATCCTGGTATTAAGTGGTTTGTTCTTCATGTAACAGCAGGGAGAAAAAGATTATTAAATTTACTAATATAAATTAGTAGTATCTACAGTATTTGTTATAAAAAAATTCCATATCTTTACTGTCATATCTAAACTATTTTTTGTATATAAAAAGACAGCTTATTTGGAAACATAAATCAGCACAAAAGGACTTACAAACTCAAAAATCTGAAGACAGGATGAATAAATAGAAGGGAAACATAGGGACAAACTTTTTGACAAAGTATTAGCAATATTAATTTAGAAGTAATTTCTTTGCAAAAATCAACTTTGTCACTGCTACATGTTAAATAATGCATTTTTTGAAGGGCTTGACCCTTACAACCTTGAAAGATCTGTATGAAAAGTTCTGGTAAGACATTAAGGAATGGGTGAATTATTCCATATTTAGTGAAGACTTGAAGGCAGGCAATTGCTGACTTCACTGACAACAATGTAGGATGAGGTGTTAGGGATACAGTTAAGGGCTATGAGCAAATTTCCCAGCTTCTAAAGAGAAAACTGTATGCAGCCAATGGCGTAAAACCAGATAATATAGTGTGATGACCCAAAATTAGCAGGATATGCTACTTAGGAAAAAACTGACATACCCAGTAGGAGAAGAAATTTGGTTCCCTTCTTACCCCATACATGTATGGAAAATCCATCACACATAAGCCAAACAACATATCAAGCTGCAATAGAGTTATTCCTAATATAAAAAAGAAGGCTCAAGTCTTGTACTGTGCCCTCTGCTAAAATATTTCACTCTACTGTGCACTTCCTCGCAAGGTTTTTTTAAACTGTGCTGCTACAAAAACACTTGCCCCAAAGAAAAAAACAACAACAACAAAAAGAAATAAGGAAAAAAAAAAAGGAGAGAAAGGAAAGAAAGAAACGTCCACAAGGCACTTCTTACTGCTGCTTACTAAGAATTGCTTGGTATAGGTTTCATATCAACATTAATTCCGTGCTTGAATTAAATAAAACATTTCTTGACTACCAAATGTCCACGGGGGTTGATTTCAATTGCTAACATCATTAGAATCGACTTTCAGAAAGACTGTAAATCAATATATTCATAGACTTCTGGATATACCCTACTGTGACTGAAAAATGAGAGCAAATAGCTTTCCCTTATGATTTCAGACCATATTTGATGTTGTTGGAAAGCCAGACAGGCTCCATTGAAGCAACAGAGCTGTATCAAGAGAAATCGAAAGCTGAAATCAGGATTTCAGGTTTTGAAAATCAAGTGCAGCCTCTTTACCAATAACCTTTGGACAAGGATCTAGTTCTTTAAATGTTGTATCAAAACATTAGAATCATAGAATCATTAAGGTTGGAAAAGACCTCTAAGATCATGAAGTCCAACCGTCGACCCAACACCACCATGCCTCCTCCTAAAGCAGGCCCTGAAGTGCCACATCTACATGTTTTTTGAACACCTCCAGGGATGGTGACTCCACCACCTCTCTGGGCAACCTGTTCCAATGCTTAACCACTCCTTCAGTAAAGAAATTTTTCCTAATATCCAATCCAATCCAATCCATTGCTGCTGCTCTTGTGTTTTTAAAGGAGGTATCTAAGAAAGGCAGAGGAGATGACATTTGGAGAATTATTAGACATGCGGTAGACTTATTTTTCAGTTTGAAATCTTTTTTAAAAGAGGATGTATCTTGGACTCGCTGTAAGGCAGAGTTGTTCATGTTGTCTAAGCTGAGGAGGGATCTATCTTGGTACCCATGTGGCGCTCCCCAGTCAGCAAACCCCTCCTCCCCCAGGCAACTGAAAATACCTAATGGAGGAGCTTATATTCTCCCTGCTGACTATGTACGTGAGGGCTATTTGGTTTCAATATCGTGTCCTGTGTTTGTAAGTGATCAAACAATAACAGCTGTTGGTGAACATTATCCACAATTCATTTATGCAGGTGGAGGTCCATGGCACTGATCTGCGATGTGCAGCTTCATCTCACACCTCACTAACAGCAGCAAGCCAGTTGTCAGCAAGCCTCACTCCTTGACCAGTCTGGGGAGGAATGTTGAGTTGAACTAATGTTGGCTAATTCCAGGGCCTCATGTGGTGGTGGACTATACAGGTGGTGAACTGTATGTGTATTAAAGTCTAAGCAACACTTCAGTGTCCTAAAAACCTGTATGTCAGAAAGCTATTACATACAAAGCAAGCCACCCAAGCAAACAGCAATTTAGTACAGGGCACTGGCACAGAAGAATGTGGTTTGTCTGACAAATCACAGAACTTACATTACTCCTATTTCCTCCACAGCAAATCCTTCACTGATGCCTTTATAGCAATACTTTGTAACACATTGAGCTACAGCCCATCTAGCATACATCTGCCACCCCTCAAATTAGCTTTGATCAGTGTTAAATTAACTGTCCAGTTGCCTCACTCAAATGACCTAAGTTGAGGATTTGTCCATCTGCCAAGTCCTGAAGAACGGCCTCAAAAAAACAGAGAGACAAAAACACTTCAGCTTCAAAGCATTTAAAGGCAAATGCCAGGCTTTTTGCCCGTTAACAAAAGAAAGCTACATCATCCACACAGGCATTAGGAGACAACAAATCTAGCACACGTTTTAAGATCCAGTCTATTATATGTCAGAATAACCCTGTAGCAATGATCTGGGTCTTGTTAGGCAACAATTTGGTAATGAAACACAAAGCTGTTGCATATTCCAACCCCGGCACTAGTGCTTCATGTCAAAGTCATGCAGTTCAGCAAGATATTCAGGATACGTCTTCCATGAGGCAGCTTTGTCTACAGGCAGATTTTAGGTCAGCATTAAGTGATGGGCAAATGGCAACTGAATTCCTAGCGATCTCTCCCAATGGCCACAGGACAATTAGTGTTCATGGTTAAACAAAACTGGACTGCTCTGAGCCGTAATTACTAGTCAGCAGCGGCTGCTTCTGGAACGTATATAGATGAAAACTTTTCCAAGAGTTAACAGCAACCTGAATGCTGATTTTTCTTTTGTACAGTGACACCTTTTCATCAGTCTGGACTCATGAAAATCATGAATTCTTACCTAATTGCTGTACTCTGCAGATCTAAAGTCCCTCAGATTACTGGTTGGTTGGGGGAAAAAAGTGACACTGGCTTGAGGTGATGCTCACTTTCTTATGAACTTCTTTCTTTCTTTCTATACTTATTCCTGTGGAAGAGTGCAGAAAAATGCATGTGAATTTTCTTCTATTAGAAGAGTTATTAATTATCAACAGGGTAATTGGTGGAATTTTCACCTGTATATCATTAATTAGATGGATACCAGACAGTAACTTGAAATTATTATTACTTTCTAGTTATCTCAAAAGAATTAATAATTTTTTTTTAATTTAAAGGTTAAATCAACAACTGATTAACACTAATTAATCAATGACTTAATCATTTAGGTCTAAACATATTAACAAGACATATTCCAATATACCTATATGAAAAGTAAAGAAAGGAAAATAAACATTTGAAATCTGTTGGTTTTTTTTCCTTAGCCTCCATCTTGCTTTGGAGTCTGTGATACTAGCTAAGGATTCACTGAAAAACAAAGAACTTAAAAATGGTGATCTACATATGGCAAGAGTTCACCCTGATTTTATGCAAACATATAAAAAATCCTACTCCTGAGACAGGATGCTCTCAAAGAGTTTGGTCCTCTTGTAACGGGCAATGTATTACTGTTGTTTACACCACATATTCTTTGCACTGAGGACCTTGTTTCCATCACCAGCCCTCAAACACTGTGATGAAGTAGCTAGTATTGTCACTCCACTCTCCATACAGAAAATGGTAGGGAAAAACGATATCCAAAGTTTCGCCAACACTTTACAGTTGAAACAGAGCGATAACTCAAATCCCTTGACTTGATGTTTTGTACTTCTCCACCAAATATTCTTCCACTTCTAAGTTCAAGGAACAGCACAGAAGAATGGCTGAGGCAGCCAACCAAAACTTAAAACTAAACCTGAAACTGAATTATGTTAGTAAGGCATCACTATCACAGTTCACATCAACTTTGTTACAAAGTTCCTCTGTTAAGAACTTCTTCTTAAATGTTTTTGTTATTATTAGGCAACGTTTTCAAAGCAAGATGGTTCTTCAA
Organism: Fregata magnificens; assembly: GCA_013389945.1. Classification (NCBI taxonomy): domain Eukaryota; kingdom Metazoa; phylum Chordata; class Aves; order Suliformes; family Fregatidae; genus Fregata; species Fregata magnificens. The sequence goes on along the minus strand of WAAD01032130.1, from coordinate 246,154 downwards.
GAACCGTATTAACGTGGGAATAACATAGAGAAGGAAGTGCCTGAAAGCACCCTGCTTTTGAGATAAGGTTGCAAGCAGAATATTTTACCACTAGAGGACAGTATCATGTAACCTCCTGGACATACTGCATTTGGCAGAGAAGACTCAGAGCTTCAACCCTGTTCAGAAATTCGACAGCCTGAAGATAGAGGACTCTGTGTAGTAAAGTGAAGAGAAAAAAATGGCACGTTACTGATTTACTGGGACATAGATCGGAGCATCAACATACAGCTACAGCAACGATAACCTTGGGTGTGAGCACGCTTGCAAGCGCCAGCCAGAGCTGACGGGGTGTCTTTGCTTCTCTGCTGGGCTGAGGGTTAAGGAGAAGCCTTAAAGATTCTTAAGACTGCTATGTGGCACAAATCTTAAAATGCTCTCTCCTTTTTACTGGTCCTCTTACTCAGGCAAAATGGCATCAACTTTGATGGGAAAGTTGCTCAACCGAGAACCAAGTAAAAACTGAAGAAAGGCTTCAAGCAGTTGACCTGTTAACAGACTATGCACAGAACTAAAGGGATCAACAAGTTTTTATAACAAAATTGGTAATAAAATTAATAAAGAAAATGTCAGGAGATAATTATTGTTCTTTATTCTTTAATATCATTACCTTCTCATTGTGCCAGACACAACTCTGATCCCATTTAGGTTTCTGAATGAAGTCATTGACTTCAACATGCAGGCTCCTCTCAATTTCTGACTCTGAGATGAGCCTCTTTCCTTCGGGCCCAGGTGGAGTGAGCTTCACAATATCAAAGGGGTTTAGCAGGTGTCTATCTACATTGCACAAGGACAGCACTGCGTACTTTGGCAATAACAGCACCGGAAGAACTTAGGACTGGAATAAGGGAAGTGATACAGGTAAGCGCGGTCTCAGGTGTGCAATGAGGTGCATGCAGACATACAGCAGAATTTGGTTGTCTCTCACTAACATTATTTAATGACCCAATTAGCCTATATTAATGAAAAATACGTACCACAGAAACATAACATGCATCTACAAAAATAAGCAAATCGAGTTGCCAGAAGGATGGTCCCTTGTTAAGATGCAGATGACTTAGGCAGTGGCCTGAAGTAAAAAGAGCAATTTAGCTATTCCACACTCCGACAGAGACCAGGCTGTGATCTTGGTCAAGCATCAAGGACAATCACCTGTGTCTATTTTCCTGTGTAAGAAATGAGAAGGTGCTTACCTAGCTGTGAGAACTGTAAGTAGAAAGCACTGGATAAAGAGTAAAATCTTACTCTATTACACCTGGAAAAAGGAAGGCAAGGAACCTCTGTACCTGAGGGAACTACAGTTCAGGGAAAGTTGTGAGATACAGAGAAAAGGAGTGCACAGGCTGTCTGTGCAGCCACTGCAGTCCAGGACATCTGATTTACAGTTCAAGGAATGGCAGACTTGAGTTGAATACCTGGAAGAGACATACATCTGTGCAGCACGACCGGCCATTTGCAGCATCTCTTGTGGCAGCAGTGCCCAGGGCACAATGGAGAAAAGGACAATGAGATGACTGCACCAAAGAACAACAGTATCATACAGAAAATTTCAGGTTGGTTGGGGGTTTTTTTCTTTCTATCACTGAACAAATTTACATCCATTCCAGTCTAGCACAGCATGCTCTTCCAGAGTTTAGAAGCAATGAGATTTCTGTTCAGCCTGTGACAGAAAAGAGGGATCTGAATCGGGGTCCGCAGGCACTCAGAGCTAGGTCTCTGTTCTGAGCAAAATGACCACATATAACCCAGCAATTCCCGGAAGAATTAGTTACACCCTTTTTCCTGCTGCTCTGCACCAAAACAAGGTGTATTTTCACAAACATCTCTTTCAGCAACAGGGCTGGCTTTAATATCTTGTTCCCTCCAGCTTATTCCCACCTTACACCACAATCTTAGTTGTGCCAGGACAACTGCTGGTACGGCACATGTTGAACTGTATGGAGGAAAATAGCCCTCCCCTGCCCCACCCCCCACCCCCCAAAAAAAAGATTTTTTAAAAACTGAATTAGTTTCCCGATCTAATTCACTGCGCAGTCACACAAAGTGTTATACTGGCACAAGTGAATATGCGGGTAAAGGTGGGAAGCAAGCAAGAATGAACAGTGAGTGGATGGCAATACTGTGAGAAAGAAGCATTTGTGAAACCGCAGCCTCAGTGGAGGCTGACTCTGATCATTAATCGCTGCTGAAGCACATTTAACTTTGGCACCAGCTGAACCATTCAGCTCTTAACATTTTTACCTGACTACCTAGACAAAACTCAGGATTCTGGAGGTCTTTCCAGTCAGAAGATACTGGTATAGAATTTTGCTCTAAAATAGTAACGGTTTCATTATTAACAAGTTCACAAATAATAATTAGTTTTAACGGTTAGTTTTAACAACTAGTATTAATTTATCATTTCAAGGCATTCCCCCATCCGCTCATGCCTGCTACCCACTTCCACCTTGCTCACTGGACTTTCCACCTCATCAGCCACAGCACAGCTGCAGAGGTTGCTGGATCAGCCTTTGCCACAGCCGGGGGACAGGAGGGAGCAGCCAGGGGAGGAGTGGGACTCTTCTGTAGCACCTCTGCTGCTGAGAGCACAGAAACTCTCATCATCAATGCCAGATCATTTTTTAGGAGACTTCTGACACTGTTTCCAGGCTATACTCCTCCCTGCAGTTTCAGCCTCTCAGCTGGGCCAAGTACAGATACTCAACCTGTTTGAGTGCTTGCACTCTACCTGAAGGGGTAGAAACCTCCCACAGACACAAGGCAGAAACAAGAACTGACTTTACTCTCTGTTTGTTTTTCTCCCTCCTTCCCCAATTTATTTATCAGCTATACTTTCAAGACAAAACTAACAAGCCCTTCTACAGGGTCAGGTCTTTTCCAGCTGTGCAAGAATCAAACAAATGAGACAGCTAAATCCCACGGCATTCTCATGGAGAAGTTGGCAGCTCACGGCTTGGATGGGCATACACTTTGCTGGGTAAAAAACTGGCTGGATGGCCGAGCCCAGAGAGTGGTGGTGAATGGAGTGAAATCTAGTTGGCGGCCAGTCACGAGCGGTGTTCCCCAGGGCTCGGTTCTGGGGCCGGTTTTGTTCAACGTTTTCATCAATGATCTGGATGAGGGGATTGAGTGCACCCTCAGCAAGTTTGCAGATGATACCAAGCTGGGTGGGAGTGTCGATCTGCTCGAGGGAAGGAAGGCCCTGCAGAGGGATCTGGATAGGCTGGATCGATGGGCCGAGGCCAACTGTATGAGGTTCAACAAGGCCAAGTGCCGGGTCCTGCACTTGGGTCACAACAACCCCATGCAACGCTACAGGCTTGGGGAAGAGTGGCTGGAGAGCTGCCCGGCAGAAAAGGACCTGGGGGTGCTGGTCGACAGCCGGCTGAACATGAGCCGGCAGTGTGCCCAGGTGGCCAAGAAAGCCAACAGCATCCTGGGTTGTATCAGGAATAGTGTGACCAGCAGGAGTAAGGAAGTGATCGTGCCCCTGTACTCGGCACTGGTGAGGCCGCACCTCGAGTACTGTGTTCAGTTTTGGGCCCCTCAGTACAAGAAGGACACTGAGGTGCTGGAGCGTGTCCAGAGAAGGGCAACGAGGCTGGTGAAGGGACTAGAAAACAAGTCTTATGAGGAGCGGCTGAGAGAACTGGGGTTGTTTAGTCTGGAGAAGAGGAGGCTGAGGGGAGACCTTATCGCTCTCTACAACTACCTGAAGGGAGGTTGTAGGGAAGCGGGTGCTGGACTCTTCTCCCACGAAACTAGCGATAGGACGAGAGGAAATGGCTTCAAGTTGCGTCAGGGGAGGTTTAGATTGGACATTAGGAAGAATTTCTTTACTGAAAGAGTGGTTAGGCATTGGAACAGGCTGCCCAGAGAGGTGGTGGAGTCGTCTACCCTGGAGGCGTTCAAAAAAGGTGTAGACGTGGCACTCCAGGGTCTAGTTTAGGAGTCATGGTGGTGTTAGTTGATGGTTGGACTTGATGATCTTAGAGGTCTTTTCCAACCCAATGATTCTATGATTCTATGATTCTAAAAGTGCCTCCAGCTGGTAAAGCTGGATGCTGCCCCAAGAGCTCCTGCTCAGCTTTTCTTTACTCTTACCCAAGATATGCTTCCTACTCACTCTGTGGTTTTTCTGTTTTAGTTCCCAAACTCAGCTCTTTTTCTTCTGCATACGTGCTTCCCCTCTCTCAAGACTACTTAGTGTTGCCCATTAGTCCAAATTGTTCAAACTTCCAAGAAGCCTGTGCTTATTTTTTTTTCCAGAATTGCTGATGTGCTTGACTATCTTTTAAAATACAATATAATTTCTTTAACATAAAATTACATAAAATAAAGGGCATCAGTAAAACCTCCTGATTTCAGGAAATCACCTCACTAGTTAATAATGGAATATTCAAGCACGCACACAAACACATGTCTTTAAGCCAGCTGCATCTTCCCCTTGGAAACAATTACATATGAAACAAATAGCTTAACTTGATCATAGGAGAAGAGAATTTATACAAATAATTGTAAAAACAAATTTAAGGGGAATCAGTAGTCCTAATTTTTCCCCTTGAATATTGTAAATCTGATCTCAAAAAGAGATAAGCTCTGTGCCTATCAAGAGGGGATAAAATGACTTTTAAGATCCTATATTGCATAATGCCTGCATATTTGAAGGCAAGTAATTACAGACATTTTACAGAGACATTCCCTCTCTTCCCACTTTTGTCAGTTCATATTCCAAATCAGGTTTTAAAACCTTCTTTTAGCTGCAGAAAGCACAGCGGCTGCTAGAAAGAAGCAATCATCAATAAATACGTTGTAGGGTAATTCCAAAGCTGTGCACTGTAAAACTTATAAAACTTGTTCAATTCCATATACATTAATCCTACATCACCTGAAGGGGAAAGGCTGATAAACAGATTTATTTAGATTTATTTCTGCTTTAAAAAAAAAAAAACAATCTTCAAGATGGCATTATAAGAATGAAGTTATGGTGCCCAAGTTATACTGAACCCTCGTGTCCAACAGAGCTTCTGCTTGTTCTGCTCAGTGTTTATTTTCATTTCTGAGCACATCAGACTGGCATTCCACTTGTAGGTGTAGTAAGAGAAAACCAAACTCAAACTCCCTTTGTACAATGTACAACTTTCAAGCTTGGATGCCTACATTAAGCCAGCTAAAGGTCAGAGCAGAGGAGCTGCAATTATACTTGTCGTTAGAAGAAACCCAAGGCCTCAGTCCAGAAATGTATCAATGAAATTGCTTAGCTTTCAGTTGCTGAGTATCATACAGGAGTCCAGTGGCACTTTCCTAGATAGAATCCTAAATACGGATTGAGTTTCCAAGTACTTTACAGTACATTTACCAGTATTGCAAATAGGACTGTCTCTTTCTTTACTTCACTCCATATAGCAGTACCTCGTAAAAGGTAGTACCTCTACCAGATGGGGCTTCACGTTTGCACCAGTATTGATAACCTGGACTCTTATCTGCTCTGGCCTCCGGTTTCAAAGTTTTGCTAGTCTTAGCGAGAAGGTGGAGTAACAATGGGCTAAACCCCTGAGCTGGCCTGAACTGCTTTTTCAGCCCTAAAGGTTGCATTTCCACGTGAGAACAGAGATGCTGTCATGCCAGCAAGAGGAAAGCCTGCGGTGTAACTGTACGTACTGTATCTGTTCGGGGGATAAAGAGAAAGTGTCGCTTCCCAGAACTGCTAGCACGCTACCTTCCCACAAGCATGAATTTTTCTATTTTGGAGGGGGGAAAAAAGAAGACAGACAAGATTCCCTAATTACCGTATTATGTTCCTCATACTGTCAAATGACCTACCACACTGGTGAAGCATGTGAGGCTGGCTAAATCCCATGTTATACAACTTGGTGGTAACAGAGAACTAGGCACGTTAGTCAAATGACGGAGCAGATGCAGCCTTTAAAAATGTGTCAATTTTGCCCTGGACAATCTTAAAGAAAAAACCAAACAAATCTAACCCAGACTCTTCCATCACCCTCATTACAATCTTTGGTGATTATTTTACTCCAAATTTTTGTCTGGGACGTGATTTTCCCTCTCTGTCCTCCTCAAATCCCAGCTGTGGGAGTTTTCCCAACTCCAGTGCCAATGACGGGAAAGCAAGAGCAAAACTACTGCTCTGGGTCACACAAGCTATCACAGAGATCCTCTCTCCAACCCCAGCTTCACTGTATGTATCTTAACGTGAATCTGGGGAGGCAACATGTCCTTAAGCTACGACACTTGCATACGATCACAGAAGTCAGCAAAGGGAGCATGCTCTCCATCTCATGACCAAAGCAATGTGCACACTCCCCACATCCTACTTTTGTCAAACAAATACCTGCTGATCTAAATTACATCTTAAAGATTTTGGGGATGCGGCCTAAATTCGTACGGAATGTGCAATTTAAATGAACTATGTAATTTCCCATTCAAGTCCATAAAGCTATATTGCAACACCATTTCCATTTAACTGATTTGCAGCCCAGCTAATCTCTTTTAAGTTAGGTTCCCACAGTAGAACAGATGGCAAACTAATAAAGGAATGCACAGTCCAAATACATTCAGCATACACTGCCTGTACACAGTGAATCAGTATATGATTCACCCACTTTCATAAAACAGTCATGACCTTTCATCTGACTACTTCCTCAAACACAATACAGAGAAATATATATAACATACGGAAATCAGGAACCAACAAATTAGGGGAATAATAATAGCTCATCTCATGATTTGTTGCTGTTGTGCTAATCCTTACTACACGCTCTATCAAACATTTGTGTCATCTCTTGCTATCTTTTGACTAATTAACCAGATCAGCTAAGGCATAGGCCACTCCTTGTTAATGAAATGAGTGAAGGCAGAGAATACCTAGACTTTTGAAGTATCAGGCCCGAGAGGCCTGGCAAAGGGATAAGTGCTTTTAAAATATCATAAAAAGAAATGATGTTATATCAATAAGTAATACACCAATCTGCAGACAGAGAATCTAGTTCTGTATTTAAAAAGTGACATTTATTTATACAACTAACTTTCCTTTCTGCCACTTACAATGTAAAGCTGATGACAAGCAACCCTGAGCACAAATATTAAATTTTATCTACAAACACAGCTTACACGTAGAGTTAGGGAAGGTAAGGTTAACATGCTACAGCATTTCACCACAGATCTTTTCACCACAATGTGTGAAAAATTGCAGGTATAAAACACTAGACCAAAATCCTCTCAAGCACCTACTAGCAATATCTCACCCCACTAGGCATTTTGAAACAATAAAATATCAGGGAAAAAGCCCTACTTGGTCTCTAGAAACATAGGGTGACACACATCAAGAAGAAAACATATTTTAAATGTATTGCAAAGCTTTGGCAGGAAGACTGAAGCAGCACCATTATAATCCAAACTTAAAGCCAGAAGTTTTGAGATAGAGGAGGAAGATCAGAGCTACAACGGATTCTAACAGGACACCATACATATAAAAGAAACATATGATAAATCTGAGAAACAAAGGCTAAATGTATTTTCAAGGGACACCATCCTGCAAATATTTTACAAACAGTGAAAAATAGTGCATTTTTCTCACTATATATAAAACTTTGTAAACAGTTGTTTGCAAAACAACTTGTGCAAACTTTGCAAAGTGCAAATTTGTACGCTATTTTTTTTCTAAATCAGATCAATTATTTCTTAGTAGCTCACTCTGGTCAGGGATCATAGTATTCTAGGGACCACATAATTGGTACCCTAAAACCCAGGAGAAAGGGTTTCTTGGAATGTCATGGAGCTTGCTGCTCGCTGCTGGTTTCCGCTATGAGTTCATATCTGGGAGAGACAGTGGAGCCCACAGTGTGATAGAAAATCTCCAGGGAGTGGCAAAATTGTGAAAAAGTTTGACGACTAACCAGATGAAGTCATCACAGTGATGCTTTGCAATTGTTAATGATCCAAATTTCCAACCATGTAGCTAGAGGCCTGTTTTGCAACCCTCCGAGGGGTCACTTCAAAGCCACAGTACGGCATCTGCCTTTTCCCATGTGAACGCAGTGACAGTTTGCACGACCCACTGCCTAATGCTTCTACATATTAGATAACGCAGTGGGTCAAAATGAATTAACCAACAAACGATTAACTGAAATCACAGGTTTATATTTCAGAAAACCTTATAAACCCCATAAGGAATTGGGTCCTATTATCCTTGGCAATGTACCAGTAAATAAAAAGAGCTCCTATCCCAAACAACTCACCATCTCGATTGCTGACAAGATGCCACAGGAGGAGGTAATGTAGGAACAAGACTGGGATGGATAAGCATAAGAATAGCTTGAAGAAAAGCAGAAGTCCAAGCTTCCCCTTTTCCTAACCATTTATTTATGTCCTTTGGCGGGATGGCACAAATGCAGGTGACTTAAAGCTACTGTATTCACCCTTAAAGAGAGATATTCTTCTTTGCTGCACTTGGTACCTTGTTTCCCCATTGCTTTATCAGCAAAAGATTACACCGTTCAAGCTGCTCAGATGTCCACACACTGATGAAAATTCTGAAAGACTAGGAATGTTTGGCAGCTACTCGAATGCTGCAACAGGCAGACACTCACAGGTACAGATGCAACCCGGTGAAATACTCAGGTCTGCAGTAAAGCTTAATCACACTATCAAACACAGCTGTACCAGTCACATGCTGGGGATTTCCCAGCTGCAGACTCTATCTCCCAAAGCACACGTAGTTCGAAACAATTCAGTCACTATGTAATCAGCAACCATGTGACAATTTCATTTTCTCCTTCAAAACATCCAAACAAGTCTGGATTCAGAAAGATTGTGTGGCTCAGCCACTGTGACTCTTTCTTAGTACTTTTTCTGCATTTATCGTGTCAAATGTAACACTGCTACTACAGTAGGACTGTACTGGCTTTTACAGAAAGTACTTCTATGATCTTCATTCAGGAAGGAAATAAATGTTCTTATGTACTCATGAGATCTAAAGATTTCTTTAGCAACATGATCTGGACAAATCATATCAAGACCACAGGTTAAACGTGTGACACTCAGGCATCATCAGGTTTTGAGTCTCTATCACTGGAAAACATCAGATGAAATCTGTATAAGATGAGCATAAGAGTACAAAACAGCTAGGAATTAGGAAAAGAAAAGCCTGCATTTAAAATTCTTTGTACGTTCTAATTCCACTTGCTTATTGTTCCTCTCCTTCCTCAGTTATAAACCAGACTGCAAGCCCATGAAAGAAGAGATGCAGCTGAATTTTGTCAGATGTCTTTTCCTCTCTGCTCATCGTCTATCAAGTATTCTGTTCTCAGACAGGAAAACATACTGAAAGAAATAATTTTTTACTTCCAGTTTCCTCTCTAGTCTGTGCTAATTGGCAGGTTTAAGCAGAAATATTACTAAAATAGCTTTTTAAAAGGCTTAATTGCAACATACATGTATTAGGGAAACAGTTTTTTTCTGGGACTACCTGCTGCAGACAGGAGAACCTACAGTGACGATTATCTTATTTCAGGAAGGAAAGAGGAAGGCAGAGGGGAGAATTGCACTAAGGGCCCTGCCCTTGGCAGGCATTTGACTTAAAATACTAAAGCAAGGAGGTACGTCCAAGCCACATTTTCTGTTTATCACCTCTGAATGGCTGTTGTTCTGAATGGTGACCAAATTTGAATGCTCACTGCAAAATATGCAGTGTGCTCTACTCCTGGAGAGCAGCCTTTAACATCACTAACAAATCAGCTGGATGCTATAGTTCCCTCAACACCCTTTATATCATCCCATTGAAGTTACTACACACTAAAACAAGAAAAAAACCCACACACTAGTTTGGAATAAAAAACTGACACATCCACCAGATATAGGAGTTTGAGTCACAGAGACAAAACGCACAAAATTAAAAGGAGGGCCTGCCGTATTAGACAGTTAAAAAAAAAAAAAGAGATTTACTTTTAGCTTCTGCTGGTATACCACTGTGGAAGACAGGCTGGTGAAAGTTTTGCATAGAGAACATAATGTTGTGATGAAATGTATCTGAAATCTCCTTTTTGCAGCATCACTTCTTGAGCAGATGGCATTACCCTCAGAGTAAGTATGGTCAGATGAGTAACAGACAAATGAGCACATGACTTGGGAGGACTTCATTAACAGGGCTTTTATGAAAATCCACTCCCCATGGTAATCTTACCTCTTAGAAAAACTCTAAAAGAGGATGGTGCAAGTGTTACCTCTTTCTGATCCGGAGATAAGTTGGACTAGGCAGGAGTAACTACGACTCTCTTGATGAGACCATAGTTACTAACTGGCCTTAGCTGCAGAGGTCACACCTCCACGTGGTCCCGCTGGATGCCCTTCGGGGTAACTGAGTTGACCTCTGCCCCAGTGCTTAGGGACTTATGGTTCCTTCCTCCCTATCAAGTGGCTTCACCGACCACTTGATAGTATTTCAATGGTGATACAAATTTAAGGCATCGGTTTTGTATCATTGCCCGGAGCCTTTGCCCACGGGTGATAGTTTTGGGCCCAGTCCGACAGCCTTGAGGGTGGTGCTGTTGGGCTTTTGCTCACCCTCACTTTATTGTGTCAAAATGGGCCGACCAACGTGGGTGGCATCCGCATCGGTGGCCGCACAAACCCGTTTTAGGGATTGGATGGGACTGAATATCATGACGCATCAGCAAAACTGCTATAAGACAATTATTACCAATTTGACTCAGGTGGACGGGCCACCTTTACTTAACCCAGAAAAGGAACATGTATAAATTTATATGTGTTCAATAAATAGCAACACCTGAGGAAGCTGGTAAGAAGGCATGCTCAAACAGTTCCTGAAGAAATTGAATTAGTGTGGCAAAGAGTACTAAAAGATTATATTTTTTCAGGCTTTTGTGTATCAAGATTGGAAGAGGTAATAAGTCAGAGAACATGAAATTATCACCAATGCAAAAGAATGATGCCATTTTTATTAGTGAAGATTGTGCAATGATTCACTTGATTTAAATGCTAAAAAGAAAACACGCTAAGAGGGCAGAATGAGTAGGAGAGATGAGGGAGACACTGCTGCATAAAGCCACGAGCATGATACACGTGTTACAATTGTCAGTAACCTGCAACTTCAGCATCCCAGCAGAGTAATTAAAACGATGATTGAAATTGATGTGGGAAAGTCAAAAGTGAGAAGTTTCCTTAAGAAGAAATCTTAGGGTGGTCAAGAATTTGTAATTCCACAATCAAGGAGAAGATAATTTTGGCTAAAAATTGTGTCTTCTTTCACTACTCAAGTGTGAGCAGTAGTTTGTAATAAAAAGTACTATATAATAAATGAAGATAAACAGGAATAATCCATTAGGTGTTACAAAGTGAAAAAAATCAATAAGGCAAGCTAGAAACATTAGCGGAAAGTCCACAGCTGACAGGAGCAATGTAAAAAAAAAAAAGTATCAAAACTACAATAGTCCTAGCAGTTATAGAAATCCTTTGCCAGATGGAAATGATAAATTTTTTAATAGTGATGCAGGAGAGACAGAAATTATTAGAAATATTTCTATCCCATATTTGGACAGATGTTCTTATGTCACATGATGATGTCAAACTATTTTCCAGTCCCTTAGTAACCGAGCAGGATGTTATACAACAGGTACTAGAAATAAACATTTTAAAATCAACCAATCCATCTACCTCACACCTAAGAACTAAGACTGAAAAGGCCTGACAACTAATCATGTTTATTTTAATAAATTAAGGCATTCCAGGGAAATTCCATTTGACTGGAAAAGTGCTAATGTTGTGCCAATAACAACAAAGGCCAGCAGACGACTCAGAGAGCTAGTGGATAGTTAGTCTGATGTTACTTCCAGGTAATAAAGCTGTTACAAAATTAATAAAGAATTAAAGTACCAGAATATAATTAGTATCAGTCAACCCAGTTTTGTGGCAGATAGATCTTGTAAAATAAAGTTATTGCATTGTTTGATGAGACAGATGTTTGGCTGATGAAAGTAATTGTGTATCTGTAATACATTTGTGGAGAGCAGTTGACTTAATAGTGTATGACATTCTCATTATGAAAATTAGCACAACACAATATCAATAAAATGTGTTAAATGGACTGAAAACTGAAAAGTCTACCAAAGTAATAACGAATGGAGACTTGTAACAAACTTTAGGGCTTATCATTTGTGATTTGGAACTAAATATAAATCATCAGTGATTTGGAAATAAATATATACATCCATGATAATAAGATTTGTGAGATTAATAGAATTGTGGGGATGAAAGCTGAAGATAGTCATGTAGACCAATTTGAATCACTTAATAAACTAAGCCCGTTCTAATTAAACATGTCTCAATACAGCCAAATGCAAAGGGATTAGAACTAAAAGCTCCACTAGCAGCCAAGTCTCCTCACTGGAAAAGACATGGTCTGAAAGGTACCAAGGATTACAGGTGACAAACAGCTGACGTGGTAGCAAAAAACCCCCACCCTAATATTACCCTTGTATGTATAGATACAAAGGCAAAACAGCTTTATACAACTATACGCAACGCTGGTGAAACCTGCAGTGAAACACCACACCAAGTTTCACATTTTAGAAAGAATGTTTTCAAAACAAAATACAAAAAAGCAGACAAAATGATTTGAAGATTAAAATGTCTCACAGTGACATGTTTGAAGGAAGGACTTAAAGTTCACTTGTTAACATTATTAACTAGCTTGAATTAATATATCACAGAAGATACTGGCTCCTCCAGGGTTCTTTAGCGTAAACATGAAGTTCAGGTAGGAAACATGGCATATTAAACAAGCTATTTATAACTCAAATTACCATGGGAATTCTCAATGGTATCTTTAGTTCCTGAGGTCTTCAAGTCTGGATACCTTGTCGAGTGTTGTGGGTCAACATGTATTTGGATGCTTACTACTTCAGCTGAACACAAAATATTCTATACAGAGGTAACTGGGTGATAATGACCTATGATACAGAGAGCAAATTAACTGACTTAGTAGTTCCTTCTAGCTTTTTTCCCCCTGTGGATAGAGTAAATATATTTTACTCTCTCTTCTGAAGAAGTGAGCTGACACCACTTCACTAACTTTGGAATACTCTATGCTGAGATCTGCCAGAAATCACTACAGATTGTCAGATCCTCAGGCTTATTGTCAGAAGGGGTATTCCCTGGAAAGGAAAAGAAAAGGGTTTTGTTTAAAGAAAGGACAGGGAGGAGAGGGAAGCGAAAATCCTAAGCCTGCTCCCATTGGCATTAATATGTGATTTGTCATTGATTTACAAAGGCAAGATCTGGAGCAACGAGTTCGTAACACTATGGAAATAGCTCTAACTCTCTAATTTTGGGGTTCTTAATTCCACTCACAATTTCTTCAGGAGCAACTGCTTGGCTCTGTGCATGGTGTAATAATGACAGTCAGACCTTCCGCTTTTCCAGAAATAACCATGTCATAAGCTGCTGCTTCCTTGTTTTATGTATTTACAGACATCAACAAGTCTATAAAAAGCCTTTCTGTAATTTGTTCATATACAGTAGTTTTCCTTTTAATATATTTTTAGATTAATTGCACTTAAACAATACTTCCTCAACCTACTGAACTTTGCTCTGGGACAGATGATCAAGAGAAATGCAAATACTATACTGTTTAAAGGATGACAGCCAACATTTTCCACAGTACTTGTTGAAAATGTAGGGTACTATAAAGTACAAAGAGTTGAGCATGACTCCAAAGTGGTGCAGCGCTCATGCTTACAAACTGCATTTGCCCTTTGAGTTGCCTCCAAAGCAAGACAGGTATGACTTTATCAATGTGCAAGCAGCAGAAGCTAACTCACGATCTTTCAGTTTTCTAATAAACAGTGTCACTTTGAAGAAAACAGCTTTCAGCCTCTTTGCAAATAATTTTATCAAAGAAAGAATTGTAAGGAATAAGATGACTCATCAGGGAAAAGCTGTGTCCGTATGCTCCTTTCCTTCTTTGGTACAAGGTACAAAAAAACCTGTAAACATTTGGAGAGTGTATTTTCCTAAGGCTAGGTTGTTGTGTGCCTTCAAGCATATTACCTTAGAATATCAGGAATGTCAAACCTACCCTTTTCTGAATTTTCCAGTCTAGAGGATACAAACAGACCCAACTTCTGGTTACTGGCTCTAGTACACGAAACCTTTCTATCAGATTCTGCCAGTCCCTTCAGAGAAAGAGCTGTGGCTAAGCACAGCCGTGCCTTCAAGATTTTTCATGGTCTAAAGAGCTTGACTGCTAAAGCAGCAGAGTGGACAAAAGTCACAAAAAACTGTGGAGACATCAGGATTTTTTTTACGTGGTTAAAGTACAAGCTAAATCAGTCCCAATTACAGTACTGGGCACTGTTGCATGAAGAGATTTCCCTTCACAGGGTGTAAAGTACACAAAAAACACTCATAGTGGTTTTGAAAAAATAATTTTCAGCTACCTTGTGCGCTATGAAAACTCTCCTGTTCTGATTCTGTTTTGATCCCAGGTAGCTAATGCATGTCTTACTGTGCAGAGCACTTGTGTAGGGATAGAACCTGTCAGCATGTCCCCATTGGATGAATAGACTCTTTATGTGCAAATTTTGTTTTAAAATGCTGATTGGCCACATAATTAACAATCAGAATATTGAGGAGAAAAGCACATGGAACATCTGTAGTTTGCCATGATTATATCTCAGTTGAGAATCCACAGTGCGTTAGAATATACACATGCACATCTCGCTACATCTTCGTGAGGAAAAACTGCAGCAATTTCGTCAGATACCAGATGATATCCCAGCAGGTAAATAAAAACCTTAAAATGTTGAAAAAACATTACAATGTTAGGTTTTGTGCTTTCTAACTGGAAATTGTTGAGATATTGTATTTAACAACTATTTAATTTGTTTTTCAACATAGTCTTAAATTACTAAACCATTTTGAGTGGTGATTTTTAAAAGATGTTCACAAACTAAACACAGTTACGGAAGGACATCCCCTGGACAGGAGATCCCTAAAGAACTAAGATATTGTATTACTGGTTCAAACGGATGCCCTTTTCCCTATGACTCGGTACCGGGCTAATTTACCCCATACTGCACCACATCACATAGGAGGTCACACATCTACCAGCATTTTCAAGAGGAAAAAGTGACAGAGGCCATGATAAATATCACTTTGGGCAAGTATTCTACCAACTTCCATTCCCCTCTGAAGATTCAACTAAAGGTGCTGTTCTTCACTCGCAGATAAACAGTGTTTCTAAATGCTGACGACAGGTAGAGACATCCAAGGCAGCTAAATACCATCCCTTCTATACAACTACCTGGGCAGATTCAGAATACCTGTGTGGTCAACAAAGAAAGCCAAAGCCTATACATCAGTGCAAAACAGAAGACAGTTCTGTCTGCTTTGTAGGAACAAGACTTTCTTATAGAACCGATTATATTGCAACTCCTGTTCTGCTGGCAGAACTAGAGATATGTGCAGGTGGCATATTCTGCAGCTGGTGATCCAAAGGAGACTACTGAAAAAGAATCAGCCGCTAAAGAATGACACTGAGAATGAAGACAGACACAAATGGACTTTGAGATGGAGAGTGGTACACAACATGAAATGAGATGGAAAATGCTTGACACAGGGACAGGCAGGACAGACACGTAAACAGTACAAGAAAAGGCATGGAAGCCTGGGAAAGGTGGAAGCATATGGCTATATCATGTGCAACTGAAGTCAGCGAGAGCTGACTCAAACTGGCAAAAAGTGAAGGATATACGTAAAGGTGAAAGAATGGTGATGCACAGGGTGTGTGTTGGTGCTGATTTTGCAGGAATCTGAAGCTAAGTAGTCGAGTCTTATGGCCTGAATTTGATGGAAGGTGAAAAGCAACCTTTTTTCAGCTGTTAAACTTGTATTAGGTGAAATTCACCCCATCATAACTGAAATGCATGCCTACTGCAAACGCCTCCAGCCACCACAAATTGCCTTTCAGAATCCTGCAGAGCCCTGTCATACATATGGTCTGGATCTGAAAGGAAATCATTTTGAGAGGGTCTTGTCCTGTAAAACTCCAGCAACTAACTCAGTAACAAATGTTTTGAAGTTTCAGCAGGAAAAAGCCCCTTTCCCAGTGGTTATCTATTCTGGCTGCCCCTTCAGGACCTTTGCAAATAAATGGAGCAGTTTTGCTACTCTTACTCACAATGAATAGCTCCCATCACATGGCAGCCCTCTAGAACCCAGTGACATGGCTTGCATGAGTGAGGATTACAGAATCAAGCCTATGGAGACTAACAGATAAGCTGCTCCTACCCAGTAATATAAAATTATTCGCTGGCCTCCAGACTCAGTTTCTATGTTCTCTCCTGACTCATAGAATCATAGAATCATAGAATCATTAAGGTTGGAAAAGACCTCTAAGATCATCAAGTCCAACCATCAACTAACACCACCATGACTCCTAAACCAGGCCCTGGAGTGCCACGTCTACACCTTTTTTGAACGCCTCCAGGGTTGACGACTCCACCACCTCTCTGGGCAGCCTGTTCCAATGCCTAACCACTCTTTCAGTAAAGAAATTCTTCCTAATGTCCAATCTAAACCTCCCCTGACGCAACTTGAAGCCATTTCCTCTCGTCCTATTGCTAGTTCATGCTAGTATCATGCTACCTTTCAGCCCTGGATCCTAATGAATCTGACTTAACCCACCCCTCTGCGCTGTTCATCACTACTAAGTCTTCCCCATCTCTGTTGTCACAGTGCCACGCTTTAAGAAAAATGAAGAATACAGCCTTTATGGCAGCACTGAGTGAACGCCACTTTTAAGGAGAATGTCCCAAATCTCATTAAGAGATAAAGCCATCTGGATCCTAAGATGGTTAGTTTAAAAAAAAAAACCTCACAAAACTATTTTGAAACCAATTTACTAAGAAAAACAGAAAGGAAAACAAGTTTGCTGCCAACAAACGTTGTAGCCCTTGTCATCTATTACCACATGAACAAAGCACTCAATGACTGACTCCAATACCATTGCCAATTATTATGACAACATACAGTATAATCGTATTATGTTTACAATATAATGCATGTGAGTATTCGATAGAGCCTGGCAGGACTTCAGTCACTGCCTCTTTTATGCTTTAAAAATCAATTTTTCAAACTGAGTTTGCTCTATAACATGTTCCCTAATTACATACTTCACTGTATAGAGAACAAGAAAGGATATTGAAAGTGATTTCAGGCAAACCTTTTAACATTTAGTGAGATAAACCATTTTTATTCACACACATTGCACCACTACCAGCCAACATAACGTCTTTATTCTATAGACATGCCCCACCTCGTTCCCATTGACATTAGTGGCAAGTTTTTCAGAAGTTTCAACTGAAGCAAAATCAAGACCAAAATGTTCAGGGCCTAGTTTCAAAGGGGTTCTTGCCTCACCATCTATTCTACAATTGCAAATAACTATAAACAGGATCATTTAAACATCTGCTTAACTTGTGAATGACGTCAGATAAAAAACTTACCAAATGACTCAATTTATATTTGCCAAATCATGTGCAAAATACAAGCAGGTTGTTGCCTTGGAAAATATAAACTAAAGACATATGCTCAGACTCAACTACCTAGTTAGTAAGAGACCCCATTGTCAGTCTATAGCCAATAACTCAGTCAAATTTCTGGGTAGGCTACCTACTTTGCAGATAAATTAGGACAGAGGTGCAGAGACACTTAAAATAGTAATGTGCATGCTAGCTTAAGTCCACCATGCCTAAGCAACAGCACACAAGTATGACTATAATGATTCTCAGACAAGCCTGAGTTCAGAAGTAACATGGTTCACACACATCTTCATCTGAGTTAATGAACCTCAGTAGATTCAAGATATCATTATAAATGATTATAATGCACCAGCTTGGGTGCCTCTACACTGCGCCCCACTGAGCATCCAGTTTCAGAGACTTCTTAGCTCAGGATCAGCTAAGAATAAATGAAATCAATTTAGGTTTTAAAGTTTTGATTTAAAAGCAGTAGTATTATCCACAGCTTTCTTTTCTCCAGACTATCCTGGTCCCTCGCTATCATGGCTTAAATGCATTTCTACGATAAAATGTTACTTAATGTAATAACTGATTAGCAAAAATAAAAAAAAGTGACGATGAATTGATGTAATGGGTAAAAAACTGGTTGGATAGCTGGTTTCAGAAGGTAGTGGTTAATGGGTTGTCCTCAGCCTGGAGGCTTGTAACAAGTGGAGTACTGCACAGGTCTATACTGGGACCATTTCTCTTTTACATCTACCGATGACCTGGAGGAGGCATTAAAGTGTGCTCTCACCAAGTTTCCGGGTGACACCAAACTGGGCAGACCAGTTAAAAGCAGGGCCACCAGTCACAGAGACCGAGATAGGCTAGAGGGTTGGGCTGATATGAAATTATGAAATTCAACAAGGACAAATGAAAGTCTTGCACTTGGGAAGGAAAAGCCCCATGCAGCAGTAGAGGCTGGAGACCAACTGGCTGGGCAGCTGGGGACAGTGGCAGCAACAACATGAGCCAGCAGTGTGCCTTGGCAGCAAAGAAGGGCAACAACATCCTGGGCTGTACCACCAGGCACACAGCCAGTAGATCATGAGAAGTGATTATCCCCCTTCACTCAGCATGCTTTCAACTGTATTGAGAATACTGCATTGAGAATACTGCACCCAGTTTTGTGCCTCCCAGCATAAGAAAGACATTAATAAACCAGAGTGAGTTCACTGAAGGGCCACCAAGATGGTCAGGGGGCTAGAGCAGAGGCTGGGTGAGGAGATGCTGAGAAGTGGGCTTGTTCAGCCTGGAGAAGAGGTGGCTTTGGGAGGACCTAATGGCAGCTTTTCAATACCTGTGAGGAGGTTACAAAGAAGATGGAGCCAGGCTCTTCTCAGCACTGCGTGGCAGAAGGATGAGACACAAAAGGACAAACTGAAACAAGAAAGGCTCCAACTTGACATAAGGATAAACTTTTTCACCAGCCAGGCATTGGAGCAGGTTGTCCAAAGAGGTTGTGTAGTCTCCAGCCCTGGCAGTGTTAAGACATGACTGAATAAAGCCCTGAGCACATGCATATGGATGCCACAACCTGAACTCCAGTTACTGGCAAACACTGGCTTGTTCTGCTATTGAAAGGTGCTCAGAAACACATGCCACCACTGGCAGCTCCAAAGCACAGCCCTGGTTACACGGGAGCAGGGTCAGAGCAAGTAACAATTGCAGAGATGCCTTCTTAAATGTGATGTTTGGCTTGGAAATTTTAGTGCTGGCACAGTGGTCTGAGTGGAGCTGCTTTGCAAATACCTGAAGAATGCCGGGAACCTCTTAGAGATTTTTCTGACCACTGTTGGGGGATACATTTTCACACTTCAGTATGATTTATACAATCTAAGATCCATGTATAAAGTTAACAAGAACATTTGGAATATATGTCCTTGTATTTCTATAGCACTGGCTAAAAAGAAAACAGTTGAAAGTATCAGGCTGGAGAGAAACTGTTAGGGTAATTCCTCAACTATCTGTCTTGGGACATACTTAATATTTTCCCTTGTGACCTCGGCACAGAAATTAGGTCTGTGATAAGCTGTTAGTACAAAGAAAGACTTTATTCCACACCAAAGGAGAACGGGTAACTGCAGTAACAGAAACAGAATGAAATTAGATAAAGTGCATGGTCATACACATAGGAGTAAGAATTCCTGTGACAAGTTGGAAATAACAGATTAGGAGAAAGAAGAGGGTCTATTAGTCCATCAGATGATGACTATGAGCAATCACTGTGATGTGGCACAGATAACACTAAGATATTCCGGGTGAGATGTTACCAGGAAGGACAGAGAAGTATTAATGTCAGGATACAAAGTGCTAATCAGAGTGAAACATATTACATGTAAGGTCTTGTCACTCATATTCAAGAAAAATTAAATCAAAATAGAGCAATTACAGAAAAGTCTGGCTTGAGCTCCCAGGCAACACAGTAATAAAAATAAGATAAATGCTAAAGATGTAGATAAAATGTCTGTTATGAAAGACAAGTCTGATCAAACTATTAACAAGCTGACAAAATTCACTACTTTGAATACTTCCTTTACAATATCCTTCATGTGTAAATAGTTAAAATTTAAAATGACCAGCATTATGTACTACTTTGTTTCTCTAGACATCAGTTTTAGCATATCTGGATATCTTCTGGATATCTCTGTTTTTCATCTTCTGTTCCAGGACTACGGATAGCAACAACTCTGAAATTTATTTCAGCGTGGATCCTCACAAATACAGACAAACTTCTGTTATTCTCTAAGAGTTACAGGAAATTTTAGCAGAAATATCAGTTACCAAGGAGAAACAGAAATGACAGAGTTTGATTTCATCAGGAAAAAAGTCTGTGCAATTACGAAATCGTATTGCTGGAATCAGGAATCTTATTGTCATTCTTCAGACAAGACCCCCAGTTTCCCCCACTAACATCACAGACTTTGTTTTCAACGCTGGCAGTAAATGTACAGTATTCTTAAAGTCAGACATAATGTTAAGCATTACATGGCACTTTGCCTGTTCAATTAATCCTCATGGCTCTCCTGGTAGGTAGTTTAGAGACCCGCCTGAGGCCACAAAAGTAAATCAACTAGGATAAGAACACAGCAGAGTCCATCTCCCAGGTGTGCGTTGACCATTAGACCATACTCCTCTTCTAGGAAGGGATCCTGGCAAATTCCAAACTTTATGGGAAAGATGTTCTATTTAAACATTTAAAACTTTAAAGCACTTACTGGAACAGAAAAAAGGAAATGGAAATAGAAAAGATGAGAAATCCAAGTTAATCCAAGAAACACGATAGCAATTGATCACAGTGCAGTCTGGAAGGAAAATGCAATCGATATGGAGGCAAAGAAATCAAATAAAACCAGATATTGCTTCAGTGACTGAAGCAAAGATCTTCAAATTGCAGCTAGGGGTGATTAATTTGTTCCCACCCCTACTGTACGATGAAAACTAGAAAGCTAAACATTAAGAAATGTCATCTAATGACAATATAAATCTTTCTTAGAACTGTGTAAAAGTGGCAAAATATGAGTCTGAAATTGCTATTAGAATCGCTATTCAGTGCTTTAGAAGTGGCTTACTCACCGAATAGACTGCTTACTCACTGCAAGGGAGTGTTTTGGTGCACCTGTGCTCCTGGAAAATGATGTTACCATGAAAATTCTCCTGGCTTTTAATGTCTTTTCTAGATCTGGTATTGATATTTTGATGACAAATTCATATTTTTGGTGACAATTTCAATTTGTTCCAGGTATTAGGAACATAACATTGTTAATGAAAATAATGCTAACATTTACAAAGTTTATGATGTTACCAATCTAGGCAGAAAGCACCACACAGGCAAATATCCTAAATATTAAGCAAATGCTATTTTCATTTAGGAAATAAATTTTCATTATTTTTTAAAATATTACTTTGTACCTAAGAAGTAACTGAAGCCAGATCAGTATGGTCCTATATATACCTACAGGACAGAAATACTATTTTGCTATGAAAACCAAAATCTTTCATTAGAGAATTTGAACTATTTTTAAGAGAAAAGTAGGGAGTTCCCACTCTGCAGCTTAGAAAACTGAAGTCTCATAATCAAGAGCTCAGAAGCCAAGCTCTATTATTCATATTTTACAGTATCTTATTCCATGTGTAGTTACAGAAGCTCACTGCACAGCACAATATTGCTTGGATAGAAGCAAGAACGCAAAATCCAGCTCAAAGGTTATAGGGAGAAGTTCAGAAGAAAATCCTGCCTTTGTGCTTCCTCATTCTGCCCTCTAATTCCAGATTGTTCAGTCTCTCACAGGATCATCTCTGAGGGAAATACTTGAAGACATGCCCTCCTCTGTGTCCTATACTTGTTTTCTGGAATTAATATAGCTACTATAATTAAAAAAAAACAACAACAAAAGAGAGACTCATCTAGGTTACATCAGAAACTTATCTGGCCCTCTGTTAGTACAAGAAGAGGAGAAGAATGATGGCCCAATTTCTTTCCTTTTGTCCTCAGATGGGTCAATATGACATAGGTGGGGACTTGACCCCCTTCCTTTAATATGCAAGTGAGTCACTCCTAGGACTAAGAACACAGACATTAATGTACATCTGATCCTTAAACCCCAAGGTGAAATCAAACTCTCTTTTCTCTTTCAGATACTATTAACTCAGAGAATATGAGATTTTTCTTTTTCCTCCTTATGTTTCATTAAGGTTTAATTCAAATTTATTTTTAATTTAACAATTCCCTCAGTTCAGTTTTCTTGAGGTTTTTTTTTTTTTAAGTTTTCTTAACATTTTCCCTCAGAATTTAAACTCTTCTTTCTTTCCAAGGTTCAGATGACATTATAAAACAAACACTGTTTCTTTAAAGCTGACACATTAAGAAGGACCAGGCTGTCCTAGATTGCAGGCCATTTCATTTCTCATAAGCATGCTATCATTAGCTACCTTTAGGAGAATGAATTATATTGATTGGTTCAAATCAAACTTGTGACCTGGTGGCAGTATTAGATGTTTGTTACAAAGCATCATCTCCTCATTAATCTTTCATTAGACAGCGTGATCCGAGAAGCCAGCAGCAGTCACACCACGCTTACTCTCTCGAGTGATGCCACCACAGAGGGCTCCCTTATTGGATCACAGCAATTACTGGCCTTACAACGCAGATTCTGAAAGCCTTATCAAATTTCCTCCTAGATATGGCAAGCTTACAAATAATCATGTGCTGTTTCTTGGGTGAGGACATCACGGAATTACACCAAAATGCAGTAAGCTCAAGTAATTTGCAATTAAACATGTGACTCTTGATTCTGAAATGATACATCTTCATTTACAGCATCTGAAGTATTTTACAGAAAGCCAAAATACATAAAATTAAGATGTCTTTAAAAGTTCCAGTCAAAGAATAGAAAACTGCCAAATCAGGTTTCTTTATGGGAGAGATGAAACAGAATCTCTGGCATCTGGATTGCTGGCATCTTAGTGCCGTAATTTAAAGGAACTGAGTAACAACTGCAAGTAAACAGCAGACAGTATGAGAAAGAAGCATCTGTTCCTGAGTACCTAAGCACTGCTGGAACAGAGCCCAAGATGGGGACATAGGTTCTTATTTTCAGCTCAATAGCACATCATAACAAGGCTTGGGGGGAAAGCTGGGAACTGCGCAACTCTAACAATATATGATTATTTGCAAGCAAACATGAAAAAGGTTAAAATTTTAGTGGCTCTGAGTGAAGAAGAGCCTTAATATACTGCAACTGACCTATACTTCCAGGGATCCTCAGGCTTACAAGTATAAGGGTTGTATCACTAAGCTATTTTCTGCAGCCATATAAAGGTAGCATTAAAATCTGAACACAAGACATCCCATTAACCTCTGCAACCATTAAAATAAAAAGGCTTAGCAAAGGACAAAATAACTCCCCATTAGAAGAGAACTTAAAAAATGCACACTGGAGAAATGTTCTTACTTATGCAGCTTAATAATGATTCTGGCTGAACTACCAAGTTTTGATCAGGGATATGGAAAAGTGACATGCACAGTGCACATTGACATAACGTAACCACCTCACTATTGCCTCAGGCAAGGTGGTGAACACCTTCCAGTCCCACAGATGTTACACCTCCTATAAACATCGTCCATGGCCAC
Source organism: Fregata magnificens (assembly GCA_013389945.1). Classification (NCBI taxonomy): domain Eukaryota; kingdom Metazoa; phylum Chordata; class Aves; order Suliformes; family Fregatidae; genus Fregata; species Fregata magnificens. Next base: position 222,385 of record WAAD01032130.1, on the reverse strand, counting down.
ACCCATAGCAAACCCGATAGAGTTGTCCACTATCAATATGACTGTGAAAGGACAGGCAGCCTACCTAGAGTATAAAAATTAAGACTGGCTTCCTTTCCCACATGAAAAAAAGACCCACAAAAACACACTTCCAGGACAGGTAGATTTAGATAAAACACAGGACAGGTAGATGTAGCTAATGCTACAAGTTGTGGGTTCACCTCATTATGGGCAGTACAAAATGTTAGTGTGACACTTACTACACAAACTCCAGTGGTTCAGAGTTTGGAATTTGCTCTTAAAAAGATAATTTGAGCTTTAGGAAACTGAAGTGCCTCCTTTTTTATTACACTCTTGGCTTGGGCACTTAGTTAAGGACTTATCTCCTCGTGTTCAACAGGAAACTTCTATCGTTGTTCTCTCAAGTCCCTCCACCAAAGCACCCATATTTCATAGAATCATAGAATCATTAAGGTTGGAAAAGACCTCTAAGATCATCAAGTCCAACCATCAACTACCACCACCATGACTCCTAAACAAGGCCCTGGAGTGCCACGTCTATACCTTTTTTGAACGCCTCCAGGGCTGACGACTCCACCACCTCTCTGGGGAGCCTGTTCCAATGCCTAACCACTCTTTCAGTAAAGAAATTCTTCCTGATGTCCAATCTAAACCTCCCCTGACGCAACTTGAGGCCATTTCCTCTCATCCTATCGCTAGTTTCTTGGGAGAAGAGTCCAACACCCGCTTCCCTACAACCTCCTTTCAGGTAGTTGTAGAGAGCGATAAGGTCTCCCCTCAGCCTCCTCTTCTCCAAACTAAACAACTCCAGTTCCCTCAGCCGCTCCTCATAAGACTTGTTTTCTAGACCCTTCACCAGCTTCGTTGCCCTTCTCTGGACACGCTCCAGCACCTCAGTGTCCTTCTTGTACTGAGGGGCCCAAAACTGAACACAGTACTCGAGGTGCGGCCTCACCAGTGCCGAGTACAGGGGCACGATCACTTCCCTACTCCTGCTGGTCACACTATTCCTGATACAAGCCAGGATGCCGTTGGCCTTCTTGGCCACCTGGGCACACTGCCGGCTCATGTTCAGCCGGCTGTCGACCAGCACCCCCAGGTCCTTTTCCGCCGGGCAGCTCTCCAGCCACTCTTCCCCAAGCCTGTAGCGTTGCATGGGGTTGTTGTGACCAAAGTGCAGGACCCGGCACTTGGCCTTGTTGAACCTCATACAGTTGGCCTCGGCCCATCGATCCAGCCTATCCAGATCCCTCTGCAGAGCCTTCCTTCCCTTGAGCAGATCGACACTCCCACCCAGCTTGGTGTCATCTGCAAACTTGCCGAGGGTGCACTCAATCCCCTCATCCAGATCATCGATGAAGACATTGAAGAAAACCGGCCCCAGAACCGAGCCCTGGGGAACACCGCGCGTGACCGGCCGCCAACTGGATTTCACTCCATTCACCACCCCTCTCTGGGCTCGGCCATCCAGCCAGTTTTTTACCCAGCGAAGAGTATGCCCGTCCAAGCCGTGAGCTGCCAACTTCTCCAGGAGAATGCCGTGGGAGACCGTGTCAAAGGCCTTACTAAAGTCCAGGTGGACAACATCCATAGCCTTGCCCTCATCTACTAGGCGGGTCACCTGGTCATAGAAGGAGATCAGGTTGGTCAGGCAGCACCTGCCTTTCATGAAGCCATGCTGGCTGGGCCTGATCTCCATATTTGGAGAAGCAAAATGATACTACCCTAATTCATGTGATATACCCCATCATATCTTGCATGATATAAATCAGTCCCTAGTCTCTTACGCCTGGGTTATGAGAACAGCAGACAGACAAGGTGAGCTGCCCCAGATTTCTATGAGAGGCAGATTCGCTGTACAAATCTGGACATGGCATTTATCAGAAAAATCAGCCTTCAGGTTTCACGCTAACCTCAAAACCATCATGACATGGTTCCTCAGTGAGGAACATGGACTTTGGAAAGATTTAAATTGTACCGTGCTGTCTTACCTCACATGCTAGTGTTCTCTGGAGCTACCAGACAAGTTTCAGGTAAGACACAAGTATTCTGAAAAAAGATGCAAGTCTCTGGTGAAAAACTTTTCAAATGTTAACATGCCATTCTGATGCAGAAACTGAGACTGGTAACAGAGGACGAAGATACACGACCACTGTCAAAAGAAAATGCAATAAAACAAGGTATTATGATATATATCTTCAGTTGCACGTAACATGCATTCATTTAAAAAAAGAGAAAGACCAAAATTTAAATATTTATAATAGAAAACCATGCATTTATCATAGTCTTCCAGTGTATTTACATTACAGAATTAAACATTTTAGCAACAATAAGGGAATACAACAAATATACCCCCAATTCTAACAAAACAGTTCTCAAGCTCATATGCCTTAGGTAAGATTGTACGCTAACAAATAGACTTTCTGGATGACAGTCCTGTATCTTGACAAAATGCGGTTATAACAATGTCAGTAAGCCTAACAACCTAATTAATATGGAAACACGTGCACATGAAAAAATGTAACCAGTGCAACTGTCTTAGAAGTTACCTGGAGATTAGTTCAGCCGCAACTGAACTGTAGGTATCTATGGGGCAAAAGGTAACGGCTGTATTACACAATTGTTTTGGTTGGGGAATATATTCCAAGTGAAACTGCAGAAATAATTTAGGCAGCTATATAAATATAATTTAAGGATACAGAGGTTAACAGCCTTGAAAAGAATCTTTACTGACCACAACTGGCTTCTTTCCAAAAGACACCTCTGTATCACAGCATTCCACTACACCTTCCTAGAAGCATGAATCCCAAATACCGAATATTTAATACCAATTCCTAGAACACAGACATGGTCAGTGGGTGTTTCTAATCCAAGTTTTTATTGAAGCTAATGACCCTGACACACAACATGTGATAAAAATCAAAGCACAGTGATAAAAACTGTGAGCCATATCCGTCAACCATATGCACCATGCACCTATTTTAAGCATGAGACTGATAGACTGTTATTTGTTCTTTTCAACTCCCAAAAACATATACAATAAGGAATAATTGTACTGTTAACTTACTAAAAGTTTTCCATCAATCATTTATATATTACTGCCATACTGTGAAATGTTGAAACAGGAAGGAATTATATAATGCTCTGACTTTTAAACTTGATATAATTAATAAGTCATCCTTAAGAAGTAGTAGATGTGTGAAAGACAAACTGATTACATCTAGAAGGACCAAGAAAGGCATAATTTAATTTTCCAACTCACCAAGCTTCAGAATTCCTTGCTCAAATTGCTGGAGATTAATATTAAACTGTAGGTGTCATCATGATCATACAAATCTATCATAATGAAGCCAGAGGCAGTTTATATTTTTCAGCAATGCTATTCATTTCACCCAAGAAGTCAGAAGTGGATCATTTCCAATAGTAAACAATAATGTGACATATGAAACATGTCTGATGTAACTGACTCTTACTGGTAAACCAGTCCACATAAAGCCATTTGTGTTACAAAAAAAAAAAAAAAAAAGACCGGAATAGCAGAACGCTAATTAACAAGGTATACAGCTCCACCATTCTTGACTAAACTGCAAGCAGCTAGATGTATTTCGATGAGCCTTTCCTGCATATGGAGCAATGTGTAAATTGGTTCAAAGTGTCTTACTGCAAGATGTTACAAGACTTCATGTGTGGAATATTTTTCAGTTTGGGACATGTGAAGCAATGAATGTCAATCTTCAGATCTGGAAGCTTCCTGAACAAGGAGGCCTTGAAAATAAAGAAATAATAGCTGCATTTTAGTAAATGTGTATCTCCATGCTTCCCTCAGGCTCTTGCTTGCTTGGCTGGAAAACAGATAAAATGGAGCAGCTTATCTGCTTCTCAACAAGATGATGAAAATTCTTTTCATTCTAAGAAAACATTCTGCATTGGAAAAATTGTATTTTCTGACAACAAAAGAGTCCTATGAGAATCCTCATTTCACCAATCCTAATTCCACCCATTTCACCAACTATAACTTCCCTTGCCTTTCATTATTCCTTCCCCCCAACCAAGCCCCTATTTTTCTGTTCTAAGTGTTCTGACTTTCTTTGCTTGACCACCTAGAGATGCTCCAGGGGGATAAGATACATAAAGTAAAATCAAATAAACTTAACAGAAACGAGATCTTTCATATATCATCACAATCAGTTGGAAATTTCAAAACCATACTGAGGACATTGCTTGAAGTTTTGGAATAAACAGTATGGCTTCATTAAAAAATTAAGGCACTGTAGTCAGAGAAATGTTAATGTCTTGAGTGTTAGACTTTACTTTGTTCAGCCAGTATCACTGATATCTTTCTGTTGAATTAATAAATATGGCTGAATACATTTCCTGAATTTTGTTGGAGGCCTGGCAGCAAGCTCATTGCAACATGGAATTCTTTTGGAAAGCCTGTGTAACAGTAACCTTCCTGATATATATTCAAAAAGTGTGATAAAAACCACTGGATATGGACTTAGAGAAAGACCTGAATTTATGCTTATATAAGGATGACAGATCCTTGCATGAAGGAGACTGTAATTTGTTTCTTATTTGAGAGAGTGAATTTAATCTCACAACTGTAATACAAAACTAACAAATATTCTAATAAAATTCTTGTATTTGATTCTATGCAGAACTTCTTTTTACAGACTTTGATCCTGCCTTCTTCATGTACTTCAGAGAACAAGCCCAGTTTTCAGCTCCTTTCAGAAAAACCCAAAGGCTCAAAGGCTCAAACCAGAAATGAAACAGGGAGGGAAAATAAACTTGTCTGAGAGGACTACCATTAACTCACAGTTCTCACCAGGTTAATACAGAAATTGGGTTCCTAGAATTATCCAGCCTGCTCACTGGCTTTTTTAATCTTATATATGTGATGCAATACTTAAGTGTAGTAAAGGATTAAATCCTTAAACCCTGATAGAGCAGAGCATTTAAGCAAGTAAGCCCAGTGAAGTAAGCAACTAAATATGAGATATGACTTCCATGAAGAAAGTCACACTATGAGAAGCTTAGCAAAGGTTTCTACAGCTAACTTGCAAATATATAGGATTATAGGAGGAGAAGGAATAACCCAGATAAGTCAAAAACATAGCAAATTTAACAAAAGCTAAATTAGGTAAGGTAGGTTATAAGAACCTATTTAGCACATTCACCTATGAAAAACCTAAAACATTTCTGTAAAGAGTAGTAGCAACTTCAAGCACTATTAACAGAGCAAGGCCTCGTTTGAAATCATACCCACATTGAATCTTACATGGTGAAGAACTGTGCTAAAGCCAGAGTAACTGGATAATGGGACCTGATTAATTAATAGATGGATAATTTTTCCATAGACAACTTAAGAGTTGAACAGAGGAAATACCTCACCAGTACTAAAAGACGATAAAACAGATGTTTGTACTGTAGACAGCAACATTCATCTGGAATCTGGACTGTTTAGTTTAGAACATACGGTATAAGAATGATTGGTAGTGAGAGGAAATACTGTGAACAAGTTTACAAAATCTAACATATATCTCATTCCAAAAACAGACTTTCTGCTTCATGAAACAAAATTAACCTCACCAAGTTTTATGCCAAACAACAACCAAAATCATTCACAACCCTGGTTCTGAATAATTACTTTTTTGCTGGTCCTGCTGCAAAATCATGCAATTTCATTAACTCTGTACTATTTCAACATCAGAAATATGTACTCTGCATGTTTATATCCATTGGTTAGCACACATTTTCTAGACATCCGCATCAGTAATAATAGTAACATCTTTTTAAAAGATTTGCAAGCATGGATGACCCTTGTTCACATACAGAGTACATAAAACATGAAACTAGATGTATTTTGTGGTGGTTTTGGATTTTACCAAGAGCTTCTGGCACAGCACAACCCCCTCCTATGCTGTCATGCCAGATCACAGATTTGAGAAAAACAAAACACGTTCTCATTTACTTTTAAGTCTGTGGTGTATTGTATCTAGCAGGAAATTTCTCTGTAAGCAAAATTCACTTAGGTAAAGCATTATTTACTAATCAAGTGTTTGGTAATACATTAAGCAATTCAAATAACACCTATACAATCAGCAGTGTACTTTCCAAGGACTGTAGAATGCACATTCTTCAGATATTAAGAATCACCTACCACAGTGAGTCACACAAAATCCCAATACTCAGTTTCTTTCTAAACACTCTTACTAGAACAAGAGACTGAAAACTAAGCAAACTAAAGATTTATTGTAAATGACTGTTCTTTTTGTAATACGCTCTGCAATTCTAATAATCAATCAGTTGTAAAAAGGATTCATTTGCACATGACAATATGGGGCAACATCCACTACAAGGAAATCTAAATACGTTATCTGTGCCAGGTAGGTTTTAATAACTTTCCTTGGTTTCTTTTTCTGCATGATACAACTCTTGATTAGAAAGTCATATAGAAAATATTAAACAGGAGAAATTAATCTAATTTACAACCAATAAAAAAGGTAAAAATATAAAATCCATTGGAATAGCAGTAAGTTATATTTAGATATAAATGGTATTTTTCTCTGTATTCATACACACACATAAAATAAGTTACTTATTACCAAACCGTATGATCTGTGCTCATCTAGAACACCAGCTTGAGTAAAGAACATATATGAATACAGTGGTTTGTATACCAAGGTATACTAACACATATGTACATTGAAACACAGAGATTAGAATCCGGAGTTTGTACCCAACCTATCTTAAATACAGATATTGTGCCTACTATACAGAATAGAGCATCTGATCCTATTCTAACAGCAGCAGTCCCACTGATATCCCCCTGTCATATGGACAGTCACATCCATATATACATTAAAACAGTGCTAGCCACATTTCATGCATTAAAAAACCCAAATAACTTGTTATGCAAAATACAGTGAATTTGACATTACTTTGTGAAAAACTTTGCAGAAGAGATAAGGTTCTAGATTAGTATAGGCACACATGACGTGTTACTGGACGGTTATCCTGAACACTTCTGTATGTATTTTGAAATGTACTTGATTCATTAAGAAACTATACTTCATAATTATGAATACTGTATATGGAATTGCATTAACAAAAATATTTAAATTCTAAACTGATAACAAATGGAAGAGAATTGCTTGATTTCATGTGAAAAATTCACATTATCAGGTAAGAGAGATGGCCATTTCAGCAGCAACTGAAAATGGAAACGCAGAACTGTATTGAGCCCTTCCATGAACAGTCCTGCTGACCTAGGAGGAAGAGTTATCTATGCAGGATTAATATTTGAGCTCAATGTCTGCTCAGCATTCAGAGCAATGAAAGAACAGGCACTGCACATCCAGTACAGGGAACAAACAAGAATCCAGAAATCCTATTTTTTCCAGGGCATAGTTATATTCTGCTTATGCCAACGGGACCTCCCAGTGCATGCAGCCAAGAGGTAAACTAAGATTCATCAAGGCAGCAGTGGAAATAGATGTGCATCTATGAAGGGAAGAGAATGATCACTTTAACATGGGAAACTAATGGAAATTCAGTATATCGCTAGCTCCCAGAAGAGCATTCTTCTAAAGCAGAACTGCTGTCCTCATTAAACAATTGGTTTGGTGGTTGTTCATGTTGGTCTTACAATGTATTTAGTGAATAGCCAATTTATCTCAGTCAAGTGATTTTTGATTATGCAGTTTTATTTAACATAAAACTTTTTCTGAGCCACTGATAAGTACATTTAAATTAAATGATATTTAGACTAGAGAACTTTAGGCCATGTAGTATTCTAGGAACCCATTTTTTGCTACTATAAATAGCAATGTTCTAATTCTTACCTGTTGAGAATGAGTGAATTTAAGGATTTAATTAAATCCTTTATGAATATAAAAGTCAAACACTGAAGATTATTTCAATATGGCCCATTTCAGTTTTATATTCTATACTGTTTGCTATGTCACTTCTCTACCACAAACATAGCTATAATCGATCGACACATGACTAAATCTGCATATGTGTAAAAGTAATTCTGTAACACAGTATTCACTTTTAGAAAGTCCAGAATTACCCAAGATGTATGCATCATAAGGTCCTCTTTAAAGTTACTTTAAAACCTCTTGTGTACATCATTGCTTAGAATTTTAGAAGTGTGAAGTGCAACTGACATACTATTTTTTCATGTAAAATGTGTTCACACTGGCATTTTTTTTTTTTCATAAGAAAAAGAACTTCTATACTCCTTTAGTCCGCATGGCTTTTATCTTAGACCAACAGAAACAATAAAATCAAAGAAAAAGAGAGGTGTCTCCAAGACTTGTCCTCATAAAGGAAAAAATTATGTTAGCTCACAGTAATTAAAAATGCAGTCATAACATTGGCTGCAGTATAATCTAGACATGCCTGCTCTAGCTTTAGAATAACTTGCTGGGATACTTGTGGCAATCTAGGTGGGGCAGCACAGAGCTCAGCAATGGCTAGCAAAATGGTCTGCTTCGGGCAGGCAGAAGCTCAACAGAATTGAAAGCTTTATAACAGCAATACAGTCTGTAATTCTCACACAAGATTTGCTAATCAAATTTATAACTATGCCTCCTTGTAGTCCTTAATTCAGTCTATGTGCTCGGATGAAAAGTGCCCTCACTTCCCTAGGTTTTGCCTTTACATTTATAGGAATCAACACTTTCATTCTTCTAAAGGCCCATACATGAATGAAACTGACACATCAGATCAACTATTAGTTTTTGATCTAAGAGCCACTCCTGCAGGCTTCTTTGAAATTTGATTTGGTTTTGCTGTAATCTTAGCTCAAGTTGCAAGTTAAATATTGACCTTAATTTAACTCCTATCTATATATAAAAAACCCTAGCTTGATATGGCACTGGAAAATTAAAGGACAGGTAAAGGTCAATTTACGCAACTCATCAGTTGCTCACACCATCACTTCGTAGTGTGGATACTTGCTTATAACACTCATATGCTACTAGCGTTTCACAGATGTTCACAATTACTTCCATGTCTCTGGAACAAACAATCCACTAATAATTCAGACAGTAGCAAAATCCACTGTAATAAAAGCATCCAGGGAATATGCACCTGAATTCACCCTAGCACACAAAAAGGAGTGGATTTCTTGTATGGACACATTATCTCATGCATCACTTTACATTGTGGTCCCCGTTTAGGCTAACTTGAGGACACGAGTTACACAGCAGACAAAAAAGCAGCCCATTGTCTGGAGACAACAAATTCACAGTGGCTGTCCTTACCATGTGGTTTCTCACAATACCTACAGATTGTCCACATCAACTCAGATTCATCGCTGTTCTTATGCCAGCAGTGGTACAAGGATGTAAGCGAGGTGGCTTGCACCTTTCTCATTGAGAGTCAGCGTCATGTACAACAATCAGCACAACTTAGGGCAGTTCTCCAGATTCTCCAATTTGTGCTCCTTATAAATTATTACAAGAAAGCTGGCTACCTGTACACAAAAGCATTCTGACTGCTCCCTCCCCTCGAGTGACTTCGGTGCTCAGACTGTGTACCGGGGCCAGGAATGCGGAGGCAGGATGCTATAGTGGCTACGAGGAGAAAAGACAGAGAACCAGCGTACAGGGAGGAAGACAAGACCTTTTTGCTCTCTTGTCCCCTGATATCTGCACATGGGGTAAGGCAGACCAAAAAATGGCTCCTAAATGTAGAGTTAGTACACGATCATGCTGACGTGTTAGTAAAAAAATGCTCTTTTTTTTTTTTTCCTCTGTTACAGTTATTACCCATTTCTTTTTTCTCAGGTAGGAAATGAGACTTTAATTAAGAAAAACACTAATACCTAAGAAGATTAAAGAAGCTCCATCAGAAAATTTTCCTTTTAAAAACTTAATCTGTGAGTAGAGATGTCAATACAATATTCTAAGATGCGCTTTGTTCTCTAATTGCCTCTTATAAAGAAATAAAGCAATGTTACTGCACAGAACAAAAATAGTCTCTACAATCTACTTCAATACATTCCTTTTCTTAGACTTGAAGACAACAGCAACATTAATCAAAGAGGTAAGTATTGCTACTACAGAAAAAGTAGCCCATCTCCCCAAACAGACGCACATTTATATTTAAAAAGCAATGTAATGGTTCCTTGTACTGACTTTTATCTGTATACAATTCTCAAAGACAGCAATAGACATTTGCATTGTGAGGAATACTATATGGCCAGGGATATGTACTGTGTAGAAGGGAAAAACAGTTACTAACCTTTTCATATCTTTTTCTCAGAGTAGATACATCTCTTCCACCCTTGGTTGAGGCATCTCCTGGGCACTGGAGCCAGATTTTTCTTGGCACTGAGTGGGATGAGCACTTTTTTGTGCTTTTGACCAGAGTAGATACCACTCTGACCTGTTTTCCATTCCGTCATGTGAAATTACTGACAGATATACATGGTGAAATGGAAGAAGAGGCAGAACACACCTCAAAGAGCAGACAATTCTAAAAAAAGGAAAACTGATACTTTGCTTGTGTTTATAATTCTTCTTTATATGACTTTCAAAACATACTTCGTAGATCCTGAGAATCACAGTCTGTTTGGAAGACATGAACAACAATACCAAATCTGCATCAGCCCTCAAAGTGACAACGCACTTTGCAATGATACAAATGGGTGACCAAGTAATTAGTTTGCAGAATTAAAAAAAAAAATTTGACTTCCCTACTATATTGCGTATGCTATTTAGAAATTGTAAGGTAATCTAAAAAACTTACAAGCCGATACTTTAGCTCCTCAATAAGAGAATACTATCCAGCAAATATGTTAGAAATTATCTATGGAGAGGCAGGTAGACATTTTATTTTTTCTACACGTGGAATAAACAGGATAATGCCAAGGCTTCAATTTAGAATAACACAGAGGGTTAGACAACCAGTTGAGCCTGTAAACCTTCCCTCTCTGGTATACCTACGAAGCTCAGGAATGAAAATGGAAGATAAACAGGATCAGTGAAGTGGAAGTCAATACCTCTTTTTGTCAAAAATTTGGATAAAACCTCAAAGGTCTTTGCCCTTGTAGAAAGAGACCAAAAAAAGGCCCTGGTACTAGTGATAAGTACATTAGTTTGGAGTTACTAAGAGTTAACGAGGTATCCCATAGTAATCAGACCACTGCCAAGTAGACTTGAGCTTACCTAGCACCAGGAACTGAAGAATGCCCATCGAGCCATCCTGGAGCACTGAAACATCTGCAACCCTTTAGCAACTATCAACATTATCTGACGTAGGAAAAGACTATTTCAGGATTTCATCCTGTGATAATCAGAAAATACTACGAGCAGACTACATGATAGTAAAACTTCTAAACTCTACCTTGTAAGACACCTGCTCACATATGGAAGGTAACTCTGCACAAACGAGAGACAGAGCTGACTACAATCCTTGGAGATGATGGGAGGAGTGACACATATTTCAAAAAATTAGTAGAGCAGGACCATCTATAGAAAGGAATAGGTACAACCCAGACCAGGCTATGGCAAAGAGGACTACTGCTAAAAGTTCCAGGGACTCACCTCTGGCTCCGTGGCCTATTTATTCTCTGCTATAGAAATAAATTTCTTGGACATAGTCTGGACCAACAGTCTACATCAGCAGTTCACAAACTGGGAATCGTGCATCCAGGAGGAAAAAAAGGGGTAGCAAGCATCAGTCTCCAGCACAAGCTTCTTAAAGCAGCAGCTATTACGCTTTTTAAGTTGCTTTGGGCTCAGTTCAGTAAGTTGGTTGCAACACAGAGCTTCTGTGAAGCAACTAATAGCTACTGAGGAGAGCTGCTGAAAGTAAGCGTTCCTGGGGTGAGAAGAACAGCATGAAGCTTCCCTATTAAGTAGCAGTGAAGGACGTGATCTTTCTCATTGATGCAGAGTAAGGAATAACACCCAAAGTCACCATTTTGACATCTTCCTTTCCCTGGAGACGTGGTATGAATACAGCGTGCATTGTGGGTCTGGAGTGGCAGAACTGCAGCCCCAGCAGCCACCCTTGTCCTGTAGCAGGGAGAGGTCCCTGTGATGGCAATGCTCTAGAGCACAATCTAGAATAATCTCCAACCCGTTATCTCATCTTGTTCTGTTCCCCCTACCTCAAGAAAACATGTATCCAGCTGAGAGGGAGGGTAGGCAATGGCAGAGAAACCATGTGAGAACTGCTGCTGGATCTACCTCATGCAGCATTTCCAGCAGATCTGGAATTTAGCTGTGGGCATAAGCAGTTTATTGGCACAGGTGAGGCTATATCAAGAGGAGTAAAAATAGGATGGTGTTGCCAGTCTGATGCCGAGTCTAACATCAGCAGAGATTGCAACACCAATGCAGGCACGTGCCTCAAAGAAAAATGATGTTAGAGGTTTCTAGCCTACGCTTCAATCTGCAGTGGCATTGGAATCAAAGGAGGGAAAGGAATACCCAGGTAAGAGCTACAAAACATGCTAAAGCTCTCAGTAGTGGGAAGAATACTTTGATACGTAACAAGGGAGACAACAGAAACAAGAAAAAAAAATTCATCCATAGAAGAAATGCTGTGACATAAATCTCTAGCAGGGGTGGCAATGGAAAGGTCCTAGAGATTAACAAAAGGAGAGGTGGATGGGTGGATGTGTACAGTTTCAAGCAATTTTGTTATGTCGCTGTGTCTGGCTGTAATGACAGACAACAGGACCAGTCTTGTTTGTGGAAAGCATCAAACTTTGGCTCTTTTTCTTATTCCCCATTGTAAAGATGAGACACTTTTATCTGAGAAATCCCAATATATTTTCCTGTCTTGAGGCTTTTTAGTGATCCTTCAGCTATGGCTCTGGGAATCTTACAAAAATGCCTTGAAGACAGAACAAACCTTCTCTTGTCCAAAGATAAGCCGTGTACCTTCAACCTTACAGAGGAGAGTTAAATAGCACTAAAGCAGCACTCTTGAGATAAACAGGCTTGCACAGCTTTAAGAAGAGAAGGTCATGAGGAGTCCTATTGCTGTCTTCTGTGACCTAATAGAAGGGCGTAGGAAAGGTAGTCAAACTCCTCTCAGGAACGCACAGTGAAAGGACTGCATTAGATGAGGCAATGGACACAAGTTGCAACAAGGGAAATTTTGATTTGATATTAAGAAATTATTCACCTTGAAGGCAGTCAAACCTCCAAACAAGTTACTGAGAGATGTAAAATTTCCGTCCCTGGAAATGCTCAAAACCTGACTGGACAGGGCCTCGGTCAAACTAAGTAGGCCTTGCTTTCAGCAGTGGTTTGAATTAGATAATGTCCAGAGAGCCCTTCCAACCTATACAATCCTGTGATTCTTGACCAGGCATTCCTCTTGTCAGCAACAGAAGATGGGACAGAGATTCAAGAAAATAATCCTGTCAGTGTATCTCTGGTAACTTCTGAACTCTTTTCTTAAACAAACATGTGCTATGTTTACCTTCGCTCTGTTGTCTTCTGGTAAACCTGGAAGAGAGGAGGCATAGGGGCTGCTGCCATGGAAGCTTTGGAATTCTTGTGGTATGAGGGGCAGAGTAGAAACCATGGTCCACAGTAACATAAAGAACTTGGAGACAAACTTCATCAAGAAGAGTACTCCCACAAACCTACCTATTTAACACTATGCTATTTACATTACAGAGAGCTGTTCAGGGAATGTAAGAACACCAGTTCTCATCCGCATCAAAGAAAGGTCAGAAAGCATGAGAAGAGTGCCCATCCTGTCCTGATGCTACTAAGTTTTCCATCTCTGATGTCCGACATACACACATACCAAGCATAGAAAACACATGTGCTATCAGGGGAAGAACTTCTCTCAAGTCTTCCCAAAACACTTGTGCTACTATTACAGTCCACCATCTTTATAGCAAAGCTAAATTATATTAGGGGATATCTGAACAGGAAGTTTTCACCTTTGTCCAATGTTTTATGACATCTATGTACAAGAAGTGATAGACATTTTGCTCCTAAAATTAGAAATAGCACCGTAGCATGAGTACTTCCCTCAAATTTCACAGCAAAGAAAGGAACACTGCTAGCTACTGCTTTACCTTTCTGCAGTTCACTATTTCTAGTAAGTTTTGAAAGTATTCTTTAAGTGGGCAGTGTTCCTTTACACCAGTGCAGTAGGGCATTTCTTGATAATCAGGAGGAAGTAGGAGAAATGAAATGAGTGTTACTTTCAGCAAAAGCTGAGTCACAATTACATTTCACTACGCAACACCCTGCCCTTTGTGGCCGCCTGCTTACAGGCTGCAGCAACCTTCAGCTGTCTACAAGTTGAAAGTCATGTTCAAAAACCAAACAATGAAATCAGCAACTTTTGTAACATGTCACACGGACCTGTGAGCATGATTTTGGGAAAGTTCCAAGCTTAGAAAATGTTGCTCCTACTATTCCAATTACTTTTTGTTTACATGGTTTATTTGTAATACTGTGTAGGATTGGGGGTTTCAGCCTGAAAATAAAAATGTTATTACTGGAAACTGACTAACAGTGGCAATGGCCACTAATGGTCCTCCATTATGTGTGGGTATATATCAGGAACTGCAGAGAATTAATGAACACACACTTATGTCATACAGTGACCAACTAATCAAAGTCAATGGAGAGACTTGTGCTGCTTTCAACAGCACTTGGATCGAACAAGTCATGATGCAAAAACAACCCAACCCCAAAACAGTTGATATCAAACCCTTGGGTACACGCTAAATAAGGATGACTGAAGTTCCCAAACTGACATATTGCTTGTGAACAGATTCCCAGACTTCTGAGTACTCACAAATGAAGTCAACTGCCAGTAAATCTGGCAGCTGTTTCAGCTTCATGATGGTTAGAGTTTATACACCCAAGCTTCACAAACAATGCTAGAAACCCTTGTCACTGTTGGAGATCTGTTAATGCATCTGCTAAGACCTACGGCTTATTCACTCAACAAACTGATGTTATTTAAGATGCTCTTGCCTTTCTGCAAGGGGTTAACATCACCGAGCAATCAGAGGGAAAAAAATGTATGAGCAAACCTAAACAAAAAGCAGCCTCAACTGTTTGCTAAATGAACATATCCTTTGTGCAGCTGAACTATATTGACAAAGCCACGCAAGCACGTAGTACAAAAATGCAGTTAGGCATTTACATTTTACATATCTATAGTTCAGTGTATAGGGTCAAGTTATTATTACACTTTTATAGCCAGTTTACATTCTTATCAAATTTATTTTAATGGAACAGTGTAAGCATATTGTACAAAGTGTTCTTTGCCTCTATCCTCTTCTAAACCAGAACTTCCCTCTTTCAGAAATGTCAAAGATAAGTTTATAATACGGAATATGAGCTTGTATACTGTCTCAGCCATAGTTCCAACATGAATTCAACTAATCACTGTGCCACATCAAGGACCCAAACTAGACACTATGTCATGACATATGGCTACCACGAGCTTGTTCAGAACTTGGGTATCTCCGCATGTCCACGACTAGATGGTAGAGACATCCATAGTGTATTTCAGAAAAGGACCCATCTGATCTCTGTAAAGTTGGTTCCAATCTGCACCCATCTGTACACAGTGAAACATTATGTACAACTATACCCTGTATTATCAGAACACCAATTATCAGAAAGTGAACTAATATTCAACATCCTAAAATGGAAGTTCCCAGAAAGCAGATACAAGCAGGAAGGACATACTGCCGTATTTGAATGTTATGCAATACTGTCAGTATAACTTAAAAAACCTCAGGTCATCTCCAGTGTCAGATGTTATCAGACTCCTTTGTAAACCATTAAGCTTTGGAGAAAAGGTATCTGAAGATACCAGAAAAAAAAAGGGACACAAGTGGCTTTCAGCATGTTCTCTACATATTGTATCATACAATGAAAACAAAAGGAGACTGAAGAAAGGGTAGAAAACACTTCTTCCTCTGTGTGCCTGCTCTCCTTTAATTTACTGCATTCTGTTAGAAACTTTGTTGTCATTTAGCCCAGCAGGCAGCTAAACACCACACAGCTGTTCACTCACCCCCCCACCCCAGTGGGATGGGGGAGAGAATCAGGGGGAAAAAAAAAAAAGAAAAATTCGTGGGTTGAGATAAAGACAGTTTAATAGGGCAGAAAAGGAAGGGAAAATAATAATAATGATAAAAGAATATACAAAATAACTGATGCACAATGTAATTGCTCACCACCTGCCGACCAATGCCCAGCCTGTTACCAAGCAGCAGTCCAGCCCTGGCCAACTCCCACCAGCTCATATAGTAAGCATGACATCATATGGTATGGAATATCCCTTTGGCCAGTTGGGGTCAGCTCTCCCAGCTGTGTCCCCTCCCAGCTTCTTGTGCACCTGGCAGAGCATGGGAAGCTGAAAAAGTCCTTGACTAGTGTAAGCACTGCTTAGCAACAACTAAAACATTAGTGTGTTATCAACATTATCCTCTTACTAAATCCAAAACACAGCACTATACCAGCTACTAGGAGGAAAATTAACTACCCCAGCCAAAACCAGGACAAACTTATAATCCAATTCTGTGAGAAATAAATGTTCTTTTATGGATCTAAGTATTTAGCAAAACCAGGCAAAGACCATGAGAGAGTCATCTTCCCAATCATATTAACCGCAAAACTCCTGTGATTGAATGACTCAAGAGTTAACACTAACACACATTAAAGGGATAGTTTATAGTAATTAATTGTCCAAATTGGTCTTATTTTTAATAAGAGTATCATCACAATAAAATGTTTGTTATAAATGCTAGNAAAAACTCCAAGTAACTGCCCTTACTCCTGTTACTAGAAATAATATAAATCAACACCTATGGCACTAACACATTCCAATACCAAGATGATCCTCCTCCAGATCTAGGTCTATGGGTGCAGCTAACCCACTCTTGTATGGAGGGAATTAGCTTCAAAACAGTACTGTCCCATCTCTTCCTTGGCCTCATGAAGCACATTCATGAGGGGAGAAGGGACTGTAAGATTGGGGACATACATTATCTCCGCTTTCACTCTTGGAGAGTTTACAAGAAGAGAATGAACGGCACAGTGGAACTCTTGTAACAATCAGGTACCCCTGAATCAATGCAACTAGGTGTGGTAAATATAGTCAAACAATACTGAAGTGTTTTTCAGCACTAAATCTTTGTTGGACAACATCAGCTACTTGCTGATAGCCTTTCACATGCTCAGTGAGAATGGATATGGAAATCAAGATTTAATCTACTCTTTAAAATGACTGCTGAAAAATATGTAAAAAAAGTAGTTATTTTTTTATGTCAACATGATTTATTTTCTTTTGTACAGATGGTCATTCTATTTTGTATCTAGATTTTCATTGCAGCACTTAATATTGTACAAGATTGCTATTTGTAACTGGCCAAGAATCTGCAAAGTAACACTTGGAATACTGTACCTTAGAATACACATTTCCTCCATGCAAAATCAGAAATACTGATTAAAAAATGTGTCACCTTGTTTTATGGTTCAAATGTACTATAAAAAATGTTCCCAAGAAACATCTGGTTTGTATTCATACCAGTTTGGTTTAAATATGTAAGTCAACAGATAATCCTCATATTTCAAGTCAGAGTGAAAACAGACCTTTTCAGCAAATTCAGCCTCACTTTAATTCCTTCTGAAATAAGTGATAATTTCTACTTTATTGGGTGCAGAATATTATCCACTAGTGATAAAACTCTCAATGAACTTAAAAATCTTACTTTTAATAACCAATTCTCACCTCATCCCATTATCACTGATCTCAGTGACACAGGAGCATATTCTAAGGGATCATTAAATAAACAAGCACATGCCTTCCTAGATTTGAAATTACATTTTTCAAAGAACTGACAACAAGCATAAAAATGAATCATAATAACCTTTATTACAGATGCACTCTTATTTTCAACAGCTGAAGACTGTTTCTTTCCAGTGCTAAATAACTTAGCATTTAAGCAGAACAGCAATCACGAAACAGCAAAACTCTACAGCAGTTATGAAGTAGCGAAAGAATAAAACCTGGATTTCTTTATCTGCCTTTTCAAGCCCTTACAGAGACTGCACTAAAGATGGCATAACTGCCCAGGAGGCGGGCAGGATACTACACTGTAATCACGGTTATTAAAAGCAATCTGAATTACAGAAGTTAAAGCAAAACCAGACTTATTTTTCAGTACTGTGCTTAGTATAGCACAAAGATTAAAAATCATTATTTTTCCGGATTACAAAGGGCTTTTAGGACATAAGCTACCATGGAGAATTATTGCAATTCATTTTTCTAAAATGTGAATAAAACAATTATAGATTATATGAAAATGAAATAAAAATAAGTTTTCAGTAGAGTCTTGAATAACATTCAAGTAGTATGCAACTCAATCCTTAAAAAACATTCCATTATTTATAACATAAATCAAATAAAAAAGTTCAAAAAAACAACTTAGAGTTAGGCATGTTGTATTACTGAAATGCATTTTCAAAAGTAAGTTAGTGATGTTACTGGGAGGAGGGAGGAACCAAGCTTTTTTGGGAAATCTCTCAGTTCTAGGAAGTATGCAAAATTAGACAAAAGCTAACTAGAAAGCCTTAGAAGGAGTTCAAAGACAAATCAATGACCAGAAATACAATTTACATACCTGGTACTAGGGAGAGAAGCAGTAGCCTACAAACAAAATCAGTATATTGAAATTATCTTAAAAGTAGTTACTGAAAGGGAATCAAACAAATTTTAAAACGTTCTTCACTTTTAATATTTTGTAGGTTGTGTGTTTTAGCAGCCAAACCTGCAGCTTTTGGTCACACATCAATCCATATGAAGAAAGGAAACCAAGAACGAGCAAACTCTCCCATCCAAGAGCCTACATGCCCAGTCCTGCATCACTTCAGTTAGTGATAACAGTCACTGAGCTCAACAGGGACAGGATCACACCCCACTTGGAAAACAGCTTTATCTTATTTCCATTACTTTTAAATGTAGGGCAGAAAGAAGATACCTTCTCAGAATCATTCAATAAAAAAAGTACTTTGAAATTTAAACATGCAGAAAAGTCAAAGAAGTGAAAGATTAAATTCTCACAAAGGAACAATTCTCTCCTCCAGTGTAAGCTGTATGGTGCATTTCTGCTGATAATGTTTAAATATATTGCCTTGACACGTGTTCGTGTATGGTTTTGCTTCTGCTGTGCATTCAACTGAATGAGTAATAGATTAAGGATTTCTTCTAAGCGTTGTGCTCACTTAAGACAAATGTTCCACAGTACACAGTGCCCTGTTGTTTATGGAAGTTTCAAAATGGTACTCATGATCTATTGAGTCCATTTTCAACTTCCCACATTTAGTAAGGCATTCCGAAGCAAAAGACAAGTTCCAAAGAATGTATGAATCTAAACAGTTATAAAAACAGGAGCCCTTGGGGAAAACAATGGGTTTTTAACTTGCTTTAAACTTCTTTACACAACTGTTCCTGTTTTGCAAAATATATTTCCCATTGTGATTTACAGTATACTACAGTTATTTCTTTGTGAACTTTATTAAGTTATCCACATTTTTTTTTAATAACAGTTGAAAAGCAGCATTCCAGACCACGGGCAGTCCTAGATAAAGGCAAATATCATGCCAGAGCAAACAAAAAAAAAGACCCAGTGGATATAGAGGAAGTGACAGGAAGTTTTGGAAGAAACAAACAGAACAGAACAAAAGTTTCAGAGAGCCTGAGCTGCATCAAGAAGATTTATGTGAAACATTTTCACTTTACAGTCTTGGAAACTTTGATTCGGGGGTGGGGACGGAGGCGAGGGCAGGAAGGATTAGAACGGAGAACACAGCAATAAGGCTTAATCTATTTCTGAACTTTGTGAGCCACATTTAATGTAAACTTTCAACTTACACTGTTGGTAAACAGCAGTAGCAACAACAAAAAGTTCATAAATTCTGTAATCCATTGTATCATGATAAACACTACCAGGTAACAATGCTGCACTGACCCTGCGAACAGACTAGTTGATCAAATGTCAATTAGAAATGAATAGATCTATGAAATAGTTTAATGTTAAATGAAAAGCTATGGTAACCTTATGATATGAATTAAAGTTCATGATTAATCCGTAGGTAACTATCACAAAATTTGTTAGAGCTGAATGCTGTGAAATCTTACCAGGATTTGAGGACAGAAATAAAAAAATGGACTTTTTTTGATAAGTTATTCAATTTTCAGTAATGTCGCAAATGGATTAAATTGATTTGTGGGACTATTAGACTACAGTAGATTTAATGAATACCAGTATTGTTTTAGTTCATACTGATGCTTCAGTATCTGTTCTGCAGAAAGTAGTAAAAGGCCAAAACAAACAGGTAAGGCCTTTAATGTGCAATTTCTACTTATCTTAGCTATTTACATGATAAACAGTCCTAGCATTAGGCTCACCACATTGCTATGAGGTACAAAATGTATTATCTCTATTTATCAGAAAGCATTAAATGACTTACCTAAAACACCCTGTGGTAGACTGTACATTTCCTAGGTTTGTTGCTCACATCTTAACTACTCTTTTCTACCTGAAAAGAAAAAATGTTCAGGATCACTGATAATTCTGCTTACACTCACTCGGAGAAAAGAAATTATCACCTAAGGAATAAAATAAAATAATTTCATTTCTCAGAAAGCCATGAATTCTTGACTTTGGTACTGCTAGGAAAACAGGAGACTCCCATGAAGAAGAAAACTACAGGATACTGACTTAATGCCTACGCTTGATCAAGGGCTGTTCATAAGTAATAGCAGAACTGCACACACTGAGGGATTTGTAAACTTTTTTTAAAACATTAATTTGCTCATATACCTTCATCATCCAGACTATACCCACTTCTACAAAAACTTTTATCATGTCCCTTCTTGAATCCTCTCTTCCCTCATTAGATTCACAACCACATTGTAATAAATAGCTTTAAGGGTAACTGCCATCCTCCACCTTGCATAACCTAACGATCTAATGAGAAAACGGTATTTCAAATACATTTCAAATGTATCATGTTTTCTCTAGAATGAAAAAGCCAGACTGCAAGAACTGACTTGACATTCAGCTCTGGTTCATACCAAAAGGAAATCCTTACGATTGTGAAGAAGAGAAAGTAGTATGTTTAAGTCACAGATATAACTCCCATTTACCTTTTTGGAGAACTCCCACGGAAAAAGGAAGACAACCACAAATCAGAAGTGTAACACAGCCAAATCTTGTCTATAGCCACGGGAAAGGTGCAATTATGATTTAGCAACAAAACAGCAACTCCTCCAGGCAGAACTAAATCACAAACATCATATTGAGAAACAAAAATCACTCCTCCTTTCCCTCTACCCTCAGGCTGATAATTAAAGGAAACTCAGAAGATATCCTCTATTTCTATTGCTTGAAAACAAAGAGCCCTGTTGAGTCAGGGAATACATACCTCTTTCTTAACGTCCACCAGAAACTCCTTCTAGTCTGCCCTGAAAATGGATTCCAGACATAGAAGGTGAGGACACAGAAGGCAATAGAAAATAGGTTTGGGTTTTTTTTTTTTAATCGGATCAATAGACCTAAGTTGTTAAAAGTATGTGGACCTTCATAAGTCTCCTAAGAATTAAAATACCCTGATTACATTAAAAAGCTGGATGTTTTTAGAGAAAAGGGTAATTAGCACTTAGAAGTGAGGAGGGGCCTTAATCATCATGGAACACAAAGAACAGCTGTTAATTATTGCCTGTGGGAAAGCAAAGGGCTGACAGGAAGAATAATGACAAAACTAAGTACCAAATTTACTTTTCTGTTGAAACCACAGTTTTTAAGTGTCCACCCGAGTTAAAAAAGTTAAACTTGGCTTATGTTTTGGAGGCACTCTATCAGTCCACTTGGATTGCTTTGTGAAAATATTCTCCAGCTGCTGACTGGCCAAGTCCTTCAGCTTGACAGTGCCACTCTAATGCCTTGTAGCTGTTCAGGTTCATCCCAGTAACTTCCGTGAGGACATTTGGTATATTGAGCAAGTACGTCACATTCTGGGATGGGAATGAGTAGGATCCATAGATCGTGGTAGTTCTGCTGTAGAGGGCATTTATTATGCAAGACACACATAGTCTGATTCTGCTCAGTACACACCAACTTCCAGGAAGGTTGTTTCTGATGGGGCAGCACCTGAAAGCTACAAAGGGCAAATGGAAAATTTTGGGAAAGCTTCATTGCAAAGCACAGGACTTTTTTCAGGATAAGGGGATTATTTAACTATTTTCCAGAGAGGTTATAATATAGGATAGTACATCACAGGCAGAGATGTACAATCAGTACAGATTCTCTTTTAGAGTAAGCTTTGCAATGGTATTCTGGTAGCTCTTTCAAAAGACTGTTTCCTTGTGGGCATAGTCATCCTTAAAATGGTGAGGTAAGCATTGTAAATGCCCTTTCAGAGGACATGCAGTGTTATCTCCAGACCTGACAATATATCCTGGGGCTGTTTTGTTGCACTTCGAGCAGTTAATTGTGCAACTACATGTACATGGGTCCAAACACCATTCTGTTTGACAAGTGTGTTCATAGGAGCATGTAACCAGAAACAGCTTAATGGAAAAGTAGCAGCTATTAAATTTCTAGAAGCTAATGAAGTAATCCAGGTTTTTGATAGAGAACAGCTTTATCATCCTGATTTTAGGAACAGCACAAATTTGTTGAAACAGGTTTCCCTCATTTCTTTTTTTAAAGCAGCCAAAGGAGAAAGGCTTGTATTCCTGAAAGCTTGTCCACTTCTCTCCTCTCTTCCTCTATGTAATTCAACCTAATAAAACACACAGCCATTCTTTACTAACCATACCACCTTCCCGTGGAACGCTCTGTGACAGCAGTATTTAGCTTAAGTTTGCACGGCACCACGCTATCATTACGCTGCACAACAAAGCCCTTCAAATTGGATATGCAACCTCTGCGAACATACGCCGCTTTATCACAATGAAAGACTGAAAAAGGATTGCCAACAACTATTCAACTACCTTTTCTAGGGCATTGCCACACACGAAGGGCTGAATCTCTACTTTCTTCAATTTTCCAGTCGAGACTTTGGCTAAGCCTATCCAGAAACACTTGGAAATAATCTCAAATTAACTACTTGGTTAAACTGTGGAATGAAAATATTCCCATTTTAGATTTAGTTCAAGTTAGTCTAGATCAGTTCACACTAGTCTAGATTTAGCTCAACACCTTTATCTTTCAGTTACAAAAAAGATGAGTTTAAGAGCTTGTGCATGTTGATGCAGACACATCAGCCATACGGGGACAGAAGTTGGCATGCTCATTTTGCCTTCAGGCGATTTTAACCAACTTTACAGCTCTTTTATAGAGCCCTTTATTTGGTGCTTATTGCGTAACTGTTAGTGAATTTTTCTAGGTCTTTTACCTGCTCACAGTCACTAGCGGACCAGAAGCTACTTGCTGATGTAGTAGTTCAAGTTCTTTGTTTCACATGGCCCACTACATTTTCCTTGAGCTCAAACAATCTGAGAAGATGCCATCCGAAGCTAAAGATCTATTTGTTGCCTGGTCTGTCTATAGAAAGCAACAGCTTTGGGAGACAGACATACAGTTACTGTCTTTTATGCACAATTTCTCAAAAAAGCCACAAGCAGAAGGGATCAAAAGGACCCAGCAGCTTTATAATACCTGCTTTTGAAATACAAAGAGTTACAATAACAAGTGGGTAAGCCTTGTGTACCTTGTCTATTAAAAGTTCACACACAGGGCCCAATAGCCTTTCAAACATACAATCATTAGAACACTTTTTTTTTCCCAACCATAGGATGATCCGATTCTTAGAAAAAAGGCAAAAGAGCGAAAGCCAGCTCCTGCAGGGGAACGTAAACACCCCAAGGCTTTGGTCTTTCACAGAAAGAGTACACAGCCACAAAGGCTACAGAACATCCTCAGGCTGTTCTCGGCAGATCGACTTGGCAACTGAAACAGAAATGAAACAGCATCCTTATAAGACTCTAGATATAAGCCGCTGCTGTCATTGCTGTAGTTAAGAGAAAGCCTGTAACATAAATGGCATGCCCGACGTGATATTTACGTAATAATTAATTGTGGGGAATGTCACTTTCCAGTGGGCGTAGAAACTATCCCCGCAGATAACACATCGCTTTTCTTTACTGGGAGAGCACAGTGCTGGAACAAGAGCACCAGGGTTTGCTGTTTGCTCTTGCTCTCAGCGTGAGAGAGTTATTCTTCCACACAATACCCCGCAAAGGGAGGTCAGGCAGCGTCGCAGGCTGCCTTGCTGATGCCAAATAAAGGAAAGCCGAGGCACCGCACAATGAAGCCTCTCTGTTTCAAGAGCTATAAATTCAGCCGGAGCTGCTGACCCCCGTGACTCAGAGGCACGGCCGCCCGCAGAAATCAGCGCCCCAGCCGCGGCGGCTCCCCGCCCGCGGGCCGGGCCGGGCT